>VYXH01001733.1:39951-89613 GCA_013397275.1 Burhinus bistriatus
CTTCCCCGCTCGGTCCCTCGTTGGGGTTTGTTTGCTGGTATGCTGTCACCGGTACGTACAGCTCCGAATACACACGTCTCAGACGCAGGCTTTCCAACGTTTGAGTGTTCATCAGCTTTTGCCACTTTCAGTTTATTTTACTTTTGCCACTCTCAGTTTACGTCAGAGCAACCAACAAGGTATTGCAGCCTGTGTCGAATATCAACAGCACTGCTCCTTTCTGCAGTTCTTACAGTAGTAAAGGCAACCACATCTTAATTTTTTTTTTTTTTTAACTCAAATGTCTTAGTTTTTGTACATGTAGGAAAAACATTGCTTAGCAGACCTGCCAGTACAATTGGGAAACGCAGAAAAATTCGTGGACCTAGTTGCTTGTCGTGGCTGAAAAGAAGCAGCAAAATGCAAGACTAAAAATAAAGAAAAGGTTAGATACGATTGTCTAAGTAACCTGTTGGGCTGCTTGAGAATAAAGGTAGTGAACACCTGTGGACGGGAGGTGGGTTTTGTATCTTGTTACTCATGGAAAGGGAACCCTTGTGATTTATCTCTGTTGGTGTTTTACTCGCAGTCTTGAGTTGGAAAGTTTGGGCTAGAAGCTGCAATACAGAAGAGCTAAAAAAAAAAAAATTTAAATTGTGACCTTCTAAGTAACACTTCCATATGAGATAGACAACTCTGAGCTTTTATTCCAAGAAGTACACAGGCATACATCATAGAGAAGCATGATGCAAATTAAAAATCATGCTAATTTCTAAATTTAACTATATTTACTTCCAATACATGCTATTATAAAGCAGTGATTAAGCAAATATATTTTTCTTTCTTCAAGTTCTGTTTTGTACACTTATCAAATCTTTGTGTATAGTAATTTTCAATATTTCCTTCTGTGCTCAGCTAATTGCATAGTGCCATGCTCTTTTGTACTGCGCTCTCACAGCAATTTGAAACATTCTTTTGAAATTAAAAGAAGGCAATTGTAAACCCACAAAACTGACAGAGCAACTAATGAGATAGAAACTTCAGGTGCCTTGGTAAGAGGATTTTCAGTTATGCCACACGTGGACTGTTTTTCCTTAATGCCCTCTGTAAGAGATGGCTCAGTGGTCTTCCAGAAGAAAGTCTGCTGACTCAGGATAGCCATTAGTTCCCTGCTTTTTGCCTTGCAAAACAGCTGGCCATAGGTTTACCAACTGTAAAGTTATGCCAGTTTTAACGACCTCCTGCTTCGTGAGGGGGGGAAGCAATATATGCTACACAAGCAGTTCTTCACCAATTTACTCCATGAGCGAGCAAGGCTTGGATAAACCACCCAGCACATGCAAAATCCATTTGACATGTGTCAGTGCATTACAACTCAGTTCAGTCTGGTTTGAGACCACTGCTGACGTTTCTGGCTGTGGGAGCTGTTGCTCAGTTGTTTTCCATGACGTGGGCAATATTCACATGTATTGAGTAGAATTCCTCTGCTTCCAATCACAATTAATACAGCATAACTTTGCGAGACACACAGGGATTTCTTGCTTTAAAAGTAGCATTAGAGGAGTATTCTATAAATATCCTGGTCATGGATGTAGGGCTGCAACTGTGGTGTCCTTCAGCAAAATTTATTTATTTTTTTATAATTAAGAGTAGGAACAACTGAAGAGAACAGCTGGAGAAAGAGACCACCAAACCAGACCGTCTTCTTGCCAGCTCTCTGCTGACTACCACGCACTGTTCTGCAGTGCTTGCTGATGCCAAACAGTCTTCTGACCTTAAGAGTAGTTAGTTTCTGTAAACATGGTTGAGTATGCTCAGCTTATTGCAGAGTCAGGCCCCTAGCAGAAGTGGCATTGTAATTATTTTAATGATTAAATTGTAGTCATACTTTTTAGACATCAATAGGATTATTCAGAAGAGAAAAGCAACAACAGCCACACAAGGCTGAAAAATGGGGTGTATCAACTTGATCTTATCATTTCCCATGGTTTTGTTTATGCTTAGTGAATTGGGACGTAACAGGAACTGACTGCAGATTCCTTGGGTTTACAAATAGCATGTGCCTTAATTTTGCTGCTGTTTATTAAAACACTGTATATTGTTCGTGCATACCGTGATACTGCCTAGTGCAGCTGAATTTACTCCTTACCTCATAGTAAAATTACCGATACACATGCTTGTTGATTCACAGGGTAGGATGATGTGTTAGGGATTATAAAGTGCTTTGCGACATAAGCTAAATACTTTTTTTTGCCACGTAAGATAAATACTTTTTAAAAAATAGTTATTCTGACGCTTCCATTGAGGAGGAGTGCTTTTTTTTTCATTCTGGACTTGTTCCACAAGCTCATGACAGCACAGCTTTCTCACCTTTCAAATGTTTTAAAGATGTATCTTAAACGAAACCCCAAAGTAAAACTATATTCAGTTCTGTATATCTTTCTCCCCATCTGGCAAAAACTGAAAGCTTTCAGACTACCTAAAATTGTAGATGAAATGAGAAAGAACAAAAGGAATATACTAAAAAAATAATTGCATCTTTATGCTGAAAACCTGCATTTGATTTCAACAAATGTCAATAAACTGAATGCCATGTATGTCCACCTAATGTTTAAAACCATAATTCTCCAAAGCACTTTATTTTTAGAAGGACCTACAAATCCACTGACAGAAACTTTTATATTGGTATACATTGCATGGCTTGAAATACTGCACATAGTTCCTTCTCCCTATTTCTGTTGAACGTTAAAGCTCTAAAATTTAAATTCCAGTCTCCAGGTTGGGGGTGTATTAATGCGACTTTTTCACACCCATATGACTGTTTTTACTCAAGGACATAACCATTGAAGCAAACAGTTCTTTGAAATGTCACCCGTTACCTGTGTTTCGCACGTAGGAAACAGGGCTCGGTGAACTGGCTGAAGTGGTGTAACAAGCCAAGGATGCAGCTGGGCAAGGAACACCAAAAAGAAGATTCTGTCCTCACTTGTCAGAAACAAAGCAGAACAGTCTGGGAGAGGGGGACAGCTCAGCTGACAGCTGCATTACCTGTATGATGACCTCCTTCAAGAACAGAAAATTTCCCTGGCAGAATTTGGAAACTTCTCGGCAGAGAGGTCAGCGAAGGGGCTGGTATCTTAAATTACAGCTCTGGCACTTGGTTGCCAGCGTTCTCTGCAGCGTGCCATCTCCTCTACATCAAGATCTGAGATGGCCTGGGGGAAGCCACTCACACAGTCAGCCATATCTATCTTGTCTTCTCAGGCAAAACTAGGAATTTTTCACAGTTCTGGCCCTTTCCATCAACATTACAATGTAAGAGTACAGGTAAGGATCTCACTCAGAATTCATAAATTCTAGCTATTGTCACATGCACAAGGCAAACATAGAGGAGGTGGGAAAAATTCTCCAGTTGCTTTTTTCACAGTTTGTAAATAGTTATTTTACCAACATATTGCACAAAGTGAACTTTTACTCTGACTTTATTTTGTGCAGTCCCTTGAAAGAAACAAGACAACCCAGAATGGTACAGAAAGCTTGTAAAAAGTTTAGCAGCTCCACGAAACTGCTATCTTTCCCAGTTTTATCCCCTCTGGTCAGAGCTGACTTCCTCTTAATATTTTATAGAAAATTCAGTTTGTGATTAAATGATATTTTTTCTTCAAAATTATCTGTTTGTCTGCAACGTTTGACTAGTTTTATCAGAGAATCAAAATTCCTATCAGCTTAGAGATTTAAATCAGGTTTTTTAAGACCATCTTTCTTCTTTTGACCTGAAAATTCTACCATTTTTCTAGCCAACTGTGCTGGGAACTAAAAATTATGGAGAATTTTTATTCAGAATGAAAAGACAGTGTTTCTTTAATCTTGTATGAGCTCTTTTAACCTAACCCTATGATTTGGAGGGGGAAAGGAAAACTGACTTAGGATTTTTGAAAGCCTTGAGCTAGCAAAAATGTGTAGGAGATCATATGTTTAGAATTCTTGGTTTACAGAAATTAACTTTTTTTCTTAGATCTCACTTTTTTCTATTTATTCAGAAGAGCAGTAAGTGAGAAAAAGCATAGTATAGACAGGACGTTAATAAGATGCAGGGAGTCTCAAATCTATACCAGAAACCCTGAGTTCTGTGGAAATGCTAGTCCAATTCGAGGCAATAGTAGGTCTTTTTGAGTAATAAGAAACAGCATGAAGCATCCTGTCTGCCAGCTTACCTGCCCTGTTCCTTTGTCCCAAGCCGCCTCCCTTCTTTGCTCCTTCAGACAGACCACTGGGGCTGCAGACATGCCAAAAAGGAGAAGAAAGTTCAAGAGAAAGTGAGTTAACTTTCAAGCTCCCAAGCTTCATCAGGAAATTTGGAAGATGCATGCAGAGATGCAGAAAGCATGAAAGAACTACTCAACACCATATGGTCTGTATTGGTAAATATTTGTTTGGCTGTGGCTCCTTGATACTCTTTTGTCCTTCATTTCTGGGTAAAAGAGACATTCTTTGTGAAATTAATTCATTTACCTATAAGATAAAGGCATGAATAGCACATACGAGGTACCTCTCAATGACCAATGTTCCAGCCAGTTACTTACCGTGGTAACAGTGTGAAAACTTGAAAAGAATGTGCTGCCAGCCTGCAGAATGGCAGATGATTTCTTAAAGGTTGCATTTCAATAAAACTGAAGAGCCTCTTACCTGAGGAACAGCTAATTGAACCAATTTTCCATGGTGTCTCTTTAATATGCAAGCAATTCATTACGTTGCACATAGCATTTCACATAGGTTTACGGTGGAACAGAACTTCCACTGTTCTCTCCAAGCTCAAAGTAAATTCTGCTTATTAATACAAAATATGACTGAACAGCTTCACAATGAACTTACTAAACACAGAGCAGTTTGCTGCTGCTTTCATCCCCCTCTTTAAATGTGTATAAGGCAGTTCTCTTGTCAACAGCTAAGCACCGTCAACAGTCAGACTACTAAATTTTGCATGGCAGAAGAAATACAGTGAAGCTTTTCCTTTTTTTTTTAGTGGATACTTGAAATAGAGAAAATTTCTAGTGCTCTAAAATATCTCAAGAACGAGAAAGCCACGTGAATAAAAGAACAGAAGTTACTAAAATTAAAACATTTCCTTCATGTAGGAAAAAAGTTCCTAAAAAATCTCTCCAAACTTAAATAACAACCTGTGGATTCTGGAATTTAGGGTCTGCGCAGAAGCACCGATGAATGCTGTGTTTGCTTAGAATGAGTGCTCGCTTGAAATAGAGGACAGATTCCAGCCCAGGCTACGGCTTATATGGACCTGTCTGGTCCCTCAAGTGGGTACTAAGCTGCCCTGAACAGGTATTGTTGCTTTCCCAAGTATGAGCACACCACTGGATGGAACAGCTGCCAGCACTGCCTCTGTCGAGATGACCAAATAGGGCCACGCTTTTTCTTAGTGGGTAGCAATTCTGTCTCTAGCGCAGCTGGCAGGCACTGCTGGCTGACCCAAAGGAGGAGAGAAGCACCTGATTTGGCACTTTTGACCTCTGTGAGGTCAAAAAACAGCCGTTTTCCAGTTGGGCTTTGTGGGAGGAATGGCAGTATTGATCATATCGGGGAGCAGGACACAAGGACAACAGGCAGACTGGCTGCTTGTCTGCTCTTTTCACCCCTGCTTCTGTGTTCAGAGGGGAGCTGGAGACCCTGTGTCATCTCAAGTCAAGATGAAAACCTACAGATATTACTCTGGTAATATGCGTATTGATTAATGCCCTCCTTTAGGTGTTTTCCATCTTCTAAGGTTTGCAGTGTTTAGCATTCATTTGTTTTACCCTGCTTTACATTAAAAGGTGAAGGACTTCAGTGAGGTCAAAACAAGCTGTGCTATTATTCATATTAATAGTGGCAGGTATTTCTCCTTCACAGCTACCAGCTAGTTCTTCGCTAAGAGTTTTAAACCCTCATAAATACATATTCCAGCGTACCCCTGCAGAAGCTTTACGAGAGACTGCAGATGTGTCAAATGTAATAACAGTATGTATGAGGCTGACCGCTAAAAAAGGAAATTCTCCCACAAAGCAAGACTACAATATGTATTAGCTTCCTCACACACTTCAGCGAGGAACCTGTGGGTTACTATTTCTACAGGCTTACTTCATTAGAAAAGCCCCAGCTCTGTGCTTACTCATTTTTTCAGACCATATTTTGATAAATCCTTGGTATGTTGCATATAGAACAGATATGAAAGTTACAGCGTGGTATATCACGAAAGAAAGATACATGTATATCTACATGCATGTGTTTGTAAATATCTGTCCATACGGGCTTGACAGGAATAATTATTGAAGTACTGAACTGATAATCAAACAGTTCTGTCTCTGTAAGTTTTCATTATCCAGGTCTTTGTAAAAATCCAATACCAGTTTTCTGCAATTTTGGAAAACTAAGTGTCTGTAAGTTCCAGTGCCTATAGTGTTCAAGTAGGAACCAGAAGCAACAGCGCTTCTCTTTCACCTGTATTACTGACTGGCCTTAGTACTTTGCACTCACAAAATGCTTGATAAGTGTAATTAAGTAGGTAGGTATTATGGCGTCATTTTACTGATGAGGAAGCTTAGGATCAGAGAACATAGTTAATTTGGGTGAGGATATAAGTGTCATAAAAATGTCTTTTCTATTTTCTGCATTAAAACAGAGATCCCAGTTTTGCTTTCTTAAGGGACAGAAGTTTTTGGGTGGGGTGAGTCATGTTTGTCCCTGCTGTGAATAGTGTGATTCTCACAGCTGCTGTGATCTTGCATCTGCACTTGATGACCACTGAAGACGAGCAACAGGACAAGAATGATGACTGAATGATACCGGTAGGTCAGTGATTTTTGGTATTGTACGGAAGTGAAAATGAGGTTTAGAAAAGACTTCACTTACTTGAGCAATATTGTCGAGTGGGTTACACACATAGAAGCAGTTTTAGGAGACCCCTACTGGTGTCAGGCAAACTGTAACGTGGGAGACGTCTATGGAATTTCTCTGATTTAAGCAAAAAAACCAATGCTAGATTTTGAGCCAAATCACTTGCTTTAACTGCATGGGCTTCATCAGCCTGTCAGCACCACTGATTTGGGAAGTTTTGTTAATGTTTAATCAGGAAAAGACTTCCTAGAAAGATATCACGCAAGATTCTCCTGTTTCTTCAACCAAATCTTTTACAGAGCAGAATTACCGTTTCTACTTATGTTAGGCTTTGACTGATTTTAAAGGTCTGAGCATAGTATTCATGCTTTTTTGGTCTCCGTTTTCCCTCCAGATCTATGCAGTGAATGTCTGACAGGCTAAAAGCTGTTCATCTTTCTTTGCATCTTACGACTGACTCTCCTTGGGGGCTTTATGCAGATGGTGTTACAGGAAGCAGCAAGGTCAGAAAGGAATGAAGAGAGCCAAGCTTTACACCACAGCTGCTACGGATCCGCTGGGATGGTGGAGCTATGCAATGGCAGCTTGTCTTATATGGGATCCACATGTTTTGTGGAAAGAAGGCAGCAAAATGGTGGCATGGCTATTGGATCTGGCAAAGAGTTGCCTGTGGATGCAGGGGTGCTTCCTTCTGGGGATCCCCAGGGTTTGTACAGCTGGTAGTGTTTATCCCTTCCCTCTTAACTCTGTCCTCAAAGCAGCAATGAGAGGGGACATCTGTGAGAAGTAACACCCAGGGCTGCATTTACCTCTGTGTTTTGTGGGTTGCACTGAAGAATGCAAGATACTTTGCAGCATTGGAGGGGAGTTTTTGTTGCCTTTCTGCCATGTTTGAGTAACTGTTTTGTGCTTCTAGAGCTCTCCTTTTTCAGTCTGAGGTGAAAAGGATGTGTGATTTAAATTAAGAGCATGAAAGCTAATTAAGCATAAGTTAATTTTGCTTCTCTAGCTGTCTCTGGTAGATTGGAGTGGTAATTTTTTCATCCCTAAACCTTTAGCGTATCTTGCATATTCCTCCCTGATTGTTTTCATGCTTAGATCTGTTTCCTTGGAACCCTTGCTTTAAGACATAGAGTTAACTCTCATCTTTTCATGAAGATTTTCTCTATCTAGTCAGGTATTAGCCATTTCCAGTGAAGCAGAGGTGTTTTCCTGCATCATGGAAAGGTCATGCAAACTACAGGCATTCAATAAAAATGCATTTAGAAGTTGCTATTTACTTTCTATGACTGAACTAAATTCGTATGGAGAGGGATAATTTAACACCAGCTGCTATAATAAGCAAAGTCCTTATTTTGTATGCAGTTGAAATGTGCTAAATTTGTCATCTGTCTTATAAATTTATTATATATCTGCACATTCAATTTATAAGGCTCTTTTTGAAAACTCAGTCTAAATTGTATCTATCTGTTTAAAACGGGTATTGTGTCTGATAAAACATGTTGAGATATGTAATGTTTCTAACCAGATGCATCTGAGGAATAGTTAAAACACACTTTTTGGAGAACAACACCCTGTAAGAGGCAAATCAGCTAAAAATAGTTAGAAAGAGTCTTCAATACACAATACCTCTAGGCACTGGGGAGAGGATTAGGAGAGGGGTATTTTACTGTACTCTATCGTCATCGTTTGAAGCCAGTACAAAAGCACCATTTGAATTTAAGTGAATATGAATTAGGCTTTCTGGAAGCAATTCATGACCATTTACTAGTCAATTCATCATTTCAATTAATGTTAAGCTCCCCTTTTCCCCCAAGATTTTTTTATTGCTGTTGATAGGATTGATTCATTTCCAAACAGCTGAGGCATCTTCTCTTAGCCCTAGATGAAGAAAACCCAGCAGCTCTGAGAGGACCCAGGCATATTGTCAGTAATGAACTGTTCAGTCCTTAGACATCAGTTCTTGGGCAGACTCTATGAGACAGGAATAAAAGGGAGAAAACTTTCTGTATGTTTGCACTAGATTTTCCTGGATACTTTTTGAAAACAGGAGTAATATTTTTTTTATTTTGAAACAACTTATTATCTTGAGTATTCTGAGAACTGAATAAAGAAACAGGAAAAGGATAAGGAAATTGTTTGGTTAAGAAAATGATATTCACTTCAAACTATTGACAGGCTTGCCTGTAAGAATGAATAAAAGAAAAGTAGTCTGAGAACCCTGCACTGTGACATCTAAACCAGATCCTTTTTGTCAGTGTCAAAATTTGGTGTCCGTGGATGAACAGGATTATTTTCACCAGCGTCTCCATATATCTGTAAATTATATAAGGCCATATGTAAAACATATATAAAATATGTATTAAGTGTATATATCATTTTTGTTGTTTGATTTGGCAGCATTACAAAGGATCATGGAGGCAAAGCTCTTGCTACAAGAAATAAAATGTTCACGCTTTAAAATACAGCAGAATCTTTTTCTTTGGGTAGATAGTGTGTCAGATCACTTTACCTCATTTGCACTGCTTTAGAATAATCCTTTTACTTTCTCTCCAGGGTGTTGGTGTTTGAGAGCTCAGATTGTCTCATCTCATTTAGAGTACTCTTGGCCTGTTGTATTATTATTGTAGCCAACCAGTATTAAAAGAAAAGACAAGACAGGGCAGTTAGGATTGCATGCTTGAGCTAGAATTTCCCTTTCTTTTCTTTACCCCCTTTACAGTTTTCTCATAGCTGTGAATCTATAAGTGATTGGTTCCTACCTTATTTCGTATATTTTTAATAAGGGTACTGAATTAAGTCAGAGCTAAATAAAAACTTGGGAGTGCTGTGACTGAAATGAAAATTCAGGTCTCATAGACTGGGTTTTAATTTGGACGATTGGCATTGGGGGAGTTTCAAATTTTACTATTGGTGCTGGGGAGTTTCTTGAATTTGTTCATGCTTCCTGGCCATGAATGACCTGATGTCAGGTGGCCCTGCTTTGAGCAGGGTGTCATAACGGAGGTCTCCAAGCATCCCTGCCATTCTGTGTTTGTACAGAAAGGGGAGAATGCCATGGCTGGAAACAGCTTAAGGTCTGTGCAGGCAAACCTGAGACTTCTTACAGAGGCTGAGGTAGCTCACTTAGCAGTTTGTTGTGCAGATGTGGCAGCGTGAGCTACCAGAATCAGCCCTACAACCATATTTAGCCTTGCAGTAACCTCACAGACTTAAGCCGTGGTGACATTGGATCAGCTTCGTTGGTTGCTTGTGCTTACTCATAGACTTCCTCATAGCATATTTATTAAAATTTGGTGTGTGCCACAGAAAAAACATTGGATGAGACTCTGTTGCTGCTCGGAGAGTCGAAAAACTGGCATCCACACGAGGAGTTACTTTCTGAAAGCCCTACAAAGGCACCGAGTCAGGAGGTTATTTAATCTTCTTGGTTTCACTCTCTAATCTTTAGTAACTTCAGTAGGACTACAGTATCAAAAGTATGACGCTTAAAAAAGAAAGACATTAGAAAGCAAATTCAGCTTTTTAAATTTATTTTCATGAAATAGAAAACAGATTATTTCCCCCTTCTTTGTTTTCCCTCTGTATATGTTTGTGGTTCTTGTCCTAAAATCTTTCTGTGGTATTTGGGACAGCAGACCTTTACTAGTTCTGATATATTTATTTCTATGCATTTATTCTGTCTCTTCAGAGAGTTAGGATTTTGCCGAAGGCTGTGGAGTTTATTACTCTACAGCAGTTCAGTTATACATTTAAATTCTAATATGGAACTTTAAATGAGAGACTATAATGCAAAAAGGCACAGAATATCAACCCAGAGTCTCCTTCATAACCTTACACATTAAGGGACAGAGTTGTCTGGTATAGAAAGGGTTTTGAATTATAGGATGGCATGAGATTAGATGGTATGACTCTGATATATTGTTAATGACAGAGGTAGACAGGGAAGGATCTAGTTCATGCAAAGTGTTTTTTTTTTTAATTTGATGCCTTAATAATTTGATGGTCAAGAACAGAACTAGTGCTGCAGTGTCTATTCACACTATTCTAGGGTTCTTTTTATGGATTCTGTATTTCAAAATTGTATTGTCTGAGCACACATTTAATTTAATTGCACTACACACATACATGTAGCTAGCTATATGCATCTGGATTAGAGCCTTTAAGAAAACTTTAGAATAAGGTAATAAAAAAGACCAGAATAAGTTTTATTATAGTGGGGATGTTTTGCAGTTATATGTGAAGGAAGGTTTTTTGACGTCAGTGCTATAACGTTGTTGGGAAAGGAGGGCTCCATTTATAAGGCAATGTGGGTGCCGTATCTGTTTAGATTATTCTGTAAAGTCTTAAAGGAAGCAGATGTTTGGAAAACTGTCAATAGCATTTTCAAGGATATTGCCTTAATAAACTGTGTCTCTGTTTTTTAAAAGTCTAGAAGAAAAAGGCAGAGCCTGAACATAGTGTGCATATGCATACAGAAAGCAGCTGCAACCAGCACCCTTAAAAGAGCTGTCTATCTTATAATAAACACAGTTGTCATATGCTTCAGCACGCAATTCGGTTTGCTTCAGATTATGCTTGTCAATTAGTTCAGTGAAAGTGGAATTTTTAGAAGGGCTGGTGGGTGTGTTTACACTGCGGTTGCTGCAGCTCCTACGGACACACCTGAGTTAAGCTTCCTAACTGGATCCTGCTGGCAAAGTCACTGTTGCAGCACGGAGTGAGCGTGGTGCAGGCTACTGCATGAATATTTACTCAGCTGTTGGAGAGCAGGATTTGCAGTCTGCTGGGTTCCATGCTACTACTGCCACTGGTGTGCAAACATTTTAAGGGATGCGGACGCACAAACCCTGTCCAGCACAACTGTTCTTGGCCTCCTTCAGAGACTGGGGAGATGCTGAAACAGTGCGTTAAAATGAGTCACAAAGATGCTCCACGTGGCACTGAATGAGCAAGTTTCAGAACCTGCCAGTCACAGAGCTAGCTCCATGGGGCACAGCACTTCTGACAGTTACTCTGAGAGACGGAATCAATTAGCTGGACATAACAATCGTAAATGGAATAATATGACTTCTGAAACCTGAGTTAGCGCCTAATCTCAATAACCAATTATATTATTGAGCTGACTGGTTAGCTTGCTTCCTGAGACAGGCTGCTGTATAATTTTGTGTAGAATAGCCACAAACTACCTGAGTGCCCCTGAAAATGCTGTATTTATAACTCTTCGAAAGTGGCTACTTTTCTGTTGTGGTAACATCTGTCAAGGGGAATTTCAATCATAATGAAATCTACCAGATTTAAATTTTACAGTGAAATTGATCAAAATTTCTACCACTTTCTCACAGTCTTCAACATGACTCTAAAAGACTGACAATAGTATTTTGCAATCTCTTTTAACACGCATCTACTTATCTCATGATGTCCACACCCACTGTGGGAGCAAGTAATTTAATTTTTCGTTATCAATGTAGCTTCTACAGATGAGTGCCAAAATAAACATTCATAGAACTTGTATCACTGAATGGAGAGATTACATCTGTAGGATTGTAACCACTCCCAAGTTTGGTGGTAGAAATAATTATTAGTGTGCCACACATGCACCTCTTATTCTTTGCATCATTTTGTTTTTAAAGTGTTGTAAGGAGAGCAGAACTGCTTGACATAGCAGGATTGCCCCTGCACCTCTGGTACTTAGGTAAAGTGTATCCACTTTCTTAATCAATAGTCCTTATGAAATCTGAGATCAGTTTCAACTGATCGAGGTATCACTTTGTTCTGAAATACTCTTTCTGGACATCCTTTCGTCTGTATTCTGTATTGTCATTATACAGCTTTGGATTCTCAACTGCAGTATGGAAGAAACAAAAAAACCCACGTTTACCGTGGAGTTCATTTACAAGGAAAGGCACATGCTGGACAAAGGTGCATAAACAGCAGCCAGTTTCAAATAATGGCCCATGTCTGACACAAAGGTGGGTGACACTGAGAATACAACAAAGTAAGTAATTCAATACTAGTCAAGATGTATCTCAAATACGAGTATGTTGTAGACACTTAGGCACATTTTGTAAGCTAGAAGATATTTTGGTATAGCTTCATTTCATAGTAGCTATTAGAATGGAGTAGCTGGACTTCACAGATTGTTTGGAGAGATCATTGGAATATGCTGTATATAAATGCAAGATAATTACAGTGAACATACCCTTTTGCTTTATTAATTGTTTTTATTTATAAATCTTGGAAGATGGAGGGCATCTGGTGGCTTGATCCTTCCACAATGTGTCATACCTTTAGGAACCAAAGGACTCTTGGTTAAGATGCTCGTGTTTTATTCTAGTTGGAGTGAATCTGTGTGAACCTTCTAGAAAACACTGGAATCTGACTGCATCCTATATATTTGTTGCTACTGACCTGCTTTAATTTAAATACAGGTGAAAGGAGTCCATGCCAAGTCTCAGATTTCTCTTAGATAAGCAGAACTAAAGTAGTGAAGTTTTTGTTTGGAGAAGTATTGTAGCTTTATTTGCCATTCTTGCTTTAGTAGGTGTTCAGGGACAGCTAGAGGTACGCTGATCCATCATGAGCATTGTTTAACTGTAACACAGTTCTGATGACAAATCAAACTGAGGGTTTCTTTTGCATTAATAAATAGAGAAAAGCCTGTG
This sequence comes from Burhinus bistriatus, assembly GCA_013397275.1. Lineage (NCBI taxonomy): Eukaryota > Metazoa > Chordata > Aves > Charadriiformes > Burhinidae > Burhinus > Burhinus bistriatus. Next base: position 53,484 of record VYXH01001733.1, read on the forward strand.
TGAAACAGTTCATGAATGTGTTTAATAAGAAAGCCTCTGCAAGGTAGATGAAATTATTTTAAAGAAAAGGAGCCAGAAGTATTATCTGAAAGCATGAAACCAAATATTAATATACAAGCATGCACTTAACATTATCCTAGTAATTTATCATGGTTCCTGTGACGTGTTCTCTGTCTCCAAATAACCTGATATTTCTGTCTTACCTCATTTTCTTGCCCTTTTAACCAACCACTAGCTCTGATACTGATCATAAGTAACCTCTTCTTCATCCATGATCCCTATGATCTCATTTTGTTTGGAATGATGTCCTGGTTTGAGGTAAAACAGGACCAATTTTGTTCAGTAACTTTACTTTTTAGCTAGGCCTCTTCTAACTGCTGAAATTAACAGCATGTTGTGCAGAAAACTGTTCACTCTCAGAGTGGTAAGACCCATGTTTACAGTTGATGCCAAGGAATGGGATGCAGAGAGGCTCCTGCTTATCCTTACTGCTATAACAACCAAGGGCAGCCAACTTTGTTACTTGNCCAATCTGGCCCAAACCACGACAAATGACTAAATATCAAAGTGTGCTTCCTTCTGCCTGGCTTTTTCTTATTTTAAAGCCCCACTGGAAATTTCTAACCACATATTGATTTGTCCACAGTTTTATCTTCTAAGTGTCTCGTGTTCTCCATTAGAGATCAAAATGAAAGGCAAACACAGTGTTGTATTATCAATAGCACTTAAGGTGTAATGAGTTGCAGATTAGAGAAAATAAATTAAAAGAGTGAATTAATTCACAATTTATTGTAATGTATGAACAACTTGCTGTGATAAGCAGTTGCTGGATGCATTTGTGAGTGAGATCAGGGGTTGCAATAAATTGCTGATGTCTGCTATTGAATTTTGATTACTTATTTCTTAATGTTTTTCTAGTTTTGCAGCTTCCTATAACAAGAAGAATGTAACAAGAAAATTAGATTTTTGTAGTTTTGGAGATTTACAGACCTAAGCAATGCTAAGCTGGGTCTTCTCTCCGTGTTTTCTAGGTATTCCTGCAATTTGAAGACAGTCAGTGACGGAAGTGGGGAAGAAGTGGTAAAATAGATTGATTGTCTGTAATCATTTGCATTAAGAGTGATCCTCAAAGACCATGGTGGGCCTTCCTGTGGTTCCTCTCATTCCGTCTTTTCTACACCATGCCTGTTGTCTGCCTACAAACGTCTGTGAGGAGATGGGCAAAGATCAGCAACTATTTCCTTCAAAACCAGGGAGAAAAACCCTTAAAGCTTTTCTCCTTATGCAATCATAAAGGTGTATAAAGAAGTTTGAACAAGCTTTGGAGTGCACAGCCAAGAAGCAAGAGAAAAGAGTGAAGCAGTCTGGAGCTGAAGGAGACTCTTGCATTTAGCAGCAGATACATTGTGTGTAGGAAAGGCAGACGGCTTCTTCAATCCTTTCCCCAGAGATTGCAAATTAGAGTAGAAGGGGTTCTAGGGTCTAGTTTCAACCTCCTTCTATGGAATAGTTTTTCCCTACTAGCTGCCCACAAGGGCACCCAGGAATTTCCTATTGTCAGCCTGCTGTAATGGTGGGCTGAGCCAAACCTTACTGAGACCCATTCTGGAGTAAATTGGTGGGGAAACAATTCAAGGCATGCAGAGTACACCCTACTTTAGCTTGTTGCCCATGTAGGCAAGCTGTTACTTGCACTTGCAAACAGCACACACAGCCAAGCCCTCTAGGGTGACTTCAGTTGGTGGCAGTGTGCATGGTTCCTGCTCTTAACAGGGTGGCTCTGCTCTCACACGCCTCTGTATGGAGGAATGGAGTCATCTCATTTACAATTTCTTGCTCTTTCTACTTAGCCATTTCTGATGGTAACTAATAAATAAGTTCATTTTCTCTTTCTTCTAGCGATACTGAAGTATCAGGCACAATTAGAGGTAATAAGCAAAGCCTTCTGTGCTTTAGCGGGACAGGTTTTCTGGTGGAATATTTTAAATACATATTTACAACTTATTCAAGTATTAGTTGTCCCCACTCTCAGTTTGATTCTCATCTTCTAGAAAACATAGCAATTAGCAGGAAAACTGGACTCTTTCTTTTACCTTATTGAAGTCCTTACTTCTATATTATATAAAATGAGTGACACATATTTATCTTCTCAGTTTTGTGTTATATAAGGGTTACAGCACAGGCTTTCTTATTATGGGAAGCACAGTGTAGTTCTTGCCTTACCCTAACTTCCTGCCATTTTTCATTTATAACCCATATTTTGTTGCTTTTTAGGGTTACAAATATGGTTCCAAGTTGTTAAATATTGTTGAAGGACATAATCACTCTTTCCCTAATGGTAGCCATGAGAAAAGGCTTGTTTAGACATGATTATTTTTAATATATCAATTTTATGCTTAGAATCTTCTGGAAAAGATTTATCTGCACATCTCTTGGCATGTTTGCTCTTCACAATAATAAACATCATATATTTGGTAACTTGTTGTCGGAGGGACTTTTAGTTTGGGGTTTTCTGTTTCCTTCCTGCCTTCTCTAGAGGCAAGTTTATCTGAGATTTAAGGCTATTGTTAAGGTCATATCCCATAGGAAATATGCTTAAGGATGTTATCAGTACTGTCTGAAAGATTTCTGTATTGGAGAAGCAGATCAAGGTCTGCATATCTTTCCCTTGTAACTACTTATTCATTGAATCTCTAGAGCTGTCAATGCATGACAAGGAATATTTTCATAGAGACTACAGATTTAAGCTCTATGTATTTTAAGCATGTTGTAAATACCAGGTCTAAGTGACTTAAATTACCTGAAGAAAGTGGATGGTTTTGTTTCCATCCATGCAACAGTAATGCATTTTCTTACTAACACGAACGATACAAGAAAGGATTTACTTTTGATGCTATTTTAATCCTTAGATTTGTTTCTTTCTCTGTGACACCTGGTTCAGCTTGGAGGGATTGTTATGGAGCACTTGATTTAGCTGTGTGTGCATGTTATCCACCAAAGGTTTTGTCTTGGGGCGCTCTGATAGAGCAGTCTTTATTGGCAGTTACTTTGCTGTCAAGTTTAATGAAATCCAACACACTGCAAAATTAGGATCAGGCCCACAATTTAATAAAGTTGGTCTGTTATTTCCAAATATTTTTGTTATGAGCTGGCATTCGTGAGTCTTTGTGGAAATGCATAAATTTTAACCACCAGTTGAAATGAAAATGTGCTCAGCATAGGTGCAGTTGTCATCACCGTCTCTCAGTTATTAACAGCATACTACGTACACCTGGGAAATACTTTAATCACATAAGCCATGAAATTGTGTCCAATGCTGAAAGATAATAGCTGGTTTTTGGCTGGATGTTGAACACCTTCAATCCTTAACAATTTTTGCAGGACAAAAGACGGTTTAGGGCCAACAGGACATGTTTAATATTTTATGAGGTCAGACTGAATGAATTTAAAATAAAATAAATCCCTTCCATAAACCCACCTATGTGTGCAGCATCTCTTGGATGCATTTCAATCCCTACCTAACAAACCCAAGGATGACAAAAAAGTCAACTTTATGCCAGTATGAATTGAGATCAGTGGTTGCTGCGTTATTCGTTTCTTTTACTTGTGACTAGAATTTACCCTCTATGTCAGTAAGTGTTTTGAGTTATACAGAGTCAGTGCCATATCTTCTGTGTGTCCTGTAGAAATAATACAAGCCTTACATTGGAAATGGAGGTTAATGGATCCATAGTAAGGCTGCCTTTGCCGTTTGATTTAGCTTTTACTCTGTATTATAATTCTCAGCAGTAAATTCCTTTATGCAGCACCTAACAAAATGGTTCAGTAGTGATTTTCACATTACACTAAACACAGAGATTTTCAAAGCTGTCTAGACACATTTTTGCACTGGCAATAATTCAATGTGTTTTTAAATTAAGGGTAGTGTGTCTAAATCACCTAGATTTCTCTGAAAACCACATTGAATCTGATTAATTGTTTCGCATCAAGTTGTTATTTAGTCCTTAGTTTGGGTTAGATGTGGGTTTTGTTCTGTTTACAACAAAATTCCTCTGCACCTCTCTGAATATAGAAAAGGACCGTAAAGTAACAGCAAATGAATGTTGTGAAAACTTCCTTTAACCACTAAGCATAATGCGTAAAGCAGAATTGGATTTATAGGGGTCTTCATGATTATACTTGAGAGTTCTTGTGTACAAAGGCCTTTTCCCAAGCGTTTCGGGCATGTTTTGTGCTTTGCTGTCAAACAAATGGTTGGTCAAATCTGGCATTTTAATAGTGATATTAATTTTGTAATTTAATTTAAAAGCCTCAACTTGTTAAGACTTCTAGACAATGCTGCTCGGGACTAAGGGGATATGAATGAAGACATTTTCTGCTTAGAAAAGCTAGGGAAAATGTGGTCATAGATAAGTGAACTCAGATCTCTGAGAAAACCTTGTAGTTAAAGAGAGGACTTAAAGTTTCAGAGGAAACAACACAGGGAATAAAGGGCTGTCAGCACTTTTACGGTCCTTCTGAAGAGAAATATTTGCTCCAAGACGTTAACTAATGATTAAGCCATACTCAGGGAGGAGTTTTTCATCATTTTGACCATGGAGATGTAGCTGGCTAAAAATTTCTTTTCTTTTTTTTCCTTGGAAAGCCTAGACCAGATATTTGGATCACCCATACTTCTGAAGAGAAGACCTCTCTGAGAAATGCTCACTTTTTATTTGAGGAGAAAGTCTAGTGGTTTTCTCAAAATCAATCTCCTAAATGGGTCTTTTCCACTTGTAATAAAAGCATGGAAATTCACCTGTCATTTGAGAACCCTGGCTGAGTTTGCAGGTATTTCTGTGCCATCAGAAGTCACTTTTCTGTACAGAAGGTGCATTCTAATGGTTTGCTTTAATGAACCTCTGACAGAAAGCACGTTAAAGAGACAAAGCCATAGGATTCAGGATAGTAGATTACTAACATTTGTAATTTCTCTCCCTTCCAAAACACAGTGTTGTTTTGTTCTAAATGGCTAACAGAAAAAAAGTAGTATTTTACCATATAAATGTGTTTCAGAATGTGACCTGAGTGACCAAATATTTTTAAAATGTTACTTCTTATGTCAGCAATCTGATAAAAAGCATTCGGACAGCTGTGGAGCTGCCGAGATGGATCAGTGAGTGATACACTTCTATTAAAACACTTCAGTGAAGACATTGCTGACCAGTAAGACTCCTCATCCTAAATGGGTGCTGAGCTGCTCTTCTCTTTTGGTTCCTCCTAATACTTCCACTCTGATCACAGGCTAAGCCTCAGTTTGCTCAGTGGAGCAGAGTTAACATCAATTAATAAACTGCCGTTTATAGTGCCTATTGTGCAAATGTGATACTAACATTAATATTTTTGAAATTTTTAGTTGTTTGTACTGTTATATGAGAATCTGCTTTGTTTCTTCTTATTTTAAGCAGCAAGACCTGGATTAGGCCATCTATTGCCTGCAAGTAATCTGACTAACATTTTCTTCCTTTAGCAGTGGCGGAAGCAAGGTTCCTGGTGTAGACTACTCTCTGCATTTACCAGTATATTTTCTCATGATATTTTTGATAAAAGTCCCATCTGGCTTTAACTCTGTTGCTGCAAGGCAGATGTCAACTCCCCCTGCTTTTCTCTCTTCTGTATTTTATTCATTTCCCTTTGATAATTCTCTTTGCGCTAGATAGGCAATAATTTTTATGGTATGAATGCTTTTCCTTTCACTCTGCAGCTAGAGAAAAGGGCTTTAGAGGCAGTGGTGTCCTCAAGGTAGATTTTTCTTACTATTAGTATTTTGCCTTTGGAGGAAATTTGGAAAGTACCACGTTCTTGGTGGGGCTATAGGAGACAAGGAGGGGGAAGTTTCTGCCAGCTTCAGCTGCAGAATGATTGACACACATGTTGGAATAGCAATTACCACAGTTACCCTAGGGTTGAGCACCTGGGCTGCTAAAAAAAAAAAAAGTCCTAAAAAATCTTCTGCTGATAGATGCAGGCTAGGCTGGCCTACTTATCTATTTTTAAAATTTGAATGCTGTAGTTAACATATATTGCTCAGTTCCAGTTTTAAGCCTGCTTTGAACAGCTACTTGATGTGGCTTTCCATTGCAGATATCTGCTGTTATTTCTACATCTTTTGTGAAATTAATTGTAATCAATTCACTAGGCCATCACCTACTTCCAATATCTGTCCATTCTGCAGGACTAAATTCATTAAGGTCCAAGGAGGGCATCTGCAGGGTGTTTTTAAAGACAGGAAGAGTAACGAAGTGTCCCTGTTCCAGCTGACTTAAGACTTACAGCATTGACTTGCTGTGATTATGTACATGACTATCATAAGAAAAGTCCCCTTAAGATTGGAGGTGACTATAGACCATGTAGAGTCACTAAATATGTCTTTTATTTAGTCTCTGCTGGTTTCCTGATTATTGCTATCTATCTGGAGCATAATGACAGTGACCCAACCTATCTGCTTTTTCACTGGTAAAGCCTGATGGAAGAGATCAGGTGGCACTTTTGTGCATCGATTACAAAAGCTTGCATTACACTCCTAGATCTATTGTGCAGACACTGTACGAGCAATTGTATCAACTCAGACTTAATAGAGAAAAGTGATCGTGTCCTGAAATTCAAAGGTAAAGCAGAGGTCTACGGTAATACCACTTACTGTAATTAGGTTACTGACAGCTAAAACGTTGAATAAGAATATTTTTCAAGCTGCCTGGAGTATTTTGAAAAATACCATTTGCTGAACTGATAAATCAAGATATAACTTAGCTCAAGTAAAAACACTGCATTAGCAGAGAAAGAAATTTTGCTATTTTACTTACTAAGCTTTTAAAACAGCTTTGCATCTTTTTAAAATGTTGGCATCCATTTGTATTTGTGTCATTTTTGTAGAAAAAATGCAATCTTTCATATATTTAGAATGTTAGTAGCTTTTCCAGTAGCTTTTCCAAAGACTAATGTAAAGTTACACTGTTCAGAACATGTGGCATATTGCAACATTTATTTCCTTTATGCGTACTAAAGAGTCTGTTCCAAACTTAAAGGTAAAAATTTATAAAACTGTAACACATGAACAGTTGTGCAGTTTTTCTTTTCATATTCTTTTTTCTCCAGAAAATGAATTAACTGCTGAATTGAAAACTTTTGTAATGAATGTGTTGCTTAATGCAGATAAAAAGAGTGGGGGCTTTTGGGGTATATTTTTCATTCTTCAGGCATTGCAGATAGCTTCCCCAGGACTCTTAATGTTGGTTTATTTTGAAGTTCCATTTAAAAACACGGTGTCTTTTCCCCTTTTATTAAGCAGGCTTTGACCATGGACGGACTTCTGAAAGTGTTATCATCTTATATGTGAACACTCCAACTGATGTGAAACAATGTTCATGCTTAATGTAAGGCACATAATTCTTTTCAGAAAAAGGATTCAAAGGATTCATGGTAGGTTCAAATGTACAAATTAGTGTTATTTAAAAGGTAAATGCCACAGTAATTTCCAAAGCCAGCAGTAAAATTGTAAAAGTCCCTGCTGGTACATATACAAAGTCACCATCAGTGATATGAAGGCAAATGGAGCTGGAGCTGAACAAGCATGAAGCACATGTCACAACGCACACAGGCATTTATTTGCACAAGTGAGTCATTTGCATTGTTAAATTCAGTAGGATTTATCCTATGTGGCCAACAGCAGTAAACAGTGCCTTAAAAGCACCCATCTTAATTCGTAACCAGAATTGCATTACATCCAAACCACGGAATATCCCTGAAGAAAGATCTATAAATCTGGGGAGCCTTGTGTTAGATGATGGATTACAAGCTAACTATATAATTGGATGATATCACAAAAGCTATTACCCTACCTAAAAAGGAAATATTTCTAGTATACATTTTGAACTAAAAGGAGGAGGTGAAATGACAGGTGAAACAATATGTTTTAATCATTCTAGATATGTTTACAAATCTGAGGTTTTCTGGATGGCATCCTGGCCTCTGGGTGTAAACCTGGTTTACGAGGTGAAGGAGATTGATCTTACATACTGTAGTTGACATGGATGGAGAACAGGAGGATGTTGCTGTCATCCATTAAAAAAGTATTCAGGACCAAAAGTATTCACTGTCTGCTCAAGTGATACCAATTTTCACACTAACCTATTGTTGTTTTTATAAATCTCTGTTGTTTAGTTGACCTGTTCAAAGTTTATAAGGACCCATTGGCGAGTAACCCAAGATAAGGTAAGAGTGGACCAGTCTACACTACTGTGTTTTAGAAAAACCCATCACAAAAGGCTTGGAAGGGTGGATAAATCGTAGAATCATCTAGGTTGGAAGGAACTTTTGAGATCATCAAGTCCAACCATCAGTCCAGCACTGCCAGTACCACCACTAAACCATGTCCCTCAGCACCACATCTACCAGTCTTTTAAATACCTCCAGGGATGGCGATTCCACCACTTCCCTGGGCAGCCTGTTCCAATGCTTGACAAACCTTCCTGTGCAGATATTTTTCCTAATATCCAGTCTAAACTTCCCCTGGCACAACTTGAGGCCATTTGCTCTTGTCCTATAGCTTGTTACTTGGGAGAAGAGACCGACCCCCACCTCGCTACAACCTCCTTTCAGGTAGTTGTAGAGAGCGATAAAGTCTCCCCTCAGCCTCCTTGTCTCCAGGCTAAACAACCCCAATTCCCTCAGCCGCTCCTCATAATACTTGTTCTCAGGAACCCTCACCAGCTTCGTTGCCCTTCTCTGGATAATTAATTCGAAGTATATGTGTATCCCCATGTCATAGAAGATTTGAAAGCGATACCATGACGTATATTAAATTTTGCTCAAGTAAAAATCAGTTTGGTGAAACATGGCTGTAATCTCTGAATGTTTACTAGCACTGCCCAGAATCTTTCTATCACCAGACATACTCATATAAAAACAACAGTAATGCCCACATGCAAATACATATGACATCAATATCAATATTTAGAGTTGCACGGAATGTTCATCACTGCTCCAGTTGAAAAAAAAATTAATAAAAAAGAAAAAAAAAATCACTGAAATGCTGCCCTTACCTTCTAGTGCCTGGCATCTGAGTGTCTTTAAAGGTGACGGCATTATTATTGCTGGTAGTTCCTAAAACATACATATTCCTCAGCTTTTTTTCTCTTTCGTGCTTGCATTCTGGCTGACCAAATAAATATGAACCACAGACAGATCTGTTCAGGTAGGTGTGAAATTGAGCAGAATGAGTCCTACCATCCAGAGGGAGAACTTTTGAGCTATGGTCTTTGGAGACACGTAATTCTTAGTCAACAAATTGTCCTCTCACTGGTGATTGGTTTGCTGTGATCCTTCTCACTAATCCTTTTTGTGATTCTTCTAATTAATTGATGAGCGAGATTAGTCTGAGTGTTTACGGACAAAGGAAAAACCCAACCTCAAGGGAATATATTTCCACCCTTTTCTGTTACTCTTTCTTTTTTTCCTCTCTTTCATGTAATTACTACGTAGGAAGAAAATAATGCAAATATCAGCTAAAATGACTCATATCCTGGGTTTGCCAGGCACACCTCGTTGTTGTATTTTTTTATATCTACATCTAAATGCAATCTTAAGAATGACAAATTCTGAACCTACTGTCTAAGGAAGCAGAGGTGTTTTCATGTCAATGTGTCATTAGGTCCAGTTGAAACACAACCAAACAAAAATAAGCCCGATGCTTTTGGAAGTACTCATGACTCATGAGCCTTTCTCCCTGTTCCAAGGTCTTTGGATGTAGTTCTGTTATCATTCTAGAGCTGATCCAAATATTCTTGGGCAGACAACTGCATTTCTGTGGGATTGCTACTCAATACAGTGAGTATGTCAGTTTTATGCATAATTGATGATACCTGACCCCATATAAAATTAGAATTGTGCAGATTGACTGTACTTGATCTCGACTGCAACCTTTCATATAAAATTAAAGCTTCAACATTTTCTGAACTAATTTGAACCAGCAAAATGACTTTATACTAGATCAGCACTTTGCCACATGTGGCTACAGCATTTTCCATGTGGTAGGAGAAATCCTAAAGGCAAATTTATTGCTTTACAAAACCATAGTCTTAAATGAAACTGTTGCATATGTTTTTTTCAAAGAGAGAAGCTTCAGCTTACATGATATGTAGTTTATTACAGTTCTTAGAGCAAGTCTACCTCCACAGTCTTTGAACGCTTTACAGACTTACTATAGTGGTTACAAAAGCTCTTTGCATCCTGTGAAGGTTTTATGTAATTTCCTGTATTTATAACTCCTTTATAAAGTTTCTCATTTTGCAAGCTATAAATGGAATATTCTTGGAAATAAATTAGCAAAAGCTGTAGATTTAAAGGTAGTATCCTAACTGGACAAAGAGAAGACGCCATTTTTTAATATTTAGTTTCTATTAAGAAGTAACTTTTTATGGGTTGCAGTATCTCAGAGAAGTAGATCTACTCTTCTTAAAGCTGAAGAGCATTTTCTGCTTAAGAAAAGCCTTTTCTGCTTTTCAGTTCTTTGAAGGACTCTGAGATCTGCTGGTGTGCCTCATACAATTGCATGTTATTATTCATATTCCAAATGCAGAGCAATATAAGCAAGGAGTCCCAAAGAGCTGGTCTGTCTTCCCAAAACCAACACAACAGGAACAAATTTTCTTAAAGTAAATTTTGCTACCATTTTGACCTTAAGAATCATAGGATTACCCAGGTTGGAAGAGACCTTTCGAGGCCAACCATCAGTCCAGCACTGCCAGTACCACCACTAAACCATGTCCCTCAGCACCACATCTACCGGTCTTTTAAATACCTCCAGGGATGGCGATTCCACCGCTACCCCGGGCAGCCTGTTCCAATGCTTGACAAACCTTCCTGTGCAGACATTTTTCCTAATATCCAATCTAAACCTCCCCTGGCACAACTTGAGGCCATTTGCTCTTGTCCTATCGCTTGTTACTTGGGAGAAGAGACCGACCCCCACCTCGCTACAACCTCCTTTCAGGTAGTTGTAGAGAGCGATAAGGTCTCCCCTCAGCCTCCTTTTCTCCAAGCTAAACAGCCCCAGGTCCCTCAGCCACTCCTCATGAGACTTGTTCTCTAGGCCCTTCACCAGCTTTGTTGCTCTTNACCAGTCTTCCAGCCAGTGTTTGAGCCAGTGAAGAGTATACCCATCCAAGCCATAAGCAGCCAATTTCTCCAGCAGAAACTTTGCCTGGGGAGAAAAGTGTAGGCAGTGGCTTCAGCAATGTGATATTCAACTTGCTTGTGCCACCAAGATTCCCTTCAGCGAGAGGCAGATTGAAGATTCTGTTTAAAAATCACTGATTAGTGAGCGTGGCTTTGAACCCAGTGTTCCCAAGCCCAGCAGTTAATGTGGTGGCACCATCACCAGACCAGGAGTGAATGAAGGAAGGGAGTTGAATGACATGGCTGGGATGAGGTTGTTCAACCTCAGTCTAGGAGGCAGGAGGAGAGAAACAGGGAAACATGATACCAGGACTGAACAAGACATCATTTGAAGTGTTTGGAATTTTTTTTTTTGGTAGATGCTCAAAACCTTATCTTTTAAGCTGTCCTGACAGCCTGTCTACAGCTTTTCCTGTCTAAGAGGAGGCTGAGCTGTTCACCCCTGTGAATCGATTTTATAAGTTTATATATATATATTATTAAATATAGCTGTATATAAAAATATAAAACTGCCATCTCATGTAAGGGACACAACCAGGCTTCTGACTGTAAATATTTCTGCTCTTTTGTTACTTACACCTTTATTATTTACACCTTTCTGAAGAAAGCTATACATCTAACCTTGCAAGCAAAGGTATAAGGATTGATTGTTCTTGGTGTTGCCAGATGGGAAACATGTAGTCACCTGAGAAGCAAGTATCTTCAAGCCTAGCAACTTGTGGTGAAATTATGACATTTTAACTGCTTCAGACTAATTGATGAAGTGGTCAAGCAAAACTTGAGACACCAGATATTTTTCTGCAAAAATTAAGGTTCTAAATGGTATATCCAACAATACGGAAATAACAGAGAAATTGGACTTCGCTTCCTCAGTCACAGTATTTATGCCTACGGCATGTCAGTGTCCTCAGAGCCAACCAAAAGGAGGACCATATTATGAAAGAGTCATCTAATTACTTGCCCTTGTAGGATAATTCACATGGTTCTGTTTCTCCCAGTCTTGACGCTTTTACTTATTTGATGACTATGGGGTTCAAACTGGATCTGGAAAGAGAGGCCTGGTAACTGATTGAGACACGCAGCAAATAGAAACGCACCAAATTTCCTAGGAAAGCTGAGTTGGAATTAGTCTGAATCAGAGCTACTCCATATCAAGGTGTATGCAAGGAGCAAGAATGCTGCCAAAGGAAGTGGCACAAAGCCAGAGAGGCATGGATTTACTTTGCTTGCTGAATATTTGTCTTCTCCCCTCAAGGTAATGAATCGAAATTAATTTCCCACCCCTTTACATTTAATTTACTCAGCGGTGCCTGAACAAAGTGTTATCTCCAGTGATTTAGGGTTGTGAAATATACTAGTTAACATGCATTAACACAGATGGTTACACTGATATTGTTACTGCCCTTATGTGTTTGCCTTAAACCCCTGTTACATTCAAGTGGAAGCCTATCACTTTTTAAGGGTGTTAATCATCCCTTAGTCAGATGTCCTGCTGTGGGTGCAGGTGAGCTGTGCTCAGGAGGTATGGTCCTTAGTGAAGGAGGTGTTGCCTCACAAGCGTGTGCCAGTTGTGCCAGTGCTAGAGCTTAAAGGAGCAGTTTAAGACAAAGCATAAACCTGAGCCCTGCCTTGATGAAAGACTCTTTGGGTTAGTGTAGGATTGAATTAGGGAATTAGTTACTTAGCAAGGGATGATGTCTCTCAGCAACTAGGGTGGAAATAGAGTTGCATTATCCTTACAAGGGCTGACATGCAGTTGAAGTCTGTCTCCTCCCATGGAAGAACTGCTTTCCTTTTGGGTTTGATGTCTTTGTGAACCTCTTCTACTCTCAGTGTGTTAGATGGCCATGACTTGCAGATAAGTTTTCATTCATGGATTGCTGTGTGAAGAATACTTATATGTAGTCAGTGAGGATGACTGCTCCTTGTAAGGTATCTGAATTGCCCTCTGGAAGAAGCTGTCTGTGCCCATTTGCTATGGATTAATGGGACAATTGCATTTCCAACTTTTGAAAAAAAAGCATTAATACTTTTCTGTCAGCTTGAATATTGTGCTGGGGTATTTTTGCTTTCTTTCGTTCTACAAATAGGGGTTTTTTCTTATTTTGAAAGAGCTCATCTTTATCATTACAGGTGTTATAGCACTGATTTTACTTTTGGGTCATGTTCTCTTTGGCCTCATCAGTAAAAAGACCATTTGAGACACTGTTGTTTCGGCAGCCATGTTCCGGTCCTAGCAAAATCATGGTCCTGAAAGGTTATTTTGAAAAGGGCATGTGAGATCTGGGGAGTCAGGACCAGCAGAGATATAGTACATCCTCAGCCAGATGAGTGCTTAACACTAAATACAATGATTCTCAGAGCGTGATGTCACCATTGCTACTTGTGGTGTGGGAAGAACTGGATCTGACAAGTTCAGCTGTAGATCATGTCCTTTCAAAGAGTAAAGACTTTTGGGAGTTTCCCACTGAAATGTACAGTGGCCACAGAACAGACAGTTCTGTGAACACCAGAAATCAGGAATCCTGTCTTCCTATGAGTTTGTACCTCAAGACTGAATCTTTTAAGGATTAAGCTCCGGCCCTGAAGGGTACAAATAGATTTTTTTTCTCCTGTCCTTTGCTGCCTATTATGAAAACTGTGGGAATGTAGTATTTCTGAGGCCTCTGTTCTTCTGTCCCATTTGGTTTCATATCGCCCACTGATTCAAATGTAGTTTGTTGGGGGAGTCTGACCTGTTTAGCCCTTTGGCCCTCTTCCAATATTCACCTTCCTCATGGCTTTCTCAGTGTTCTTGCTCTGTCACAGACTGCACTGAAAACTGATACAATGCTTTTAATCTCTCTTTGCATCCATCCTTCCTGTTTGGAAAATGAGAGGAATGGTTTTCCTTCATCATGAAGATTGTAAGATCTTCATCCATGTTCAAGAACCTTATTTGAGCTCTTTGTAAATGAAAATCAAAGAGAATATTTGTAAATTTTTGTCAGGCAACATTTCTTAAAAGGTTGCATTAGCACTGCACGTTAGGATGAGATTCCACAGCATGGTTTCTTGGTGATAAATCTGGTTTAAAGCTTTTCATCAGATCAGCACCCTCAGCAACATGTGAGGAGTGTGCTCTAAGTTAATGAGTGAAATGAACTGGGTTGCAAATAGCCTTCTAAACCATGGAATGGCAACCTTGGCAACTCAGTCTGTAATGTGTTCTTGATGAGTGACTTGCCCTGCATCACAGAGGGATTCCTTGGCAGTAAGGTGTATTTTCTAAGCCATAAGATAGCTCCATCACCATTTTTTGTGTGTTTGTTTTGCTCTTGCTCTGATTCAAGGTTTGTTGTATATGAATTTTTCGGTCCCTTCAATTTCTGGGACAGTTACAGTGTCCTGACCTTCTCTGGAAACATATTTTAATTATTTCTGTATTATTTTGATGATTGCTTATTCTCCATATATAGTTACTTAATACATAAAATAACAAGTTACACCTGTAGAAGCTTTACAGGTGGCTGTCTAGACTGTCAAAAGTAGCAGAAAATCTTACAAATCTAAGACTTGTACAGTAAAAGTATAAACTATTACAAATATGGGATCTCATAAACTCCTTGTCTTTGCTCCCTTCGTTGTGGTCTTTCATCGGTGCTAGACAAAATGCAGCATGGTCTTTATGTAAATGATAGTCTTTGAAGCACTTAATAATAACTTAAGAATGTGAGTGAGGTAATGGGATATGTAAAGGTATGCAAGCTGGTCATCTTATACTAAATAAATAGTTGTGAGAAACAAGCTATTTCCAGTTACTTTCACAATTCCTTCTCCATGTCTTCAAACTCTTTTCCCTTAAATATTTTCAGTACAAATGGCATGAAGGCAGAAAAAAAAAAAAAAAAGAGAGGTAAACAGAACATTAGTGTCACGAAGAAAAAACAGACAAATTTGGCAATGGAGGCCATGTCTCCTCTACCAGAACTGCCAGCGAGTATCTAACAAATTATACCTGTGTGATATCTCCTCTGAGAGACCAATAGCAGATAATGCCACAGCAAAATTAAATCAGGAACTCTCTCTGCTGGAAAACAGAAGCTCTTTCTTTCTAAAAACAGTCCATCCACCCTGGGGTATACAGGGTTTCTGTAGGTGCTGTTGTCCTTGGGTTTGTTTTTGGGGGCAGATTTGGGAGGTTGCCACTGGATATAGTGT
Source organism: Burhinus bistriatus (assembly GCA_013397275.1). Taxonomy (NCBI): domain Eukaryota; kingdom Metazoa; phylum Chordata; class Aves; order Charadriiformes; family Burhinidae; genus Burhinus; species Burhinus bistriatus. The sequence continues at coordinate 68,898 of VYXH01001733.1, forward strand.
GAGCACAATAGTTCCTTTCTGTCCTTCATGTGTTGACTCATTTCCCTGTGTAGCTTTTGAGTGAAGGGTTTGCAATGTTCAGAATGTCTTCCTTGTCCCCTACAGGGACAAGCCTAAAGCAGAGGTTTCAAAACTGTACTCAGGGAGGGCCAGACAGGGAATGGGACATGTCTCTAGGGAGTAGGCAGCAAACAGTATCTGCTGTGTGACTTGACATGGCAAAGATTTATTAAGCACCTTTCCAAACTGCACGCAGAAGTTTTGTAGGCTGTGCTTGGGAATCCCAGCTCTCTGTCACCCTGAAGAAAGCAATTACATTGCAACAGTTTTGACTCAAGGGCATCTGTGTCAAAATCATTAATCAGATAAAACACTCATGCGAATAGAGACTGCAGGATCAAGCACCGGATGTAATATAACTGTATCTTCTGACAACTGGAAAAAAGTATTCAAGTTTTAACATTGGATGGGTGTTGTCATTTTTGACGGCAGCAGAGCTCTGGAACTTGCATTAATTGTAAAAAATGCAGTGACTGTACTGTTTTAACAGTTGGCATAAGGAAGACCTCCTTGAGAACAAATGAGTCATAAAAAGAACTAGGTTTACACACAGTAATTAACTTCTTTTTGTCCTTGTGTATGATCTGTTAGGTGCCGGTGCTGGGCCATCATGATAAAGGAGATCAAGATACCTGTTAAGAAAAACTGCCTACTTCTCCTTTTTTCTTCTTTACTTCTCTACAAAACAGCAATTCTACACCTCCTTAAAATGCAAAGTTTGGAGATTTAGTAACAGGTTGTGTTAGTTACACAACTATAATGAAGAGAATAGCAGAAGCTCAATGCAGTATATGTACAGGATCGTGCACATGTCGTGATCTGTATGTGGTTTTGTAAATCCTAACATATAAGCAAGTTCTATAGCCTGTGATTATCTTGATTTGCCCTCCTCGCAGCAATTCTATTGGCTTCTGTGAAATGTCTGTATGTGCGAGGAGTTAAACAAACTTGCAGAACTGCATTGGTATTAAAGTTTGCAATATCAAGGCAGTAAAGCATTAAAATTTGACTTCATTATACTTACAGTTTGTTCTGTGTCCTTATGGCTTATTTTAGTTTCATATACAGTACAAATAATTTACTGAAGTTCAAACCTCTAAAAGGTACAACATCGAAGAGATACAATGTCAAAGTTTTGTAGAGTGGTTGTTTTTTACTGATTGTTTGTCTTCATTTGAGTTGCAGTTGTGCTTTTAAACATAGATTTTATGTATTAATGGATATCTTTGACATTGTTTTTGTAACTAAAATTTCTCCTCTGACTATATTTAGTAGAACTGGGGTGCTTTTTGGGGAAAGAGAGTGAGAGAAAAAAAAGTCTGCAAAATAGCCATGTAGGTTTTCATTTATGACTATAATACTAATACATGTTTTCATACCAGTGAAATGCAAATACTTTAAACTCCTGTTCATTGTTGGCAAGTGAAAACTAAATACATATTAGCATTAAAATGATGAGAACTTATGTGACTGATACAATTTTGCTGTCAAAGCTGACATCCAAAAGAAAACAAATAGCATAAATTAAACTCAGATTTAAATTGTAAACATTTGTCTTAATTTTATAAATTATGCTTAGTGCCAAGAACAATATGTGTGTGTGCTCTAAAACATTTTTACCCACGTGGTGTACCTTTATGTTTTTCTTATACTTCTTTGTTGACATCAAAAGAAATAACATGCTCCACTTAGTGATTTTTTTTGAAAGCAAAAACCCATGACTGTACTTTGTTTTGTATTTGTGACCTATCTTAACATGCTGGGAAGAGGCAGGTGAGGAAGGCCTGGGACATTCACTGGACTAGAAGAGTGTCTGTGCTGGATCACTGGCTGACGTGTGACCCAAGCTGGCAGTCACTATAGAAGCATTTGGTAGCTGCCCTTGTTCTAGATGAAATTAGATAAACCCTTCTTAGCTCCTCCCGGCCAAAGGGAGAGCTATATTATGCACTAACTGGGGTTGCTGCAGCAATCTGAGACTTCAGGGCTTCCTGGCAGATATTTCTCTGAAGCAGGTCCTGCTGCTAGCAGCCTTGGCAGTGCAGAAGCAGGACCTCACTGAGGACTGACCACCTCAAAAACGAGCAGAGTTTTCAGGACGGAGCATAAGCTTAGTGTTTGGTTGGGAGAAAGCAGAAAGGTAGTGGTATCCTGTGTCCTCCCTGCCATGAGACACAATGCTTTGATGTTTAAAATGGTCCCTACTGACTTTTTTAATAGGGGTTGGTTTTGTTTCTATTTGTAATTGTTACTTTTTCTCTTGACAAAGGGCCCCTGCATAGGAGGATTGCATAAAGAAATAAACAGTGTAGTAATTTTCTTTGAGGGTGTAGGTTTTTTAGTGTGTGACTGAAATGTGTCCAGCAAATCCTTTAAGCATGTCCGTAACTCTGCATGTTGCTGTTGTGGCGAATTAGACTGCTATTGTCCCTGGAGTTATGCACATATTTAAGTGCTTTGCTGGATAAGGGCCTGATTTCAGAATCATTTTCAGTTCTTTCAGCTCTCGGCCTACTAATGTTGATAATACCATGTATGAAAAATACCTCTACTCTGATTATGTTAAATGAGCCACACCACAGGCATGAACTTTTTGGAGTAGGCAGTACTCTTTTCTAGATGGCAGTCTATATTTTGTCTTGCTTCTTACACATATTCTCTTTTCCACTCAAAGTAGAAAGAAAATGTTATTTCTTCACATTAATATAGAAATATCTTCCTAATCCCTGATTACACAAGTATGCTGTAGCAGCCTTAAACCTATCTGAGTGATTTCTCGCTCTTTTTTTATTAAACTTTTTTATGAGCGTTTGGATTCCCCCTCTCCTTTTGTTAGAAATATTCCTTTCTAACTATTAGAAATAATAGAACTGTTTCTAGTTAATTCTTTACTTCCCGCTTCTCTCAGCCTGGATACTTAACTACTTAGACACCCAGTCTTAATTTTTATCTACAGGTTCTAGATTATTTACTTTATTGTTTTTTATGCATTTGGGGCAATATTTGCATTGTAAGTGCTCTGAAAGGCTACGTGCTTTTAAAACAGATTCTGCTTTAAGCTGCAAACAGATTTTTTCTTGTTTTAGACATTGTGAAATTTGTGTATATTATCTGTCAGTTTTATACAAAGTCTTAACCACTCTCCTAGTTCAAGATCACGGAAAAAGAGCATTTTGATTTTCTTCTTCTGCCTCAAACGAAAAAAAAACAAGAATGTAAGAAAAGATCATCTTTAACAGGTTAGAAGGGAGAAATTTCTACTGAAATGCATGTGAAATACATATAAAAAGGATAAGTAGGTAGAATTTGTCAACATTGGAATAGGCTGCCCAGGGAGGTGGTGGATTCGCCATCCCTGGAGGTGTTTAAAAAAAGGGTAGACGTGGTACTTGGGGATATGGTTGAGAAGTGGTTTTGTCAGGTTAGGTTAATGGTTGAACTTGATGATCTTAAAGGTCCCTTCCAACCTTAACGATTCTATGATTCTATGATTATTCATGTGAAGTACAAATATACTTTTACAGTGAAAGCCAGTATATGCTTTCATATTCATGCCCTAAATTTTGAGCACATGTATGAAACTATGACCTCACGAAACTCAAGGACAAAACTGCTGCTGGCTTCACTGGACTCAGGGCTTCACCGACGTAAGGAACCGTCGTCTAGGAATTACTCTCTGGAGTGAAAAATGACAAGGTTGTCCCAGAGAACCCCTTCACTTTAAGCATATGATGAATCTTGCTGAAACTAATGTTGCAAAACAACCTTAATAGTATTTCTTTTATGTTTGAACTTAGGCCCACATATGGAGTTTTAATCTGTGTGTTGTCCAGTATGCTTTCCAAAAATTACAAGTAAGATTGTGTTTACTTGTGATTTTTGTTTAGTGCTACTTATCTATGGCTAATAGTGTTAATAACTTGAGGACAATAAAACCATTTTGTGATGGTTCTTTTCCCAAAACACAGGTACCTGGCACCTAGTGCTGAGTCAGGTATTCATTGCTTGAGAGCAGTTTGTATTCATCCCATGCTGTGCTAAAACTTAAAAAATAGAAACTAGTGAGTGCAACACCTAAAGCGAGCTGCCTGTGCTATGCATACTATTACCTCTTACTGAGAATTTGCTGATTTGGTTTGGAGAACATTTGTGTTCTTTATTGAAATACAGGCAAAAATATTTTTTTTCCATACAAGCAGCCTGCAAGCAGAATAGGCACCATGTTGCTGTGATGTTATTTCTCCTTGCTGACTCAAAAGACTTACATGGTAAACTGCTGTTGTGCAAATTGCAAAAGGAGGGAGCGAGTCGGACCCTGAGGTAACAATATTCATATGGACTACAAAATTCAGCATTTTCTTTGAAGTTTGCCATTGTGCAGAGCAGGCCTACTTAATATGTTACCCTGCTTGTTGAAGGCATATGTGGAAGTGCAAATATTGCATAAATGAAATGCTACACCCTGCTCAGGCTTGTATTTTACTCATAGTTGATATTCCAGCACTGGAGTTTAATATTTGCTTTTCTTGAATATTTGTGCCAAGAAAACACCACAGTTTAGAAGTGAACGTACAATTAAAAGATTTCTTCAATTCAAATAGGTTGAAGTGCTTGCTTTCACTGAGCCCTGTCTCAGTTCTTCTCTTTCTTCAGCAGAATTATATCTTCTTTTGTACAAAGCCAATTTTTTGTGACCAGACAGAAATTTTTTCAGTGCTGCTTTGCTGCATGTTCTTGCCAAGTAAATGTACTAGTAGCATTCTTTATTATAATAGAGATCCCTGTTCTCAAATGCTACCTAATCTGCTTAAGGAAAGCTATGGATCTATGCATTGGACTTCAATTCAGTAGTCCTCTTCAGCAATTTTATTTTAGTCATTACAGGATTAATAAATTTCCATGAGGTAAATGAGTGTGTGAAGGAGCTTCAAGGGCTGTTAATGTGCAATTTCTTTTTTCTGTGCCTGTTCTTCAAGAAGCAAAGTGAAGATTCTTTCTTTTTGTAGGGCTGTATTTAACAGAAAGTGGTTCTCTCTAAATGCATTGTATTCATATGATAACCCAGACTGTTGCACAACTGTACCATTTTGTGCACTTCAGAATGTATCAGGTCAAAGGACTTGGTTTTAGAGGTTGTTCTAACTCCTTCAAGTCATCAGTATTTAGTTTCAGAAATCTCAGGAAACAAGTGAGGGGTGGTGCCAGTTCAAAGCACATGATGGTTGTCCAGTGTTCTTTGCAGGGAAGCCTCAAAGATCATAGAATGGTTTATGTTGGAAGAGATTGTCTAGTTCCAACCCCCTTACCATGGGCAAGGACACCTNGCCCTTGACCTGCTGGCCTCATGGGTGTGTTGTCCTTCCCATGGAAAATCCCCAGGACTCCTTTGCGCAGGAACTTGCAGGAGTGGGTTCTGGATTATACTAAATAAGATGAATCACAGCGGCAATCATTTATTGTGTCTCTCGCTCTGAACCCCAGATTTCCTGGATATAGAAAGGTAGCATTTCCACACAATAGAAGGTTTGCTGATATTGACGGAAAACAAGAGCATTGAAAGTCAAGAAGAACTAAACATCAAGTGAACTATTTTATGCTATTATTCATCAAATGAGTCACCTAATAGTGCTTGAAAACATAAATTAAAAACAGTAATATACCTCTTTTTAACAGATGAAGACTATTCAAATAAAAGTATTCAATAGAACTCAGCTCTGAGTTAAGTTCCTTAAAGTGAGATGGGATTATCTCAGATTGTCATTCCAAGTGTGAGAAGGGAATTTGTCTCTGGTTCACATCCATCTGCCTCAGTATTCGTACATTTAGCAGGAGAAGCAGGAGGGAATACCAAACAAGGCCTCGCACAGGTTCAGGCTATAAGCCACATTTCTAAGAGTAAAAGAGATGCAGGGGCTCCAATTTCTTTCTCTGTCCTCCTTTTGTTGCAGGGCAACTTCACCAGCTAACACAGTGGGACTGTGCTGTAGTTGTGACACGCTGTGATAATTTTGGAAGACTAACACATGTTCAGACAAGGAGTTTGCTTTACAGTCTCTTGTATTTCGACATATGGCCAGTTGCAATCTGTCCTTTAATAGGGTCTAGTGTTTTTCTGCTCTAACCAAACTATAGATGGATGTAACCAGCCAATGGCTTTTACTTTTGATTACAAGATCATTGTTACTTCTCCGGTTCATTCTCATCTGTTTGTTCCAGACTAGGAGAGGACAGTGTTTATACTACTATATATATATATGTATATAGTACTACTATATCATATACACTACTGTACTGTAAATATATATATAGGGAGTATAAGGTTATAAAATGTCAGGGCTTTGTCTTTGTGTAATGACTTATGATGGCATTTTCCTCTTCCTTTCTTTTAAGACAGCAGTGGCCAGGCCTAGGATACATTGTACCAATAAGTTTGGTAGGATTTTTACATTTTTCCTGAATATGTTTTATGTGCTGATTTGCTGAAAACTCAGTTTTTTCAAGTTGTCATTGGGCTCCTAACTGAAACTTTGAAGTAGGTGCTAAGACGCTGCCTGTGGGATCCTCAACACTGAGGGATACTTCCAGAACATGACTTAGACTTGCAGGTTACAAAATCCAAAATTTCTGTTGTCTCAACAATGGCTTTACATCCCTGTTCTGCCACCCACAGATCTCCTAAATCTTTCTTCTTCTCCATGTCATACAAACTCTTCTTTCCAGATTGCCTCCCCACACCGGAGTCCTTGATCTTCCCCTCCCTTTCCCCTAGGAGAAAATCTGCCTTGTCTCTGACTCACTGCCATGTTTAGCCTCCTCATGCTGTTGAGTATTTGTCCCACAGATCCAAGGTTGTTTCCTCACTCCACCCCTTGATTTGTGACTGTACCCAGTCTATTCCTTGTATTCAGCTCCTCTCTCAGAGATCTTCCTATACCCCTTTGAAGATTACCCATCATTAAAAGTCATAGTTAGCATAAATGATAAAATATGCAGGAGTAGGAGGCAAAGCACATACTCCTAAGTGCTCTTTCATACTGACTATACATCTCAGTTTTCAGGTTTCCCCTGCAAGTCCAAGCAAGCAACTCAGTAAGCTCAAAGTATTTAATACAGTGTATGGTGTTCTGTGCCTTGGTTTGCATTATTTGACAACCAGTTTTCAGGTTCATTTATATGAATCTTTAGGTAGTGCCAAGTTCTCTTTAAAACTCACTATGCTTCAATGAAGTATTTTTGGGTATGTGTCTGTGCATGTATGAATATATACATAAAAATATTATATATACACATGCATACACATTTATCTTTCCAATGTGTTAAGATTTTTAGTATTTCCTTGTCTAAGATAACTGGTGCAGATATTCATGGCACTGACAAGGTAAACTGAACAGTAGAAAAAATCATGCTGTTTCAGAGTGAATCCTGGTATATGTCAAACAGTTTATGTGGTGACTAATACTTTAGAATGAGGAATTATCAATTAATGGGGGTATCTGGTGAGAAATGGGCAGAATTGACTGATTGCAGTTATGATTGTTAAGCTGTAGGCTCCTATGTGTTACACTACCAGCAAAAGCTGCAAACTGGAATACAGCTTTCATTAGAAAGCTTCTCCTTTTTTTTTTCCAGATAATCTTTCTCAGTTATTATTTGGATAAAACCTTCAATAATAGGAGCAAACTCCTTTATTTCCCTTCTAAAATGCATGATTCAGTACTTGCTTGCAATGGGCCTTGGGGCTTTGAGAATTTTTGCACTGTTTTGTGCTGTACCTGTTGGTGGGGTGGGGAAAGGCAACAGAAGGTCTTTCCCTAAGCAACATTTGGGCTTTAGGGAGCCTTCTGGTTTACTGGTGATCTTTCTAAGATGACCTATGGACTTCAGGTTTTTGGGGTACCTTCACAATATCCTATGCTATTGTACAGCTTCTGACACATCTTTCAACGTTTTTGATAAAATGCGAATCTGGGTTTGCAAGGAAGTTCTCAAGGTGGCCAGGCAGAACTGTCCTCCTTGTTTCCTTTCCTTTTATTGCTCACTCATGCTGTTGTGAACTTTTTACAGAAATAAGACTCATCCCAGCCTTTGCATTGCACCACTTTATTTTTAAGAAAGGTTATGTTGAAGCAACCTCATCCTTTTTGTTTTCTGTCTCCTCTGGTCTTCCACATCCCTCCCCTGAATGTTGCGCTTGCATAACTCATCGTGAGTTAAGTGGATTCAGTCGAAACTCAGCTCCTTTTGTGTATCTCCTTGCAATCTAAGGAAGAGACTTGTTTTAAAAGAATCAGTCTATTAGTTTTGCATTCATGAACAGTGAAATTATCTTACCTGCAGGCATGAAGTGCAGCTTGCTTTCTTCCTGTGGTTGGTCTCTGGTTCATAGTATTTATGTGTCATATTTTGGTGCTACTTGGTAACAGCTACCAGTGTAAATCAAAGTAGCCATGGGCTAGTGAATTTACCATCCACTGCCTGTGGCTCCAAGGGACCACCCCAGAAGCCAAAGAGTAGTTGGAACCTGTGGATGTCCCAAACCACATTCCTTTTCACTGGCCCTGCCCCTTACACAAAAGCCCAGGAAGGAATGTTTAAAGATTGACTCCTGGGGATTTCCTTATGCCAAAGGCATCATTTGATGGGCAGCTGAGGTAGGTTTTGAACTGTATAATGCCACTGGAACTGGTGCAAAGCAGGTGGAATAGACCCAAGATCAGCCCACAGACTTTAATTGCATGACGACTCAGATAATGCTTCTTAAAGTTAGGCTTTTTCTCCTTCTCCCTCATCCATCGCCTTGAAAAAAATTGTGCTCCATATTTTTATTTATTTACCAAGCCCTAATTGCCTGGATTGGGCCATTTCAAGCTCCACTTAATCCCAGTTAGATTTTTATTTGATTTTTATTTCTTTTTTGTTGAGCAGGTGTCTAAATGTATATTGGCTGTGAGGTGGGGTGGACATGTACTGATGAAATAAAATTACTTGGGCCTGGCTTCTCTTTTAGAAGATCTTCAGCCTCATGGTATCACTTGCAATGATACAAAAGTTATATTTGTGTTTCTGTCCTTCAAGAAATTTACCTCCCTTCGTAACATTTTCTATCCAGAGCATCAGGAGTAGGGCTGGTGAATGAGCTAAATAGCACGTAATTCCTCCCAACAATTAAACATATAGATTTGTTTTACTAATGAACATTGAAAAACAATAATGGTTTTTATCATTTGAGACATTTTGATAGCACTGAAACTATTTATATAGGTTTTGACTACTTACACATAAAAGATTTTTAAATGTAAAGAAATTAAATTTTAAAAAATTCAGTTTAGTTTTACTTACAATAAAGGTTTATTTTTCTCCAAGTTAAATAAAACATTTTTAGTTACAAACTTTTAAACCCAATGTTTTGGAAAGCTGGATGAAAATTGTGTGAACGGATGACAGTCCTCAAGCTTGCCCTTTTCCTGGCAAATACTTGTTTTCAATGAACTGTCATTTTCTGATGAAAAAAGCAGGTCCTTGAAAAATTCCCAGCTTGGTCCCTTCCTGATTGTCTTGGTTTGAGCAACACAGGTTTAATTTCTCTTTGAGTAATTTTACTTCTCAGTAAGGTCTCTTCTAATGCTTGGGAAAACTGAACTTTTAGAAGACTCTGGTGTCTGCATTTGTGAAAATATTTACTTTATAGCTAGCTATGGTGTGTGGGTTTCAAGGTCTCAGTGTTTTCGAGCTCACCAGGTGCGGGGACGAGGAGGAGCAAGACCCAGGCACTTGACCCAAGCTGGCCAACAGGATTATTTCATACCATGAACATCACATTCAATATAAATCAGAAAGTTTGCTGAGGAGCTTCTTCTCTTCTATGATGGCTGCAATTCTGAGAACTTCTTGCCCCGGTGCCAGACCCCTGAGCCCTTCCCTTCCTCCCGAAGCCGTAGCACTCACAGTGTCCGACATTTGCTGTCCACTGCTGGGAGTGCACAGCTTCCTACTGATAAAGTTGGCTGATTATAATCCTTGTGCATTTTATATTGGTATCGGGATCAATATTGATTCTTTAGTGTTATTAATGTTAATTATTTAATATTATTCTATTAAATTTGTTTATATTTCAGCCCTCAGGTTTTCTTGATTTTNGATCCCACTCCTGAATCCAGATCCGGAATCCAGTTCCCGTCCGTCACTGAGTCCAGTCTGGGACTTCCCCAGTGCCTGCTGGTGACGTGATTGTCATCCTGGGAGCTTGATACAGTTTTGTATATATTTCATTATTTCCTTTTTATTATTTTATTATTAATATTTCATTAAAGTACTTTAGTTCCTTCTAAACCCTTAAGTCCCCCTTTTTTCTCTCTCTCTCCTGCCTCCCTTTGGAAGTGGAGCCAGAGAGAGAGAGAGCATATGTCATTCTGCCTGATTGGGCCAATCTGGCCCAAACCACGACACTGCCTTACAAATATGTATAAGGTGTATATTTTTTAAGCTATCCTTTAATCACCTGGTACTCCAGATTCCCCTTCCTGCAGTCAATAGCCATCTAGCTATTGCATCCATATCATGACACTTCTCCGCTAGAGGTATCATGATATTATCCCATCCCATAACACCTTATAGTCTGCTGCTTATCATACCTGGACCATTTCTATGGGCATCCCCATCTTTTGTAAAGGTGCTGTTTTTTCTGTTCACCTTCCAACAGTATTCTCATTTCCCACTGGACTGTTTTTCCTTGCACACCTGGTCTAGCTAACAAAATCAAGAAAAGCCACAGCTTTTCATATGTCCTATGGAAGGAACTGAGTAAAATCTCACCTACTTTCCTATGTCCACTTGCTGCTACCCATGACCTTCTTGTCTCTTACACACGCTTCTGCAGGACTCTCAGCTATCCTGCTTGGCAACACCATGACCAAGCTCATTTGAGGATGTACTCATCAGAGGATTTACTCATTAGATGTTGCATGCCACGAATTTTCATGGGTATGAGTCACCAGAAAACTTTGCAGTTACTGGGTCTGACTTGTCAGCAATGACTACATGGCCTGGGACAGAAGGAGAAGACTTGAAGCACATCCAGGTTTTTAGATTTAGATTTAGGTTCTCTCATCTTGGACAAGCTCATTTATCTATTCCTAGTAATTACAGTTGAAAGGGGGTAGTTTCTTCTTATGTAATTTCTGTCTTCTCAGACTGTCAGAGGACACAGACAATTGCACTGGAGCAGTTGGTATGTTACAGGTTGCCAGTCAATAACTGCCCCATTAGTCGCGTATCAGTGGAAAGATAGTCTGTTTGTTAACTTTGTGCCATTGAAAAGTGAGTCAGGTCAAGAACATTTCTGTCTCTAGCTAGCATTTGGTTATCAATCAATGGAATTGTTCTGGGATATGGTAGTAAGAGCAGAAAGGTCTCATTTTACAATGAAGAAGTTATGTGGCAGCCTGAAAATACTAAAGAGGAAGCCTAGAATAACAGAAGTCTCTTATGGAAAGCCCCAACATCTACTGAATGTTGTTTGCTAATGGATGTTGATAGAGATAGTTAAGGGATGTCAGGGGCCTATTTCTGGCTTGCTAGGCTTTTAACAAATAGAGTTGTCTGACTGTCCTAGTTGAGAACAAGGAGTATCCAGAATATTTGCTACAAGAGAGATTCAGCTGCCAAAGACGAATTTTTGCAATTATGGTACTCTTAGGTGATTGAGAGAGGCCTGGTGGCAAGCAAGTCTTTCAGATCTTCCTCTCCATATAGCGGTTTTGAAGGCAACTTGTGGACAGCCTGCCTAAGTGAACCTGATGGCCACCAGACAGCACAAGACTTTCTGTCACATACCAGAAAGACTCAAGGAAAAATGTTTTTGGCTGAATTTGGGGCTGTAGTGACAAGTTTGCTGTCTGCATAGGTAGCTGATCTGACCCCGAGAGTGGCCTTGGAGCACTCTTGAGGTGATAGTCTTGAGGTGATAGTCAACAGGTCCAAATCAGGATTTGTGCTGCTTTTTCAAAGCCATGGAGCTACACATGGCTAATTTTGGTCCTTGTGACTCAGAAAAAGAATAGGCTGGGGAGTCTTGGTGACACAAGGAATCCCTGAGACTATGACCCTATGAAACACCTAATGTCACCTCTGTGGGCTGGCTTGTCTCTTTACACAAGATGTGGCTTCAGGTATGTGGGAGCACCTCCAGAATGATGGATATGTGCCATGGTGTTCTTTCAGTTGAACCATGAGTCTGTTGGAGTGGAATCTATCCCATCTGTGGTTTGGTGTGTGTATATATAGATAAATATATATAACATGTACTTCTTTTTAAACAGCAGATGATCAGAGAGGCAATATTTCCAGTGCCCCTGCATGTAAGGAGATAATTTTCTCTTCAGTTAGGTCAGAAATCTCCAAAAGTCATTACATACAGTAAATACACTTCTGAAAATTCCAACATGTGCAAAATTTCCTCCTTGCTTTTTTCCCAGAATGGCTGCTAATCAAGTGAGGGGAATAAAAATTAATATAAAGCATATTCAGACTTGGCTCCTTGCCATCGTTTAGTAATGGCTAGCCCTTATGGCAAAAAAAAAAGGCAGAGGTAATAAGAGGCAGCAAAGACATTGCAATTTTAAGGGAAATTGAAAGAGAAGGCCCAATTGAACAGATGTCTGGTTTTTCCTGCCACTGGGATGACAGCATTTTTGTCTCCTCATTAATGAAAACCTTTTAAGGGGAGAAAAGGAAATCATCATGGTACTAAGGACTGAAGGCACTATAAGAGAGGAAATCCATAAATTAGATGAAATGATGATCCACATGCAGACTTCCTGCTGCCTGTGATATTTGCATCTGTATAAGCAAATATATATGATAGTATGTAAATTAGGAAACAGTAAGTACAAAAATGGCTAAATTAGCTCTAACAAATCCAGCAGAAAAATGCATATTACTCTGTTTTGTAGAAACACATGGAAGCTCCAGATGGTTCTCCCAGGGTCTGTGCAGACATGGCGGAAGGGAATCCAGCCCATAGAAGATGTAAACAGTCAAAAAGGGACCAGGCAGAAGATGTGCAAGGAGTTATTGATAAAGCACAAATAAAACTCAGCTCATCTGACAGGGGCATGTGGAGAGGGCCCCATCGTTGAGCACTGGCTTTGGCTTCACTATCAGTTCCAGGAGCCCCTCTGAGCACCAATGTGTGGCAGCAGAGTTTGTTCAAAGCAGAGACAAGCCCAAGGCCTTTCAAAATCCACCTACATATGATCATTTTGATGAGGAATAACAACACAATCTAGCTGTAATTGAAATAGGGTGTGGTTAGAACAAACCTCCTCACTGACATGGGATGTGTGACAGGCAGCAGAGCACCAAGTTAGCAGTGACGCATGAGAGGTACCTGAGGAACTGGTGGGCTGCTCAGAGTATGCAGTAGGGGCTAAGGGAGGCTTTTGTCAAGCCATGTGCTGCTGAGGGACTGAAACACAGAAAGATGTTCCCCAATAGCCAGCATTTCTGTTCTGTACGTTTGAATAGAAATGCCTATGGTTGGCAGCCCTGCTCTGATGGACTACCTTAATTTTAATCATTTGTAGCAGGCGAGCCCCCTCCCATCCCTTAAGGATTGCCCCCTGCAACTGGCGACTCTGCCCAGGATCTCTGTGTGTGAAGGTGAATATATTTGCACCCAGTTGAGTCTGGGTCTCTGCCTGTTCAGACTGAAGTCCTCCAGTTGGAGATGTTGACTGGAAGATTTTATTTCATATCTTAGCAGACAAGTCTACTGGACCTATAATCTAGCTAATAGGCTAGTAATCAAAATGTCAGAGACTTCAATGGACCTTAGCTGTAGATTGAAGTACTATGGTAGGAGAGAACAAGCATCTACGTGATCTAAGAAAGATCTAAATAAGAACTGAAAGAAAATAATTTTTGCATGAATGAAAAGCGGACTGGGTTATGCCTCAAGGGCAGGACTACATATAGGAGGGAGCACTGCCCATAAGCAAGGAGCCATCATTGCCCTGTCTCCACACAAGCAAAGCCTCATAATGCCCTTACCACCCTTCACCACTGCCCGACGCCAGCTGCTCTTGAAGAGGCACCCATCTCCAGCTAGGCTACACAAGGGAGAAGTGCCAAAGAAATTGATTTTAGCCTGCTGCAAGCTCAACATGTTTCCCTCAAGTTTGCTTTCTTAGGTTAAATTTCAACACTTTTGTGATGCACTAAGACCTTGGGACTAGCTTTCATCCTGTTTCTGTTGAAATAATTTTTCCCACTGCAGAGGTCTGGGCCATCCTCTATTCCTTCCATGCTGATGTGGAGGTGCTAGGTTGTGAAACTTAACCCTCCTTGTCTCATAGGACACAATAACCTCAAACGTCTATCCTGGTGGTGGTGCAGGCACCCCTGCGTGGTAGCAACCCATCGTGGCATCCCATAACTACTCTGCATTCAGCGTGCTTCAGAGAGAGTTCCAGTCCTCAGGGGTGCTGTACCAAAACGTCCTCCTGCAGAGCTTCCTCTACCAATGTCCTACAGCTGGGAACTGAAGACGGTTTAAAGTTCAGTTGCACCCAAAGCAAAGTCTTTCTGTAATGCTGTGCACACAACTAGGGCTTTAAATCCATCCATGCATTCATCCAGACTGAAACCAGTGGGAGCTGCACAGGTGGAGGAGATGAGAAACAAATGCTGCTATGTTACCACCTGGACAAAGGTTTATGATCACCTCTTGCAAGAATCTGATTTTCTTCATGTGTACCCTCTGCATAGTGCTTTTTGCCTTCTTTCTTCTTAGAATCCTCTGTTGTAATGTTTTTCAGAAACCGTGACAACTTAGTTTATGCTCTGTTTTGGTGTGATTGCTGTCTGCTGTAGTACATTTTGATGATAAGTACACGTAGCTGCTCAGTGTTTGGTACTGCCTTTCCCTTAAAATCTATTAACAGCAGAAGCAAATCCCAGAACATAACAGTCATATTCTCAGCAGGTCAGAACTTATTTTAGTCTCCTTTTTATAAAATCGTGTAAAGTACTGTTTAGAATTCAGTACCTTGTAATCCTTTTTTGTGTTTCTTTAACACTTTTTAAAGGGATTTGCTGATTAAAGGAAAAATAATAATATGGCAATTGCAGCTATCAGTTGGTTTTGGTGTCTTAAGACAGCATTGAATGTTTGGAAGTCAAAGAACAGCCACTTCACAGCCAGGAATCTGATTTTTCTGAAGGAAACAAGTATCCTCCCAGTTTGAGAGTAGCATTTGAATATTCACATTGTATACAGGAGTAGGCAAATAAAACAGCCCAGTTCTGCAAGCTTCTGGTCTTAGAGGAAAGTGCATCATTGGGATGGTGCAGCTCTGGCCTTTACATTGAGTTTGAAGTAATTAAACAACTTGCAATTAAAGGGGCTTTTTCCTTTTGTGAATATTTTTAACCTCTGCCTGCAAAATGTGTCAGAAAGATGTTAAAATATTTAAGCATCTCAAAGTATTTCTCATATTTTGAGTTAATTAAAGCAATTTTAAATAATCTATAGAACATAAAACTGTAATACATAAACACATATTACAATATACATAGTGGGGCAAGAAAACGTCTCATTCAGACCATATTTCCAATTGCTTTTGCATGTGCCACAGTCACCGTCATTTAGACTGTATTTACAGAGCACAAGGAGAGGAAGACCACCAAATTTGCCTAGGGGAATTTATCTGGCCTTACATTTTTGCTTCAGTTGTGCAACTTGGAAATGGTGTCTCAGCTTTGATTTGTATTTCCTCTTGTTTGTCAGTTTGTGAAGAAACATCCGTGTTATCTGTGTATTGTAGGAAGCCTGCACTCCAGCTGGTCATTATGCTTGTGCTAAAAAAGCATATAAACATTTTAATTTGTGGCAATTTTGTTTTAAAAAATGTGATACTAATATTTCAGTAATTTTGCAATTTCTTTTTCCTTTACTTGTGTTGATCAAAAGGTACTGGCTGCTGCTGAAATTTTTACTTTTTTTCCTTTGAGTTCAATAGTCACTGATTTCTACCAAGGAATTGTGAAATCCTTTACAGCAGTTATCTACTAAAAGCTCCTGAGCTTTGTTATTTATGTTGCTTCTATTTTTTCCCTACCTTCTATTCCACAAAAAGATTCCAGATGCATTTATTTTCAGGCAGTTAATTATCCCCAGAGATCAGACGTTTGGCTGATTCATAGAGAAACTTACAGCCTTCCTCACAGTCGTGGTTTTTCGAGCAGGAACTAGCTTCCAGATTTCACCTTCTTCCCTCTCACGATCTGATTCTCATTATGAGTAAGGGCTTCATCTCACTTCATTCTCATATTTCTGCAAGATTTTCACTGTAGGTAAGGCTGGGGTTTATTTTTTATGTATATATAAAAATTCATATATCTATGTGTATATATATTCTATACATACACAGAGGGAAATTTCTATAAAAATATATTGTTGAGTTGAGTTCTCTAGAATTTTTTTAAATTATTTCATTTTTGTTTTAAGATGCAATGATACAAAAGTACTGTGATCCTTGTAAGTAACTGTGACAATCTTTTTTCAGATAATTCATTTTAGCAAAGGGCACTGTGATCCTGTTCATAGTAACACTTGGAAATTCATAGCTGAAAAGATAAATTTTTATAGCCATTACCTAAGAAATTACAATTTTTCAACTGTTTCATTTTATTCCAGTTTTTCATATTCTTTTCAAATATTGCCCAAAGCTGACAATATACTGTTGTTATAAAAGTAGGCAAGCACTGCGTCCTCTTCAAAGGAAATATGAGGTAAAATGGCTTGTGAGAAGATCACTGCCTGCATTGAAGGGATTTAGGATGTGTCCTCTGTTCAGACCTGTTCTTAAATAATGAGTTTTCAAAGTGATAATCTGCAAAGGGGCATTTGATCGTCTGAAAAATATAGTGTTCTGTTCTCAACTTGTACAACACCAGCAATTATGCAGAAAAGCAACATGAAGACTCTGGAGGACACAGTGAGATCCATAGTAGGGCACATTCCTTCCATCCCACATGGACAAAATGGGATTACCTCCCTAAACCTCACCAGGTAATCGCTATACATCATTGATCTAATGGCTAGCTGTTTAAACTGAGTTTTTATCTTACTTGCTGTCATTCAGAGGCTTCTGCCCTACCTGTCAGTGATTCAAAATTATTTGTGATAGGCATATGCAGAATTCCCTACAGTATGTATGCAATTGTTTTAATATAATTTTGCAGGAGGTTTATTGGTTGTTTGGGTTTTTTTCTGAAAAACTGCAACAGACTTTTCAGACTTCAACAGAACCATGAGTTAATTGCAGGTCTATTTTTGTTGATAAATGATATGGAGCATACTTGGAACATCTCAGTCCTCTGTAGGCGGCATAAACAGCTTTTGGTCTGGTGATTTTCATATTCAGAAACTCTCACTTTAAATAAGGGGTGGAGTGCTTTGTGGCAGCTTTGCATTTGTTGTAACAAGGAAAAGACACATAAATTCTCTCTTTGACACCCAAGATCAGCCATTTAAATGCTATTGGTGTTTCTTTCTTCGTCCAAACCATTTTTTTCCTTGTACTTCTTCAAGTAGAAAAAGAAGTAAATGAAGAATAATAGTGTGTCCAGTGCCTAAGGAGTCTCAAGGCTGCTTCTTTGAAGAGGTAGCTTAAATTAAACAAATCAAAACAAGTTTCACAGGCTCATTCTGGATATAAAAATGGATGGTATTCTCAGAGGATGATATTTGCTCACTTTATTCAAACCGGCAACTGGTGAACCTCTGCGAGTTTTCTATTGGCAGTAAGGTTTAGTCCAGCTTTGAATTTGGTGAATGACCATCTGATGTCTCTCCAAATTTTGTTGCCATCCTTGCTTCTTGCTTCTCCCTCTTGTCCTCATCTGTAGTCCTTCCCTGGAACAAATCCTGTATCTCACTCACTTCTCTCCCTTCAACCCTGTTCCCTCCCACCCAACCCTTTCTGCCGTAAGTCACAGATCTTCTGTGTCGTGCTGTCCCTTCCTGCAAGCATCATCTCTTCAGGAGGGTTAAAAGCAAATCTCTGCTCATGAGCCACGCTGTCATTAGCCGACTTTCTTGCCCCTCTGGAAATTAAGGCTATAATGATCTTCCTTCTGTTGTCTATGGAGACCTTGTTTTCAGCATGAAAACGTTTTAGCCAGGACAATTGTGACAATAGTGCTTTTATGGGCCTCATCTGAAAGAGTGTGTTCTCCAAGGGTTTCAGAATTTCAGCACAGGTGTTCAGAAAGGAGTCAGAAAGTTGGATGTTGGGGACATTTTTTATGGTAGGGGTAACATTTTGCCCTCCCTACTCTTAGATAAACATTTTTCCACTAGTAGAGGTTTTTTCACATCTGGACAAATAAAATCTTTATAATACAATGGGAGTTTTTATTTGATATTTTTTGCATATTCTTTGGGGAGATGAGCTTCCCTTGGTAATATTTCTGGTATGTTTTATTCTGTGTCTCTGATGAAAAAATTAGGTATCAACTGATGGACATCAGTAAAGAAAAATACTTTTTTCAAACCTAAAGTGGAAACAATTGGACATCTGTGGATTTGTACAACCAGATGAGAAAGCCAAGTATTAAATTAATGTATTAACAATGTTTATAGTTTTATTACCCTGTAATTATATCATACTTCCTGATTGTTTTTCTTTTCATCCCAGTCTATAAAATGTAGCTGCCTGAACCTGTTTTGAATGTCTACACTTCTAGTGTTAGACCTAGTGATGTTTTGCCAGGTTTAGTGGAAGAAAAGGCAGTTGCAGGGAAGGAATTGTTACTGTGGAGAGTGTCGATGACTGCCAGACATCAAAAGCTGAACTAGAGACAGCTGGAGACTTGGTTTGGATCAATAGCTATGTTTGGCATCCTTTCTGCCAGGCTGAGGGGGAAGAGCAATTAAATGCAGCCTTGAATAGCAGTGGCTGGAAAGTTACAGCAGGGCTAAGCTGTGTAGTTTCAGGCATTTAACTGATAGTAGTTGCAAAAACACAGGGAGGAGGGAAGTGTTTGTCCACTAAGCCAGCAAAGGAAGCAATTGTGAGTACGGTTCTCTCAAATGCAGAGCCCTCCGAGCACACTGTTGACTGAAATTTGTTGCTGTTGTTCATTTCTGTTAGATTACAGGAAAAATAACTTGGTATATATCTATATTTTTGTTAAATAAATATCCATAAAAATGAATATTATTCACATGATCAGTTCATCTTCCATATTGAAGTAACTCCACAAAAGCCAGCATATTGGCTAATCACTGAAGCCCAAGATGAAACATCGTCATTACTTGGTCATAGCAAGAGAGTTCTTCTGACAGTTTGATGATCCACTGTGACTTGGCTTGGCTTTGTTTCATGCTTATTGTGCAATGGCTATTTCATCCTAAACTCTGCTTTCATGCCATGGAAGAGACTTTATTTTAGTTACTGACTATTTATTAATTTAAAATGTTAACATGCTTTTTTTTTTAATGACTGAACTTAAAAGTTAATAAATAGTTAAAATACAAGTTATGCACAGATTACGTTGAACCACTTTCATTTACAGTCAAAGTTCCTTCTGTTGATTTTGGACAGCAACTTCTGCAATGAATGTCCCAAAAAGCTTCATGGAAAACAATCCCATTATCCACATAATTTCATAGAAGCAAGGCAACATTTTGCCATTGCTTCGCCTACCTGTTGCAACTGTCTGTGGGGTGGAAAATGGGAGGGGTTTGGCACCAAAATAGTTGTGTGGTAGTTTTAGGAGGAGTACAAAACAATGTTTTCAGTTGACAATTAATGCAAAATTGTTGGGCCAATGAAATAACAGAGAGATGCCTACTCTTTGGAAGAAAAGCTGCAAGGCTTCTAACAATTACTTGTAAGAAAGATTCTGCTTTTATATTCCACCTAATGATATCTGAAGTTTTTATGGGTTAAGTCTTATAACTCATGCTATACAGTTTATAGCAAATGTACAAAGCATTGTCCCACCATATACACCTGCCTTCAGTGAGGACAACTGCCTCCAAGTGGGCAGTTAAACAGAGCTGGAAGAGAAATATCTTAGTTCTGACTGAAATAGTATTAAGGTCCTGCAAGTGGAGGCTACTTAACTTTCTGGGTTGAATGTGATATTAGAAATCCACTGGTGGGAACTTCAGAAAAACATGCAAACAGGCAAAATTCCTCCTCCTCAGCTTCAGCTAACTTTAGCTGGTTTCCTCACCACGGTTACCAGTTAAGTTTTTCTCCTAGTGCTCCTGTAACCACCTCATCATTAGCTGACTTCCATTTTAAGGGGGCCTACAACTGGATTTAGTAGAAGAGCCTGATCCACTGGAGAATTAGATAGAGTTTTAATTAAGGACTGGAGAGGGGACACCATCTGATATGTTCCCATAAGCCTGAGTTGCTGATGCTTAACCATAAGAGCACTGGCCCAAGCTGTGTGCCCGTTTCTGCTTATTGTAGATCAGAGAGCTCACACCTAAGGTGTTGACAGTAGAACCATCTAACTAAGCAACACATTTTTCATAGAATCATAGAATCATAGAATGGCCTAGGTTGGAAGGGACCTTTAAGATCATTGAGTCCAACCATTAACCCAATACTGCCAAAACTGTCACTAAACCATG
>VYXH01001733.1:89796-110641 GCA_013397275.1 Burhinus bistriatus
GTCACTAACCCATGGCCCTCAGCCCCCACGTCTACCAGTCTTTTAAATACCTCCAGGGATGGCAATTCCACCGCTACCCTGGGCAGCCTGTTCCAATGCTTGACAAACCTTCCTGCGTAGACATTTTTCCTGATATCCAGTCTAAACCTCCCCTGGCACAACTTGAGGCCATTTGCTCTTGTCCTATTGCTTGTTACTTGGGAGTAGAGACCGACCCCCACTCTCTACTACTACTCCTTTTAGGTAGTTGTAGCAAGTGCTAAGGTCTCCCCTCAGCCTCCTTTTCTCCAAGCTAAACAGCCCCAGGTCCCTCAGCCACTCCTCATGAGACTTGTTCTCTAGATCCGTCACCAGCTTCATTGCCCTCCTCTGGACACACTCCAGCACCTCACTGTCTTTCTTGTAGTGAGGGGCCCAAAACCGAACACAGTATTCCAGGTGCAGCCTCACCAGTGCCAAGTACTGTTTGCTATATTGTTCCTGATACAAGCCAGGATGCTGTAGGACTTCTTGGCCACCTGGGCACACTGCTGGCTCTTATTCAGCTGACTGTCAACTAACACCCCCAGGTCCTTTTCTGTCAGGTAGCTTTCCAGCCACTCTTCCCCAAGCCTGTAGTGCTGCATGAGGTTGTTGTGACCCGGCTCTTGGCCTTGTTGAACCACATACTATTGGCCTCAGCCCATCAATCCAGCCTGTCCAGATGCCTCTGTAGGGCCATCCTACCCTCAAGCAGATGAAGACTTCCACCCAACTTGGTGTCATCTGCAAACTTACTGAAGGTGCATTTGATCCCCTCATCCAGGTCGTTGATAAAGACATTAAACAGAACCAGCCACCAATACCGAGCCCTGGGCAACACCACCTGAGATCAGCTGCCAAATGGATTTAACTCCATTGACCACAACTCTTTGGACCTGGCCTTCCAGCCAGTTTTTTTACGTAGTGAAGAGGATGCCTGTCCGAGGCATGAGCAGCCAGTTTCTCCAGGAGAATGCTGTAGGAAACTGTGTCAAAGGCTTTACTAAATTCCAGGTAAACAACAACCACAGCCATTCCCTCATCCACTAAGTGGGTCACCTTACCATAGAAGATCAGGTTTGCGAAGCTTTTCCTGCTATGTTTTTGTAAATTGCCCACTTGGCATGTAAGCATGGTAGAAAATAAATGTTGAGCATTGGACAAAACTTCTGTTGAGTAACTTGGCCATGGTTGTAGAGGGGTGATTAGGAAGGAGGGTCGATAAGCTGATGCATAAACTGCGTCAGGGGAGGGAGACCACATTTTTCCTCTTCCTTCACTCCCTGTTCCTCAGATGCTCCACTGGAGGCTCTCTAGCTCGGATGCAATGCAGAGCAGTATGAAGATATGTGTAGCTATTTGTTCCCTATAGAAGACTCAACTCTGACCTTCACGTAAGCGGCAGAGCTGTGCCAATCTTAAGTTAAAATTTCCACTGCTACCTGTGGGAATTTTACCATGGGAAAGAGTACAGGTCTGTGCCCAGAATGTGAGATTGGTCTGTGTTTGCCAGGGATTTTGTTGACACTGAAGTTCCTAAAGAGAGATAACCGTTATGATGGCCAATTGATATTTAGTGTCCTGTCTGAGCTTGCCTGGATGTATGATTCACTCAAAATGCTTTTTACTTCGAGTCAATCGTATGGCTTCTGGCAGTGGAATTTTTAACAAAGCGAGACATTTGCTGATTTTGAAATCTTTTGAGCATGTAAGCACTGTAGTTAATTTTTGGGGGTGCAAACATAGCCTTGGCTTCCTGTGGTGGTACAAATTGGGCACTGTCTTCCTGGAGGTGTTTTTCTTTAGCCCTTGATCCTATGTGTCCGTTGACTTGAGACCAAACGTGATAACTTTAGATGGTGCCGCTCAGCACTGTGATTCAGGAAACGGCTGCTGCCTTGGCACCTCTACCCTTCTTCTGACTGTGCTCCAGTCATTACTCTGGAATTTTCTCTCTTCCCTTTCTTATACGTGTAATTCTTGGCCTCAGATCCAGCCACACATTTTGCATGGGAGTTACCAAGTTTGCTCCCATTGGACTACTCATATGCTTAGAAAAATGCATGTGGTAAAGGCTTTGAGTCCCTGAGAGCTGAAATTCTCATACCAGGATAGTTGCATGACATTACCAATCAGAGCACCTTGAAAGCTGCCAAGCAACGTGACTCATGTACCATTAGCTATGATTTTCAAAACATCGGATTTAGAGAGATTTCTTCCCTGAAAATTAAACAGAGTATTAAGAGAATAATATGGGCAGACTTCACTAGACAATCGGGATACTATGCATTCTGGTCAATCCTTTGATCCACCTTTCAATTGCCATGTTAAATAAAATCTATGCTGAGTACAAACATGTGAGATCTCCTATACATTCCTTTGCTGTTTCAGCAAGTGCCTGTGTCTTTGTCTCATATTTCAGTTCCTCCTGTGTCAAAGTTTGCAATGATTGCTCATTTAGTAGCTTGGTTTGCAGGACTGTAGTCATAAATTACTTATTGTCCAATCTAATATAGTAAGAACTAGAAAATTATGTGTTATTTAGATACTAAGTGTATATGTAAGAGGAAGCATAATTCTGGCATTTTCCTTTTTCCAAAACCTAAAAAAACAAATTTCATACACATTATGCATTAATATGAATGGATGAATTAGCATGAATGAAATACAGTATTTATAAACTAATTATACATTACTTTTATTGCAATTCAATTTTTTTAAAAATAATGTCCGCTGTAGTCCAGCTTCTGCATTTTTTGAATCTTATAAAGTGCTTTGTAGTAAAATCTCCTCTGCAATATAACAAGCAAGAAAGAATCTGCCTTTCAATTCTTATATTCAGAATGTAGTTCCAGGTCCTGATCTTTGAAAATGTTTGCTTATGGGTTTTTACTCATGCAAAAGTCCCACTTGAAATTAGTAAGCCCTTACGTGATTGAAGATTATCAGATGTGCAGATTCGTAGGACTGAAACTTTATTGTGCTCTAGTTGAAAAAACAAAACTGTTTCAGACCAGTTTGCCCTATATGGAAGGACTGGCTAAAATCTCCATAAATGAAGAGGTGTCTCTACAGTCATTAACTAGTTTTTAAAAAAATATTTTGGGAGAGGGTGAAGAGGAAAATAACCACAAAACAAAGCTTATTATTAATCTTTATTAGGAAATGATTGCATGACTTTGCACCCACAGCTTAATTTTCATTGCTTTAATCCTTAGACTGGAATCCTCACAAAAGGAAAGCTTTAGAAGTATTTCCTTTTTTATTTTGTTTGAATTGCTTTTCTTTCACTGATTTTGTAAAACAAAGACCATGAACAAAGAGCATTTCTCCCTGTTAGATGCAAAAATACACAGGTATACTGTCTTTGTGTATTCAGATCTTGCACCTAAATTAACTGATGCCTGTAACAAGATTCACATTTTCTTGACTGGGTTTTTCTCAGATTTATCACTGGAGCAATGATTTACATTTTAGAAATCTAGCATATTATGCAAATGGAGCCCAACTCATGCTGCTGTAACTGTAGTGGTCCTCAGCGCATCCCCAGAATCTCCCCAAAGAAAAACATGTAAGATGCAGTGACAGAAACATAAAGCTGAAAGTCCCTGCAAAAGACTGCGCTTGTGTGAATTGCTGTTAAGAATCTCTATGGTAGGTGTTTGTGCACTGCCTTGGAAAGCCTGTTTGACTGTTTCTGCCAGCACATTTTTGTTTTCTGATGTTCAATCCATATTCCTTCGCTGATAATTAAGTTAGTTTCTTCTTTTCCTGGGCATGGAGAGCAACCGATCACTTCATTAAAATCTTTTCACATAACCTCCCATCTCTGTCTTTTTATACCGAAGTTAAACATACCCAC
Organism: Burhinus bistriatus; assembly: GCA_013397275.1. Lineage (NCBI taxonomy): Eukaryota > Metazoa > Chordata > Aves > Charadriiformes > Burhinidae > Burhinus > Burhinus bistriatus. The sequence continues at coordinate 93,680 of VYXH01001733.1, forward strand.
TCATCTCACTTTTTACTCTATAGATTACGTTTCCCCAGTCTGTTACCATTCTTGTTTTCTGAGTGCTTTGCAATTAGTCTCTCTTAAAAAGTCAGATCCAAGAAAGGATACAGCACTTACTTAAACTGTAATGAATGTTAGAATAATTAGCTCCTAAGTCTGCTATATACCACACCTCTGAATAACATCCCAGGAGTTCTTTTCCTGATTCTTTCTAAGGAGCTTATGCTGCACCCTATCTATATTCTGCCAGCTTTCCTGAACAAATGCTTAATATATTGGTCTATTTCAACTTAATTTGACAGAAGAATGCATGAGGATCCATAGTTCTTTTGAGTTTTGTGAAAATCAGATGCTGGGCAGGTAACAGAGAGTTCAGCTACCCTCCTGGAGATACCTCACTTGTTGGGAGTTGGCATGTATGTCCTATCCACTCTGTCATTACAGTTCACATCTGGCTTCCCCATCGCCTAGGTGTGTGAGGCAGAAAAGGGAGCATAAAGAGGGGGATTTGAAAAATGTGGCAGTGTCTGCAAGTATTTTTTGTGGAAGATGAAACTTGGGAAGGAGTAGCTGCAGCAGTTGGTTTGGAAAAGAATAAATATAATTTCACATTTTGTTGTTCCACCGTTGACAGCAATTTGGAGGGGATTTTTGTTTGTTTTCATTTGTTTTGCTTGCAGGTCGGTTTTTTTGTTTGTTGTCAAAAGCTTTGGCCTGCTGGCTAATTTTCAGATTGTCATCCACTGCAATCACTGTATGATTTCCTTCAGTTACACTGCTGGACTGCCTGGTGTTTCATGTCCTCTTCCTAAGTGCAATTTGCACTTCAAAGAACACACTCTCTCTCAAAAAAAAAATTTGGGGATTACATGAGTTATTGAAATGCAGCATTTAGATGCACTTGCTGGGATGTGTTAGTTACTGTACTCTACAGAACAGAAAAGGAAAATGTTGCAAAAAATTGTCTTCCTGTACTCTCACTTCACAGTACTTATTACTGGAGGTCATCCTTTCAGCAGCTTGAATTTACGTTGACTATCCTTTTATAAATTTTGTACCAAAATATTTAACACACACCATTCCTTACCCCAAAAGCTATGTCTACTGTATGAAAGCTCTTCTGTAATATGACTAAATTAGGTCAGCCTGGGGAGACTCCTGTTGCCCTCACAGTGGAATAAACTGAGCAGAGAGAGAGACCGATGATATTCTCCCTACTGTTACAATGATCCCCTTTAACACCAAGGTTACCCGTGCACTTGGCATGCTGGAGAAAAGAGTTTTATTCTGTTGCCTGGGAGGCACATGTTGTTTGGACAGAGAATTTCAGCCTGCAGAACTCAGTACTTCCAAAAGAGTACAGATAATTCCAGGGTTAACAGCAAAAAAGACTATGAAATAGACAAAAGTCAACTATTGAAATAATATCACAGTTTAGTTGTTTAGGTTTGATATAAATTAACTGCTGGTGCTTGTTGCCTATCCTCTTCTTCCTTTTCCACTCTTAACAATCTGATGCTGTATTCATAATTCAGAGGAACTATAACACGTTAAACATGACAAATTCCAACTGTAAATATTAGCATGAGCAAACACTGTATACAGTTGCAATATTTTCATTTACAGTGCTTACAAAATATGCCAGAGTAGACGAAAGGTGCATAGTTGTTCTCTTCATGGCTTAATTTTGGAATTATAACAGAATGTTTATTTGGTTTTTTATGAGCTATGTTATAGGAGATTAAAGCTTTTCCCTAAATACCAGCAGGGAAGAAATCAGCTGAAAAGGAATAGAATAATTTTTTTTTTGGTATGACTTGAAACAGCCCATTTGATTATATTAATTGCTCAGCGTAGTGGAAAAATAGTTGCACTTTTCATGTTCTTTTTAATGTCAGAGACAAATTTGAAGCATGTTACACTATCAAAGGCAAAACTCTGTTGCTTTTAAAAGAATAGGCGTTGGTCTTAAAAGTTCCTTTTGATACCAGGCATCATTGCGCATCATATCTACACTGAGAAGGAAATTGGGAGGATGTGAAGTGACAGAGGTACAGAGTGCTGAAAACTCGGTCTTGGACGTGTGCAGTGCCACAATACCTAACAGGATTTTCATTGTGCTTGCTGGTTACGGTGGACAGAAGTGCAGTAAAAATATGTGATCATCTAAGACTCATGTAAGTCATCAAAACAGATATTAATGTTTTGGAAATAAATAGAGCGGGTGTGCTGACCATTGCTTCTAGGTCAAAGTTCAGCAGGGAATGACACGGATGAGAATATTCCCACTACTTTATATAAGCATGGGCACGCATGCATGCATGTGTACGTATGCATATGTATAAATTACATATTGGCATTATGCAAAATTCAGACATAGCAGGGAAGCACCATAAAGCTGGGACAGAACCATTTGTGCAGCCACAGTTTGTACTCCAGAATTGCCTACCTAACATTATATAGGATTTTACCTGATAAACACAGCCCCTCAAGTATCAATGCAGCAAAAACAGGCTTGAAGATTTCCGTAACATGAAAAGTCTCACACATTCCCTGGGCATGCTCAATGCGCATTTAAAAACTAAGAAGCTGGCACACTAATTCAGTGCTGAAGTAATGCTGAGGGCCTGTTTCACGCTGACAAAAATTTCATACACACTGTCTTGCTTTCAGTGTATTTATCACTGCGTCTCTGCTCCCCTGTATTTGGCCATTTTTAGAGGGAACTGAGTCGATTTTAGGCCAGAGGTCCCTGCAGAGGTTTCTCAGGACTCATCTACAGTACTGGCTGTCCACCTTATTTCTGGGTACCAATTTAAATAAAAGCACTGAAAATAGCTTTATGGTAAGAGGTTTCATTATAAGCAATTATATCAGCGTTTGTGTGAATAGGGAAAGGAAAGAGGGGGAGCCTATATGTAAGTGTGGTTCTGTGTAAGTACCAATCACAGAAATATGCACACGCAAACATATATATTTATGTATAAGCATACATAAAATAGCAAAAATGAAGACTGGCCTATAAAGCCCAATAAAATGTTGATGACTTTGAAAAACAAGTGTCTTTTCCTTGAAATGAGACAAACTTACTGACTTTGTGGTCTGCAAAACCAATTTTTGTCATTTTGGAGTCCTCCAATTTAGTAGCGTCCGAAGCTTTGAAAGATTCATTTAACTTCTTCTCCTCCCCATTGCTTCTCTGTCTTACACTGTGCTCAGAGGCACTTTGCAAAGAAAAATGCAGAATATAAAGCTTCAAACAGATGGATAGAGTTTGGAGTGGCAGAGGGAACCACAGCGTAAGCAGAGTGGTGTAGGCTGCTCCTGAGGGATGGGCTGTGGCTCCGTTGGACCCTCCTCACCAGTGCCTGGTACAGAAATGACCGTTCCCAGCTCGTACACATTGCCTGCAGCCATTTGTGTAAAGTCACAGCTCGACTTGCTTCAGAGCCACCGCCAGCTGTCAGGTTTGAAGGAGTGGTATCTGAGACTAAATTGTTCCAGCCTGTCTCTGGAAGTCTCGTTCTGCTCCCAGACTCTTGATTCGGGTCCACATTCTGTGCCCCAAGAGATGTAGGACGGAATCTGTGTTGTTTGCCCAATAATAGGTTGTGGTGTGAATTTGTTGGCTGTGTTTTCTCTGAGATACCACAGCTGATCCTCTGTTGCTTCTTCCATGTATGCCAGTGTCCTTATAAATTTGATATATTTGAAGTGGATTATTCTGTTATTCTCCCCCTTCTTATCCTGAATTCAAGACACTGGATTCTGGAAGAACTTTGTTTAGATGGTATTTTGTTGGATCTTTTTTCTTTATTTATTGCTTTTTTTGTCTGTATAGATTATTCAGACTTACATATAGCAATGCAGATGTGTGAATGCACTTATAAGGGAGGTCAAAGGCTTTGCAAAAGTAATTGCATCCTCTTCTTTCCTGACATACTTAGCATATTTTTTCATTTGCACACTAGTTCTCCCTTATTTCTTTGTTTTCCAATATCATAGGAAGCACAGTATTTATTATATTATATCCTTTGTTGTAATGAAAGTGTTCCTGTGTAGGAGTAAAGGTGGTCTGCTGAGCAATCATGGATATTTTTTGGTTTGACAGATCTCCAATAATTGCCCATAAGACTATGCAATGCTGAACTTCATATTCCCGCTCTAATTTATAACATTTTAAGGCATATTCCCTCCCACCTAACAAGAAGGTACCTGGTAAGCGAGCTAGTCATTGTATTTAAAAAGTAAATCAAAAGAGGTACAATTGCAGTGCATAAGTATACTACCTCTTACACTGAAGACAGGTTGCTTGCATGAGTAAGAATCACTCATGACAGTTTACTAATGCTTAAGAAGCCTGATATTAAATTTAGCCTAAATTTTAAGAAATATTAACAGAAATTTCAGAAGTAACTTAAGTTGCTATGGGATCCTTTATAAAAGAAGTCATGGTATGTAATGTCTGGGACTGTCTTAGATCTGGGTTACACAACTTGCTTAGGTCTCTTTCTTTCCTCCTGTTTATAAATTATTGGTGGGGTAAGATGCAAAAGTTGCTGCAAAATCTGTGGCCTTTCTTGGGGAGCCTGGTCACACTTTCTCATTACTCTGTGCGCGACTGTAACATGACCTACGTACATAATGGTGTTTACATAGCCCACTGTGACATCACCATCTTATTTCATTTTTCAGTGAAATTCTGTGGAAACTTGAAATTGAAATATGCTTTAATAAATTATTTTCATCATGTATGATTATTACCTCATGTGGCTTTTGAAGACTTCTATGCCAATGGATTAGTTCTTTCTCAATGATTACACTTTTTCTCAGGCATTGAAATAGTTTTTTAAAAAAGAAAAGTGGACATTTTTACTTCCTTGTGATTATGACCTATTTTGGGACAGAACAAAACCAACACGATACAAATTAAAAAAGACAAGACTGAAAAAATTATGAACCACATGCTTGTATGTCTGCCTTAAAAAAAGGGGGGGGGCTGTGTGTATTTGAATCAGTCCTAAAACCATAAATCAGGAGGAATATTACAAAAAGCTGAGTTTTGACATGAAAAGTGTAAGCCCCAGGAGCCACACTTTTGTTTTAGGGAATGTACAGAAAATAACACTTTAATTTCTGACGAAAAACTTTTAGAGGCTTGTACTTTATCTCTGAGCTTCCTACGAGTATCTTGGCAGCCAACTTCCCCGTTGGCTTCAATGGAGAAATTTGTGAAAGAATCAATAACATGAAGTGAAAGTGGTTTATGTAAGTGGGAGTGCGTAATTTCTAAACAATGCCTTATTAGTAAGCAGTAGTTAGAGAAGCACAGGTTAATATCAATCCTGCTTGAAGTCAGTAAGACTTATCTCTGATGTTAGTCAATACATAACAGGATCAGGCCCTTTGTAGCACGGTGCTTTGATGCTGCACAGATTTGCCTTTGAGACTGTTTCTACATAACAATAATTAAAATGAGAATAGCAAACTTCCCTCCAGTTAGGTAAAATGTACTGTATGTACTTGTTCTAAAATAGCAACAGGTGGGTTAGAATTCCATAAATATGCTAACATGAAAAGGAAATAATTTCTTCTTATACTGTTACAGAGTTTTCTACTGGTTTCTGGAAATAGCAGTTTATAGCATACCTCTGCCCAGGCATGCATTCACAAAGGTGACTTTCAACAAGCCAAAGAGTTCTCTTTTCTCCTTCATGAGTGAATTTGCTTTACCCTCACTAGGGACAGCAAAACTTCAAGTATTCTGAAATTTCATGCATAAGACATTTCCAGGACCAAGGCTATCATCTTTGCAAAAAGCTTTTATGAAAACGTCAAAACCTGAAAAAGGCAAAAAGTTTTCACTCAACCTTACATGATCATTAGTGTTAAGCATGGGAAAGCTGTGCTTGAAAAAATTCAGAATTAACTGAAAAAAGTTTTCTGGATTTACCACACCTGGTTATCCCAAAATGTGCATTCTGGACAATTAAAAAATAGACAGGCATATTGTGGAGGTGATTGAGAGTGAGGGTATTTTTTGTTGGTATGTGACCCATTTTAATAAATTACGATAGTATTGTGCTTAAGACATCAAACGTGACTTGAGCTGATTTAAGAATCTCAAATTTATTAGTAGGGGGATAATTTGTACCATCATATCTCAGTCCAGTAATGCATTTAAGCACATCCTTGCACTTTGCTTATGCATAGCTGCATGCAGTACATACTTGCACATTCATTTGGATCTGTAGCTTTTACTGTTTCTTCCTTAAAATAGTTTGCAGCTGTTCATTGCAAAGCATTGTGTGCTGATATGCACATGAGGCTATTCCAGGCTAAGTCTTACCCTCTTCTTATTTGTGCACTGCTAACAAGAGCAAAGTTTGCCATGAAGATGGTTGGAAGAAAACTTAGTAACCTCCGTAGGTTTTAAAATGCTCATTAGTCACTAGGTGCTCAGGCAACAATACACCTACTGGTAAAAATCCTATTAAAAACTATTCAATAGAAATGCAGACAAGTGAAATCTAAAGACGTCAATTTAGTGTCTAGTGCCCAAGGCACTCAATGAGTTTTAAAAAACTTTTAGCCAAAAATGGAAGACTTTTTTTTTTTTTTCTTTTCCCCTGTTTTCTATCTCCCTTGTCACAAGGAACTGATTGCTGCAAAGGACATCACATAAGCTTGTCCCTGGCCATGCGTCAGATGCCTTCAGCAGAAGGCCAGGTGAAGCAGTGGACATTTTTGGTCTCCAGCATGCTTACCAACCCAACTTGGGGATTGCTGTTCACAACAGCAGGGAACATGCCAGGTTTCGCAGATCTGTACTTGCAGGAAGAGTACCAGACCTGCGAGGCAGCACTCTGCCATCTGGCTCCTGGCTGGCACCCGGGCTTTGTGAGTAATCCTCCGGCGGGGGATGCATTCCAACTGAAGGGAGCCATCTCTCGTCCCTCAGGCCCTGAGCAAAACCCAAAATGAGCAGCTGTTTCCATGGGAAGAATTAGGGTCTCATCAGGCATGTGGGGCTCTCAGGACCAGTTCTTGCAGAGGTTTCTGAGCAGCAGTGGTATCTATGTTTAGGTAGGATGGGAGGGAATTTCTCTCGGGTGAAGGTACCAGGACTGCAGATCTGCTGGCCCCTCTTGGCTTGCTGGACCTTGAGCTAATTTCAAGTCCCAGCTGGGTGTAAAAGGCACGTTCTCATTACTCCTCAGTATCAGGTTGACAACACAGAAGTGTAGACAGTTATGCTAAGTCCAAGACAGTGGGAAAACCAGCTTTCTGGTGCTTGCCAGCAATGTCACCTTGGTGGTCCATGGGCAAGGTGGACAGCCAAGGGCAGGGTCAGTGGTGGTCATGGTGCCGCTGCATCACCCACAGCCAAGCCTGACACCTGAGAGGTACAAAGGGCAAACCGCAGGGCTGCGGGTGTATTAGGCAGGGCTCAAAAGGTGAGCAGGCAGTTCAGCCACACCATCACTCATCCTTATGCCTGCAAGCAAAACTCATTTTCCATGTATTCTTTATTCCGCTGCCAGTCCTCTGAATCACTGTGTCCTTCCCTGCTTCCCCCTCACTTCTACGCACACCTAGCTTGCATGATGTTTTTTAAAAGACGAAAAAAAATCAAAGTTTGTGGCCTACAGATGTTTTGGGATATTCCTCGTATAACCCTGCCTTTGTCTTCTTCATTAGGCAAGGCACATGGTACAGCAGAAACAAAAATGTGTGATGTTTTTCTTGACGTTTATGCTAACAGCTTCATACCAACCAGCAGGAATAATTTCAAAATACCAGGAAAGCGATTAAAAGAAAAAACCCAAACTTGACATGTAATAAATAATTTAACACCTCATCCTAAAGCAACCTGCAATGTCTTTCAGTCACATTATGGATGTATACTCATCATTTTTTGTGGTGTTTTGCATAAATTTCATTAGTAGGAATGGAGTAATATTAAAACGCACACATATACACAATTTGCTGGCTTTTCAGTTCTTTATGAAATACTTCACCTCTGGGCAGATGACTAATATGGTATTAAACTTCTCTATCCTTCAGTTGTGTCATAGCCAAAAAAAGGGTGCAGTCACTCACAATCTTTATTAAATGAGCTGAATACACCCACTCAGGGAAAATGCTGTTGTATGACTTTCATGTGTCCTACAGCAGCATTAACATGGTTTTGGGTCATTTAGGTCCATGTTGTGGAGCTACAATAATAGTTCCATAGGGAAAACTGAGGGAAATTTCCATCATAACCCTGTGCTGAGTAGTTTGGGAAGCATTACCCAGAAGCTTTAAATTTCCAATCAGCAGAAGATCTGCATGTTGGATTGTGGCAGCTCGTGTTTGGACTTGGGGCTGCCCTACAGTCCAGTACAGATGACAGTGGTTCACTATCATAAAGAGGTAATAAAAGGGAGGTGTGGACAGTTGTATCCCAATGCTAACAAATTCAGATTATTTCAGTTTAGATCCTGTCTCTGCCAAAGACCCCTTATACTATAATTTTCCGTATTTTCCTGGGTCTTTGGTTTCTTATCTGTAAACGAGGATAATGAAACTGCTTTTTTGCTTCTCCAGCTTGCAGTGGGTTGTGTGAGCGTGATCTGCAGAGACTGGCGTGGTGCCCTCCCCAGCATACCAGGAAGCTGGGGAGCGGTTGATTGCTGCTGAGATGTCGAGGTACTGCAGCACTATGGCTAATTCCTCTTACTTTGCTGCTTAATTGAGGGATAAATCCAATGCTGACTTTCTGGTGTAGCAGTTCACTGCTGCAAACTACGTAGTTTGTATCACGGGATACAGTAAACTCTAGTAAACCATTTGCGTGGGGCAATATAATCCTGAAGAAATTTTTAGTTTCAGTTTTTCTATTATAAAATTGTAATCTTCTTATGGATTAATCTTTAATAGAATGGATATTAAACTTGAATAATTTCCTATTGATTTTATTATTAATTCTGTCTAGAACACGGCGCAAAATTTTTTTTTCTTTTAAATCAAAATGTTCAGGAAGAGGTGAAAACATACAGCTGCTGTGAATGGTGAATAGCAATAGGCTTACATAATACACAATATATCAAGAAACCTTTTGTGAATATAATTTAGACCAGAACCAGCCTATTTTCAAAGAAGGATAAGAGACAGTTTTCACCTTTCCACCCATTAAAATATCTCTATGAAATACTAGATGAATTAAGCTAATAATTTCAAGTGGAAGCAGTTTGATAACCTGGGTTTAAGAAATTGCTTCTTTGTCACTGTAACTCCTTGTCTACCCTTCAAGCTCCCCCTATTAAATGTTGTATGAGAGGGACCCAAAGGCATTTAGAAGAATACAACTCTAATTACCCATACAGGATCGAACTTGACAGAAAATTTGGGATATTGTTCTAGCAGTAACTGACAGTGACGACACTGACAATAAATTCACCTTATGAACAAATCCATTCAGTGTGTTGTTATGAATGGAGAATCATCTGATTTGCTTGTGTTTAGGGATATATTTTTGTCTGGGTAGGAAAATTATTTTTAAGTTAAAGAAGCAATATTCAGGAAGTTTTTTCTAGTGTTCATAGTTTGTTTCCAAGCTTGCGCTTCTTGAAATTAACTTGGAATTTTGTTTTGTAAATGAAGAGGTTCCTTGTCCTCTCATGGGAGCACTTTCTAGTGATAATGCTGTAAATTCTAGGCATTTTAGTAAATTCTAGTTATTCTAGTCATTCTAATGACACAATGGTATAAATTCTAGTAGTTCTAAGAAATGTCTATTGCAGTAAGAGCTGTATGGAAGCTGAATTTTAAATCTTTCCCAAGGGTAAAAAAAAACAAAAAACAAACAAAAAAAACCCCGAACCTATTTATTTCTCTGAATAACTTCATCAGTAAGAACTATTTCCTTTAACCTTCCTTATTTTGTACATTGCATTATTATGGAAGTATCTGAATTGAAAGTAGTTTGATAAACTATTACTCAGAATGAATAAAGGAAAAACTATCAGGATGATAATGAATCAAAGGTCTTTTTTTAATTGCTGTTCAAGGTGTATATTTATTGTGAATGCCTCAGCTTTACGACTCTAATCCTTAGCCTTACAGTGCTATGCAATAGATCCTGAATTTTCTGTGTGGTAACATTTCTCATTTAATTCCTGGGACATAAATTGCCTAAAGTTGATCTTTAAAGAACTTTTAAAGTATTTAAACACTTAATGGAAAAGATAAAGCAATATGATTGTGATCAGAATTTCATTGAGTTAAAGGTGTTTAGATTGCCACAGTTGCTCTACTAATGAAAGGCAAAACCCATCTCTATCTCGTTTTGATTGTCACCACAGTAAAGGCTCCTACAGTGTAAGTATTTTAATTTATTTTCTGGCTTTTTATAACTTGCAGCTTTAATCAAAAAAGATACAATAAAAAAAACCCAACCACTATGTTGTCCAAAACAAAGTAAATACTTCAAACCCTTTTTTGTGAAAATCATTTGGTCTTGAGGGTTGTCAGTACATCTAAGGGATTGCAAATTAGGATCCTATATATTAACTGTTATTTCATAAAGCCAGGCTAAAGAAAAAGACAACGGGAGTTCAGCCATACAATGCTATGGTTATTATTAAAATAAGAAATCAACAACTCACAAAAAGATGAATAATTTAGAAGTCAAGCTGACACATATTGGACTAACTTCCTTCCCCCTTAACATTCATAAGTCTGTACAGGTCTCATAGTATGATTCAGATCTTATAATTTAATGAAACAAACTTAATCAGAGGTGTTCATTAAATAACAATTCTGATATGGAGATAATTTAGAATGACTAATTAAAGACTTACTTTCTTTTGCTCTATCATTCTGTGAAAAGTTCTACAAAGGTGTAATTTGCTAATTAAATCATGAGATCTGAATCAATGTTTCAGGCACTTAATTGCTCAGCGTTGTGCTCTTCTCTAAGAAATCATGGAAATTTCCATAAGAATTGAGGACATACCTTCTTTTTATTACTTTTTTAAACTATCTTTTCTGTTAAGATGTTGATAATATCTTTTTCTTTATAGTCTTAAAAAGAAATGGACTAAAACCGAGAAAGGCTTTGAATGTGGAATATATTGAAATTGGGTGTGCCTGAAGTTGTGCATTTGACAGCATCTCCCAGGAGCAAGCTGGTCTTTAGGTAAAGTATGGCAAAGCACTTAAGTGCACCCTTATTTCTGTCCCTGTCCATCAAAGGACAGAAGCACATATTCCACTTGCAGGATGTGTTTCTGTAATTTTGCACATTAATTTTTTCTTTGTTTTGTTCTCCTTCCTTCCTTGTTTCTAGGTGGAACATTAATGCCTTAAAAATCAGTGAAAACTCAGTGTTGATTTTCCCTTGTTCCTTCCTGATGTAGATAATTTCTACAACCATGTCAAGAATTAAATAAGATTTTGTATTGTGTGCCAATGTGAATGGAGGTCTATTTTTGAGAAGCGCCATCATCAAAAGGTTAGATGGTAACTTGGCAGGTTAAAAAATCCTGAATACATTAAACACAAATATAGAATTTGTCTTCAGAAAATGTTAGATTTTAAATCAGCTTCCAGCACTGACCTGAATTTCCAGGAAGTATACTGATTTCCATGTGGGTATGACCTCATGGATAAGAACCAATACCAAAACTCCTTCTAAAGTATTCAAGGCTGCATATCAGGTTGAGTGCAGCACATAACTCTTAATAATAAGGAAACTGATAAACTGGAAACATACATTCTTGTAAAAAAAAGGTAATCCTATTTTTAGAGCAGTTTTTAAGGGGTTTCCCTCAGGCTTTCTAGTTTACTTAAGAACAGAGCTAGATTTCTTGCTTAAACAGTGTAAGTTCCCTGGATTTAATTCACTGTTTTTCTGTTTGAATGTTGCAAATTTTTTGCAGGTTTCTAGCATTGTTATCATTAAAGAAAATAAATAATTCTGACAGATCTTATGGGATGTATCTTTTATGACACTACTGGGGTCTTAATGAGAAGAGAAAAAAAATCAATGGGGCTCATATTTGAACTAAAATTGAATTTTTATTCCAGAAATTTTTTTGCATGTCCAAATGTAAACCAGTGTGCTGTCTGCTGGTTCCTACCATCCTGTTTCCCAGTTAGTAAACGGAAAAGCTAAGAACAAGTGGCACAGAGACTATGCAGTTTCTGTACTTTCCCAGAAACTTTCTCTTTGCTTTAGTGCTTTGCCTTCATAGTTCCTTTGTCTGATTTGTGATTGACTTCTTGCACACTCTCTGTTTTCTGAAATTGCCTTAAGTAACCACAGTTTGAGTTTAACACATCCTTAGAAATGTGACTAGCAATTCAGTTGTATTTATTTAGCTTCCGGTTCGTAGCATGCTCCTCAATGAGTCCCTGAACATCGTCTAAGCAGTCTTTATTTTCATAAATATTTGTGAAGAAATGTTGCCTTCTTTTTTACCAGGTATTGTGTAATCTGAATTAAAAAACAAAGAAACAAACAAATAAGGTCTAGTGTAAATGCTTGAAACACATAAAAGCCCAACTTTTCCATGTGGACTTGAGTGAGTAAACCTTTTCCCAGCAGTGAGATTTCAGCTTGGGGGTGGGGGGGGAGGTCTGCAGATCTCCCAGTTTCCAGAAAAGTTTTTCAGAAGCAATGATGCTATGGGCTGCAGGGGGTCGAGGCTGGCAGATCCTCAGCCTTGCAGCTGTTCGGGTGCTGTGCTGATTTTTCACACCCTGCCCACAACTCAGAGACATTGAGCACAGCTATGTTAGGTCAGGGTTCTTAAACTTATTTCTCTAGTGTGGAGAGAAGTTAAAGCCAGCATTTTCATACCTGTATTTCTGTGTTGTGTTGGGGCTGCTATTATTTGGCTGTTCTAACATGTCTCAGTGGCATCAGACCACTTGAAGCTTGGAAGTAATGGGTTAGCAGTGCCTCGATATGCCTCTCCTCCATGCCTGTTCTCCTGGCAATCTATACCTGTGGTTGCCAACCTGAATTAGACTGGAAACCCATGAAACTGGGATATCCTCAATAGCCGTTCTGAGAGATTTACAGCTTTGCATTCTCTTTATGCTTCTTAGCTAGAGGTAAATCACATGAACAAAACCTGCAACACTGACTTCATATCTCAATGTCTCCATTAAGTTTGTAAGAGACGTGACGTGAAGACACACTAGCAAGAAGTCATTAAGATATCGCCATCATGGAAAACCCCAAGAACCTTGAGTCATGACGGAATTATGAGTATACAAGGCTCTGCATAAGACAAAACACTTTATTACCCATTTGCAAACTTCTCTTATCTGAAAGTGTTTAAGCGTGGTACCATGCCCTGAAAAAAAATCTCTCCTAACTATCTCTGAAATTGGTAGGGTTAATATGAAGATGGCAGGATTAACTATATCAAACCATCTCCTGTTTTGTATGAACGGTGATAACTCCTAAGTACTACTGTACTAAATACTGCACCTTTATTAGACACGACCTGACCAGACTTGCTCTTCTATTGTAGCTCAAGATTAAAGCATTTCTTACCACTACATTTTTTTAAATAATCCTCTCTTGGCTGACTCATAACAGCTGTTAAATAAGTAGATATTTAGCTAAAGATGTACCAAACATAGAAATTTAAACATGTAATATAATAACCGACTCCTTTATGCATAGCAAACTGCTTCTGTCATCATTTGAATCTTTTATGCTGACCTCACTGTCTGCACCTGATTGAACTGATCTAATGTCATGACAAAAGATGATAACAATGGTGATTAGATATTTCTGATGCATTATGGAGGAGGACAGAGACCACATAAGAGTGCGAGGCATTTGCGTGGGGGGAGATGGAAAGATTGTCATAATGTTTTTGAAACACCTGAAAGGTTGGTTGGAGTTTGTTCCTGGGTGTTTCAACAGCAGCGCATTCAGAAGTTCATGTGCCTTGTTTTTACTTATTTTCTTTACCTCTTGGCCAGTTATCTGATAGTCTCTCCTTCCTGTCACATGACTGTGCAATGAAGTCATAGCCTTGTTATGGATGTAATGGTATGTTCACCATTTTTCTCTGCTTTCTTAGAGGTTCTGACTTGTCAGAAACTTACTAACAGTAATACTAGCTGGTGCTCCTGCAGCAGTTCATCCTCCGTAGACCATAGAGTCTTGCAAGTGTTGATATTTTCTGGTGGGAGAGGCTGAGACCTAGAGAAGTGAAATGACTTGCCCAAATTCGTGTAGGACAGATCCAGTCTTTTTATTCGCAGGTCCCTCCTGCCTTATATCACATGGACCCCCCATGCCTTTTTTTCACAATGAAGAGACAACGTGCACATAAAGGATTTATTAAAACAAATGTATGTAAAAGCTCCACCAGAAGAAAAAAAAACCTTTTTTTTCTCTTGTTGGCAAAAGTAACTTGCTTCCTCTTTACATTCTCTTGGTCCAATTTGCGCTGGTCCTGAAGTCCCCTTTAAATAAAACCTTTGTAGTGATGTTTTAAAATAAATCAGCTATTGTTGGAATTAACCCTACAAAATGTGAATCTGTTACATGTGAACAAGTTTCATGAAAACTAAAGTACAGTTGCAATTTTAAAGATCACAGGCACATTCCTGAAACCTTTTAAAAACACACTCAGCTTTAAGCTTGTGAAAAGTGCCTTAGGACTTAAGGTTAATGATGTGAGTAATGTGTCATCTCAGCACAGACCTGAATTCATAATATCATAATTCATACCTAGAAGTGAAAATACTTGGTTTTGTTCTACCTGCAGTAAACATGGGAGCAACAGTGGTTCTGAGCACCAGTAGCTAAAACTGCAGGAGATCTGAGTTCTTTCTGTTCTGAGTTATATTTGTATTGTCAGGGAGCCTAAGAAAGCTTCGTTGCACTGTACTCTGTGCAAACATGGAATGAAATAACAGCCTTTTTAAGAGCTGATGAAGCACTGCAAGGCAATTACACAGAAGCAGCTATCATGTTATTAGTGTGACACAGGTAACAGTATCATTGACGTGGTTTGCTGATCTCTTCTGAGTGTGAAGGGCAATGAGAGAGAAAGTCTGAAAATGTTCACCTGAAAATTAAATGGAGCAAACTGTGAACTACTCTGCAGTATCGATCACTTTATCGGTACAAAAAGGGGAGAGAAAAGATAGAGACTGGAACACAAAGAATCTTGACAGTGACAAGAAGTCACCTGTATTTGGTGAGAAAGAGGAAGAAGAGAGCTGTGTCATGGGACAGAGACTGAGGTTGTCTAAGCTGCTATCTAACAAAGTGATCTTTTGCAGCAGCAAAAAAGTAATGGATCTAAGCCCCCGCTTGCCAAAGTCAGGGATGAAAATGTGATGAAAGTGTGGGATTTGGAGAGTGGAAGAAATTAAATATGTCATTTGGAATGGCCATATCTTTGAGAAACAAAACATTGCACAGCACACGTACCCAAGATTTATAAGAGCAGACACTGAGATTGTCAATTCAGTATCACAGACTGAGAGTCTGTGTGGCAGTTAAGTGTGAAGAAGGAAAGTAAGGAAAGGCTACCAAGACAGAGGGATGGCTCAAAATCTTGTTGAACTTGAGCCAACAGCCAGTTATACAGAGACATGTGAGACAGATAGGACACGACATCATCTTTGAGAATGAAACTGACCTGGAGTAGTCTGTGGTTGCCTCATCTCTCTTGTAGCCTTGTCTTTGTGTAACCTTGAGGGTTAAATAGGAAAATCTCTTATTTAAAAAAAAAAAAAAATACAGACTACTATCAGCTCAAGTGGTCCTAATCAAACATAGCATCTTTTTACTCATTTGAGGACATACGTGTGAAATAACCCAATCCAGGAACCCAGTGATGACAAGTGTAAGGTGCTCAGTGATGTTTTAATCACAGAAAGATTAACCTGAAATGCTACTGGAAGCAAAACTACTTAATATGAGAGGTGGTCAAAGCAGTAGTGTGGACAGAGAATTGCACCCCATCCTTGTTCACAAGAGGCCATGCATGCACAGCACGGGGGAGGCTGGCAGGGACACTGCAGCTCTCTGACCTCTTTCCCTCCCCAGCCTGTGTTTTAGCTATGCAGGCATTGCTTCTCTCTCTCTAGCCTGCTTTCTCTCATGATACAGAGCTGAATCCACCCTGCTTAATAATAACGGTATTAATTCCTCTCTTTGCCTGTTCCTTAATAACCCGTTGACCAAATCTGAGCTGATGCAGCAAGGTTCAGAGATGTGCTTCACACAGGCAGCGGAGACTGACAGTGATGCTGCCGAGAGGGGATTGCAGACACCAGCCATCACTTGCCGCTGTGCAAGTAATGCATTAGGGGCCTCCTGGCCATGAGCTGTCCTCTGCCCAGGGAGGGAGTGGTCCTGTTCAGAATCAGGGTTCTCTCCTCCTGGGAGAGATGGGGTGTGAAAGAAGGGCGCAAAGGGGACATAGCACCCCACATCATGTAAAACTAGCCTTGGCTAGCCGTGCTGCTCACAGGGCAACTACCCCAAAGCAGCAGTTTTACAGGAAGGGTGTGGATCCTCAGGGCGCTTGGGCTCCGCTTCAAGGCTGATATGAGTGGGGCAGTGACCATACATGGGGTCTTCAGCTAGCCATCAGAAGAAAACAATAGCCCATACAGTATGGTGTCCAAGGGCTTCTGGAAGAAGACGAACAGTTTTCTTACAGTTGTAAGTCTTCTCATCTTTTTCCCTCTCCTTCTCCACTCCATGTACTGCCAAGTATTCCCTCTTTAAACAGATCCGTATCTCTGACCCAGGCTCAATTCCTGTCATCAGCTTTACTTATCTGCAATCATCACGCTATTGAAATCACATTCTCAGAGACACCTAGTAAAATGTAGGAAACAAAGTTCTGTTCAAAATAAGTTTTACAGCCCGAGTTGCATCCAGATGGCTTATAAATACAGGCCTGAAGAAAGGAATTTTTC
>VYXH01001733.1:110729-125137 GCA_013397275.1 Burhinus bistriatus
CCATTAGTGCCTCACACTTCTGCTATATACAGCAGCTGTGCTGACATGACAGACACTTGTGGCTTTGGAAGATCCAATATAGCTAGATTATTGACATCAGAAACACAGGAGTGACTGCCTCAGAGGGCTGAGCCACGCTCCACGCTGGCCGCTGCTTGCCTCCAGGTGAGTGCCCACCACTGTCCACCGTGCAAGAGGTGGTGTTTCCTTTTGCTCCTGCTCTCCCCTCCACCCTCCATTTGGAGAACTCAGCACCTTTCCCCAAACATAAAGTCATGGAAAAACAAATAGCACTTTCTTATTTTAAACATCATTATGGATCAAATTTACACAGATTTGAGAGGTCAGGACTACCACCAGTCTTCCTCCTCAAAGCCATGCCCCTTTGCATACTCACCAAACTGCATTTTGTACCTGTTTCCAGCCAACACGCAGGAGCACTATACATTATGGACATACAACTAGTGATGGGAAAGCAAGGTAAACGAACAGAGGCAGGAGCAACCTGAGCACTTGCATGAACTTGTTGTGAAGGTGAAGTGCTGTAATTGTTCTTCGGAACAGAAAATCTAATACTTATCTTCCTTCTTCCTGGAGGACTTCCTCCCAAGAGAGCCAATAAATACTGACAGGCAGCAAGGCAGGCAGGGAATATGTCACGGGCTGAAGAAATGAGAGGACGTTGGTGGATATCACTAGACAGCAAACTGCAATACAAGCTGCACCCTTGTAGCAGGTACAGCCCCCAGAAGTGTTTCTAGCCCCTTCTCTTAAGCAGGAGCTTTTCTGCAATCCATTCCTTGGCATAAATTAGAAACAACCAGGTCTTATCACTGTGGAAGCAGACTACTGTCTTAAAAATATGCTGTTAATTTCAGAGAGTACAGTTAGTTAAAAGAGGCTTAGCTGGAAAGTAGAATTACTGAACAGAAAATTGGTTCTGTTTTACTTCAAACCAGGACACTGGGTGACTGGGACATCCATTGAAAAGGTGGACACAGAAAGGTGAAGCCACCCTCTGGTTTGCAGCTGCTGATTGTAATGACAAGCCTCCTTTCCATTGCTGTAGCAGACACAGCTTGGATAAAGGTGAGGAGCCGGTGCCGGGGTTCATGATAAAGACTAGATGAGATCTGAAAACGCAAACATATTTGCAAGATGAAACAGTAATTATACCTAAAATGTTTGTGGTTTGATTAACTTTTTTAATCTGTCTGGCAGGAATAGCCATAACATCCAGCTCCATATGGCTCAGAATCTTTCTCTCTTTTTTTTTTATTCCCCTCCCTCGTTTTTTTTCTTCTTCAGGCAGAGTGCTGTTCTGTTTTATATTTTCTAGATTCCTTTGTATTTGTTTTTGGCTTCCTTTATCTCTGAGCGAGAATTCTTCAGGTGGGAATTTCTACAGTTCCAGCATCTGGTGCATGATTATTTTTGTCTTGATTTTTGTATTGTTTACTAGAAGAGTAAAAGCCATAAGCATGCAGGCAATCCTAAGTGAAGCTTAACCGAGTGTTCTCTGAGGAACTGGCAAGACTACTTAATTGTTAATAGGACATCTTACGCATCCAGTAGAAGTGCAAACGAACACTTTCTAAGTCAAGGGTTATCCATGTTTGCCATGAGAAAGACTTTTCTCAAGTACTCAAAACTGTCAGGAAATTTTGCTCCCTTCTTTTATCATTTAAGACAAGAGGACAGCATCCCCAAATGTCAGATTGTCTCTTCTGTATGAAAGGCAGAGAATGAGGGGTTACTTATATTTTCAGCACCTCACTACTCCATTACCTTGTTGAAGATGGAGGCAAAATTTCATGCCAAATCTCAGAGATTTGGTTGTGGAACAATTCAAATGTTGGCATTACTCTGTGAAACAGTCTGTGGTTAGCTTTACTCATCCCTTCTCTTCTGATGTGTCAGTACTGGAATGGAAATGGTTTCATCCAGCTGTCTTTGGGTTTTAAGGTCTCTCGGGTAAGTGGAAAACTCAGCAAAGACAATATTGTTGCCGGTGTCAGAACTGTACATTGGCTTTAAAATGTCTCAGTCTGCTACTCAGTGAGCCATGGTATAAGGCCAATGTACTAGCCTCCAGGCAGCTATCCCAGAAAATGGTTGGGTTAAGAGTCATTTAGTCAAGCCACTGGAACTGTTTAGATTTCTACTTGGCACAGAGAAAATTTTCCTTATTATTGAATTTTTTTAAGTTATCTTTATGCATCAAGAGGCTCTTTTCATAGATTAGAGCAAAAAACTCACCTGTCCAGAGAAGAGGCATTTGAGCATCATGTTCATGTCAGTATTTGCAATTCCTCCATCGAAACAGGTTTCTCTAGTTACTTAGAATTAATTAATAAATTTAACATGCCATGAAACAAAATAGTAGCTCCATCACTGGCATTCACAGCACACCTTCTTCTATTAGTCTTTTTGCTTCATAATTTTTTTTTCTAGTTTGATGGGTTTACATCTCCTTTTTTAGACCACCTGGGGCATTTTGGAAAGGCAGACCTTGTTCACAAACCATCTGCCCACTCTGACATGTTGAAATGTCTCTGTGAATGCTGACACAGTAAAGGGGATATGATCTACAGGTGCCTCTAGGGGTGGGTGGAGAACGCACGGGCAGAAATTTTTACACAGCTTGTCCTGGACATTAACTATGTTGCAGGGGTAGCAAGAGGAGCTCTGGTGGCAGGGAAGCAGGAGCGTGCAGAGGTATTACCCAGCAAGAAAAGAGACTGTGACTATGTCAGGTCTACATAATGATGTTTAATGGCATGTGCAGCATGATAGTTTATACAACTGTAATATATAAATATAATAATGCAAGCATGACAATAGTGGTTACAGTTACGGTTTAGCAGTATTCAACTGTAAGATACCAATGAGATAACTGTAACGATGGCAGTGGATAGCTACAACAAGCTTAGCAGCGTGCAGTCATGGAAGAGTTAGCAGTACACTGCTATGGTTATGATGGCTGCTCCCAAATCCCCGGATTCTACAGGTGCCCCAAGGTCTGCAAGACCCCTCTTTTGTCCCTGAGCATCCACATTGATGGCACGGGGCCTCAGGCTGTCACATGTGGTCAGGGTGATCTGGAAAAGAGGACAGCCACCATAGCAGCTGATGTTTATGATCCAGCATCATCAATGCCGGCTCTCTTCTGCTGACCCCACCCTTGTCATCCTTGGGCTGTCCATTTAGCTGCTTAGGACACCATGACCTATAGCCCTCTGGGCTTCATTTCCTCTATTTTCTGGACAGATTCATCATTCCTGAGTCACTTGCTGAGCTGGTCCAAGAGTGACCAGTCGCAGCACCCCTCCTATTACTGTGTCTTTGTCCTGTAGCTCTTCCCCAGGGGAGTTCACCCCCTGAAACCAGCTCAGAGGTGAACGCTGCTTTCCTCATTGCCCTAGGTATCTTAACCATGCCATTATTGCACTTTTTGTCCTACGTTCTACAAATAATCTTAAATTAGCAGAACACTAAATGTCTTCATGACAATGCATGTCAGCAGTTTCAGTGTGGTCTTACAAATATACTAAGGTTTTATAGTTAGGCTGGGCTGATGGTATGTTAGTATATTAGTCTTTTGTCTCAGTGCTGAATCTATTTGCTACGTTTGTTATGTAATATAAGCGACGTTACATTAAGACCTTATTGTGGCTCAGTGGTCGCCTCTCTCCTGGTTTGGAGTGAGACCCCTACTGGCATTGGGCTTCCTCTTACAAATTCATACAAGGATTGCTCCTTTGCTTTGTTTCATTATTTGAAATTTACAAAGTATGTATCACCTTATGTGCTATGTAACATAACATGGGCCATTTAAAGTGGGCTGAGTTTCTTCTTTTCTAAGTAATAATAATGAATCAGACACAGACCTGATCCTCCCTAAATCATAGCTGCAGAATTTCCTAGTCTATACTAGTTTCTTCATCACAACATGGTTTTGTCCCATTACATCACCCATCAAATGCTGAGAATTATTTTTGAGATGTGAAGGAAGAAGGGGGCCTGTCTTGTGACTTTTAAGGAAAATATACTTTAATGAGTTTTGTTAGAGAGTGTTATCCCAGTGATCTGATTTATAAAACGCTCAAAACAAATCTTTGGGAGATTTTCAAATCAGCTATATTTGCATGTGCAAATTCACCAGCCAAGGTTGGAAGCCTGAAGAGATGACTAAGTAGGTTACCTCTGCCCTAATGCATGCACTATACAGAGTTGGGCACATGTCCAAGCCACTCATTTTTTTCTGTTGTTCTTACGCAAGCTAACAGCGTATTGGGTATAAATTGCCATTGGTTGGGATTTGCTGAGTTGTGGCTAAGCAGGGCAAAACATCTACAACAGAGTCCTGACTCATCAGCTTTGTTTTGTTATGACAGGAGATGGTTTTTATTGAAAGTTGCAGGAAGGAGGGCTTGGGATGCAGAACCTCCATCCCCATCACCCCCTCAGGACACGGCCTGATTGAATTCACTGGTGTTTATCCTCCCCTTCACCCTGCTTGAACTCAGCAAGGCCCATGGGACTTCAAGCCTGATTTCACCTACTTTTAGGTGGTGTTTTGTATGCACTTATTAATCTTCTCTAACAACAAAAAAATAAACTCGTCTGAATGGAAAATGCCTCCCAAATGGTGTTACTCGGAGACAACACTTGAGCAACTAGTTTCCTGTACATGATATTCCAGCATTCCCATATAATTTTTCTTGTTCTTCCCAGGCTCTGGAAATTAATCTTTCCAAGCTGTAGTTAGTAATGATCCCTGCATGAAGCTAAATACAATTTCTAGGAGGCTAGCTGCATATTTGGTACCTACTAAAACATATGGCATATATTGTATCTAATATGTAATTTCCTACATGTATATATATAAAAACATTTGTTGGGGTTTTTTTTCTCACTAGTATTTTTAATTAATCTGTAAGATAAAGAACTGTGAGTTTTCTCCAAAACTAACTACTTTTTTCCCCTCCCCATTTCTCCAGAAACAGGAAATTGCATGTTTGTTCCATGCAGAAGCTGTAATTCAGCTGTGCCGTAGATCATCATCTCTGAGCCGTGTTCCCATGGGGCACTGCAGCTTGCGTGACTACCTCCCTCCGTTGCCTAGCTGTTTTTTGAGTAAGATTATCTCTCCTACCTTTTATCAAGAAAACTTTTTTTTCTCCCCTGGGAAGTTGACTTTTTAAAAAATTTGGTTAAAAAGAATCATCAAATGAAAAATAAAATTGGTAGAAAAAGGTAAGACATCTTAACATGCAGAAGAGTAGAAATTTAAGCTTATCCTGAAATATTTTCTTGATTAGATTTTGAACTGCACACATGCTTCAAGCATTTGTTAGTTTAATAAGTTGTATTTAATGGAAGTAGCCCATTTTTCAAAAATAAGGAATTTTGAGCTTCTTTTTTTTCTTTTCATTTATAGGGTATCATAACATAACTATGCTTTATTTACATTTTTGTAGAAATGTCTCCCTGCAATAATAATTTTTTCTTGGGAACACTGGCAATTCCATAGTGTTAAGTACATAAATTAATAGATGGGTATGTGTCCAATTTTCACAGAGGACATTAGCAGGTCATTAATCATTTGCAGGCATTTACTGCTAATTTAGTGATTAAATTTATGCCAGCATTACCAGAAAGAGCTGTCACACAGCATTGGTCACTTTTTTGCATTACTTTGGTGGTAGAGAAAGTGGAACTTCTGGGAACTTTAGAAAATCCGAAGCCTCATTAGTGGTGGTGGCAGCTCAAATTCTCTAGCATGCATCTTCGTAACTGCACTTGGATACCAACCTCTTTCTTTTGGTGCCTTAGAGAAGAAGTGAGCATTTTAATGTGCTAGCTCTTAAATCTGAATTGACTGGGGTTTTTTAAAAGTTTTTCTACCAGTGCTTTATCCAGTCATTTACCAGACTCAATAACCTGACCTCCAAGCAATAAATTGGATGAAATCAACAATATACTGTCCCCCTTTTACCAATTTGTAAATAGGTCTTCACCAATAATTTCAACACTTCAATCATGTAAGTCCTGCTAACAAATCTCAGTAGTAACAACCATATAGCTGTGTCATGTATAAAGACTTCCAATTCCTCCACATTTGTTTGAGCTTTATGCATTAATACAGAGGTAACATATTAATTGCACATTTTGTTTGTATTAGATTTGCAGTTCAGTTATGATAATATTCTTATTTTTCCTTCACAGATCTGAAATATTTGCTGCCTGGAAAAGCCCTTCTAGATTTGAACACAAAAGTGATCAGAGTACCAACTGGTAATTATTAGGTGAATGTTTTAAGTAATGTTTTTCAGACACACAAGATCATACATTAACTTATGCGAAGTGTCAAAAAACAGTTCTTTCTCATGGTGAGTAGTTTATCTATGGGTAATAATTCATATTGAAATGTAGTGTGACGCGTTCTTTACACGTGTAAAACAATTACGTTCTTCCTGTATGTAAGCAGGATTTCAGCAGGTGATCCTGCATAATATACTGCTACTTTTTTCTGCAGGTGCCTATTATACAGTACAATATCAGCTCTTTAGGGCTCTTACAAGAATATACGTATATTCTGTAAAAAAAATCAAAAAGATATGGGTCAGGCTACTTTGAGGAAAAGTCAGGGTAGGGCAGCAAATGAGGCCATACGACACCACCAACATTGTACTAGTTCCTTAAAGACCTTTTTTTCAATTGCAAAGCATGCTGCCAGTTACTGATTCCCCACCAGTGTATAAAGGTACTAACTACACGTGCAGTACTTGCCAAACTTCCCACTCTGCACAAGCCAAACTCATTTTATCAGGAGTTTCCCAGTGAAATACAAAGAAAGAATCTGTGAAATTATGCAATCAAAAGTAATTTTTTGTAATCAGCCTGAAAGGAGAGAAAACAAGCACATACTGTTAGACCTGAGCAGTCGTTGTTTTTCAGTGTGTGCCTTGGTAATCAAAGCAAATGCTGAGAGCAATAAAACATCATATAATACCTGAGTACTACCAAGCTTTATTACTCCCTATTCAGAACACTGTTTTCAAGCTATTTAGGAAGTTAATTTAAACATCTCAAAACACAAGAACAGTTTTAACCAACTCATTTAACAGGTTTTATTTTAGACATTTTTTTTCCCCCACGAATGGCAGTGTGTCA
Source organism: Burhinus bistriatus (assembly GCA_013397275.1). Classification (NCBI taxonomy): domain Eukaryota; kingdom Metazoa; phylum Chordata; class Aves; order Charadriiformes; family Burhinidae; genus Burhinus; species Burhinus bistriatus. The sequence goes on from VYXH01001733.1 coordinate 117,909, forward strand.
ATGGGCCTAAGACCTTTAAAGTCCTATTAATACACACGCCAAGCCTAACAGAGTCAGCAGCCTGCTGCTGTGGCAATATACCATGATCCTGTTTCAGAAGAGCTTATACTGCAATGAGAAATTATTGGTCTTATTGCTAGAAGTAGCAGCTGACAAAGGAGAGGTGACCTTTTGTAGTGGCGTCGCTGTCTGCTTGACAATGAACTGCCAGTTGCCAAACCATTTTACGTGTGCACCACCATATTTTTCCACTAACACGGTGGGACTCAAACCACAAACATAAAGAGGTGAAAAGGTCTTTCTGCCACCCTCTCAAGTACTGCATTTCATTAAGGATCACCATTACTTTTGTAAAGTGAGACAGGATTTTTCAAATGCCTTCATCCTTGGTCCACTTCTGCTGCCATGGGGATCAGCCCAATATAAGAAGAAACTGATTTCATGGCAAAGCAGCTAAATAACCAGAAGTAGGAACCTCTCCATTTTCTGAGGCAGACATAGTTAAAGTCTGGCTGTGGGTGGCCACACGTGGTGCCTTCCCCCCATTCATCTTGTTTGCTGTCTATCACACTTCAGCGTGGACACCAAATCCTTAATCTTTGACAACTGGGCATTGAATGCTCGGTCCTCAAGTAGCTGTGAATGGTATTCATCAAAGACATCAGGGCTTATTTTAAATTCAGGCATTTTATACACTTTGCGGGGGTGGGGTGGGGTGGTGGGGTGGTTATATAGGGGGTTTTCTCCAATTTCGCATTAATATATATTGCTTGAACAGGGGCTGTTTGATTCAGCACGTAACTTCAAGTGCTGAAGCTAACACAACTACGTCCATGTTTAAAGATCAATGTGGATTTTAATACTCGTGCTGACTCAGTCATATAAAACAATCATCTGGACAAGCAAGCAAAAAATAATTTGTTTCCCATGCTTGTTAGCAGTCTCATTTCAAAATCCTTGACAAGTGCCAAACATTTCAGAAAAAAACCTAACACATTTAATCTGAATCTTGTAGGTCTTCATGATTTCAGAGATTTCATAAAAAGAATTATTTTTACAGTGACTAGGTTTGAAGAAAAGTAATGTAAGGCACATGTGTGCAATTTAAGCTGCACAAGAGGTCAATGAAGAAATGATTCAGCTCCTAATTTGACTCATCCGCTGCTTGTGATATCAAACCAAAGGAACTCACAAAGAGTGCTGACTGTTTTCAGTAATACAGAATTACAAAATTAACACTACTAATGGATGCTTAGCAAATGCGGTGGGTTGAGCTCAGTGTCAAAAGACTGGGAAGGCAAAATACTTTGGGATTTTTCGGTTTTTTTGTGGAATAAAATTTAAGGCATCTATGTTTTCTACTTTGAACATGGCAAATCCTTTGACTTACAGAAATTATTAAAATTTGGAGAAGCAGATCCTGAATGATTTTGCTAATCATTCCTTTTGCAGGAAATTTTTTTTGAATGCTGGATACCTTCACTTCAAAGGCAAAAGAGTGTGGTTCTTTATACACCAGCTTTCCTTTCTACAAGCAGTTGATGGACTGCGTTCAAAAAGCCTCACATAGTATTGTTGCTCTTTGCCCACATAAATCTAGTCTATTATTAAAAATAGTCTCTCTATCTCCATTATACATGCATGAGACCAAATTACATACCAAAGAAATAGCCTGAAGCCTCTTTACCACAAGTCTTTACCATGGCATTTATACCATATTTATGTGGACAGAAGCCTGCTTTCCACCTATTTCTCTTAATGCATCATTTGATTCTTTCCATATGTGAAGTGAGCTGCAGATGTTAATAGTCCAATCATGCTTCATAAACAAATGGTAGTTATGTGCCATATTTGTTTGAATAGATGAGAAATTATTTATACTTATTGGGAGGATTTGGGGTTTGCATCTGTTTGATAAATTGTCATTCAAGCATAAGGAATGCAGGCACGTTGGCATTACTAAGCAGTATTTAAGTTAACTGTGAAATTCATTTAAGGTCTGCTAATACTGGATGATTGTATGTTTTATTTTGCAAAACCCCAAACATATCTAACTTCGCTACAACTATCCACCAGCTAGATATGAGTGTTAGGTACCCACTCACCTTTAAAAATCTTAGATTTAGCCAATGGGTAAGTTGAGAGCCAATTAACTGCTTAGGTTAATATTGTTCTATGTTATAACCAGCCATTTTGCCCAACAATTGCCTTCAAATTTGCCTGCAATTTTCTCATCTTCATTGTTCAACATGAGGCCTTCTCTAGAAGAGTTACTGTAGTATAGCAAAATAAAAACGATCATATAATAATGAGAGGCATTTGACCCTTTTTTTAACTACTCTTATAACAAATATCTTAACTAGAGAAAGCCTCATTTTTAACTGTTAAGCAAAGACCTTATCCCTTGGATTTAGTTTTTTTTAAAGTCTGACAAGTGTTTTCCTGGGTCTTGGGTGAAAGAAAAAAACCACTGAAATAACAAAATGCAATATGAGTCCATTTCCTTTTAAGGAACAGTTTACCTTAGAAAAGTTTTCCTTAAAAAGTTCTCCTTAAAAAGTTTTCCTTAAGAAGAGTTTTTCTGCTCATGCACAAAGTAACGTTATGCACATTTATGAATAATAATAATTTCGTACATTTTACAAACTTTTATCAGCAAATACTAATTAATCAAACAAATGGGAGCTGCGTATTCTGTTTAGCATGTTATCATTGCAATACATTTGACAGTTGATTGGAGAGACAGACAGCATATTTAAATGGGAAGTCAGCTCCATTTCTTCAGCCTAGTCTGAAAAGGTGTAGTGTAATAACAAGAAGCATTTCCCAGGCTGGAAGGGCCAGTCAGATGGTGCCAAGTAAGTTTGCTGAAAGCTTGTCAGGCAGCGAGTTCTTTATTTAGACTCCATATGACCAAATATCATGACAGTATTAACACAGAATGACAAAGTTATAGGAAGTTACTCCAGTGAACAATCCAAACCAAAATTTATTCCAGTACATAAATTCTTGGAGAAAGCTTGCTGCACATATGTATTTGCCACTATGCTGGAAGCAGAGTAACACGCAGTGACATCAAATAGTTACAAGACGACTTAGGTTTTTCTGAGTTTCTTGGGCTTTTACTTTCTTCTATTTTCTTTTTTTCCAGAAATCTCAAAATAAAGGTAGAAGAATTCATCAGGGAAATTGGGAAGACAGAATGAGATGGGCAAAACAGAGGAAGCTCAGAAACAAAGGAGAATGAGAAAAATACAGGAATACATGATCTAAGGTTTACAATGGAAGAGAAGGAAAAAAAGTACAAAACGGAATAAAACGTGCTATTTAAAAAAAAAAAGTAATGTGGTAAATCTGCACTCCTCGTGCCCAAGGATACATTTTTTCTCCAAGTGCTTCTTAGCTTGTGGTTTAAATCAATCAGAAATGAGATTTCCATTTCCTTTCATGTTGTCCGGTCATTCCATCCTGCAGAGATGAAAAGGATTACCACTGTTGAGAAAGAGCAAAGACAATTCAGACTGGAAGCGTCTCTCTAAAACTGAACCTGACCCAACATGTCCATCCTCTCAAAGTAGTTATCAGTATTATTAATGATGAGCATGCATGTATTGCTGCTGACTTCAGGTTAATGTATTTTAAACTCAGTTGCACACTTAGAAGGGAATTTTAAAAATACATCTTAGTACCCAGTTGCTTCTGTGGCCAGAATGTAATTAACTAAAAAATAAAAGTAATCATCTGAGTAGCAAAAACACTGAAGCCTGGTTTCTAGTACATTTCAGGTGGATTTTCTGTTTAACAATAAAAGGACAGTTATTTAGCTTTTTCCTTTGGAATAAGACTTGGGAAAGAGGAGGCTATTAACTGGCTCTCCCTCTTCTGCCCAGCCACATCTTTTCACACATCTTAAAGTAAACAGTATCTTTGAGGCTTCTCTCCCTCTTGGATTGAAATGACATTGGACAGTAATGCCAAAAGTTAATGGGAGGGGGTGAGAAAAGAGGAGGCAGATACACACAAAGGCCCAATGGTCAAATATGTCCAACTTTCCCCAGGAAAATCCTCTAAAATAACTACGTGAAGCTTAAGCATTACTTAAAATTTGTCTATCCTTATCTCCACCCTTGCTCTTCTTTGTAAAGGAACATAAAGGCCAAAAGCTATTAAATGACTATATTTGTCTACAAGACTCACAAGCTTCTTTCTTTTCTCCCTTTGTGCATGGTGCAAATATCCTTCCACAGGGAACCAGCATGCACTCTGTTTCCATAGGCCTTATCTTCTATTGTGGTCCAGAGCACATAAAATGCAGAGCATTAACTCATGGCAAGAATATTTTGCTTGCTTTCTTTTCAGTTCCTCACTGACTTAGAGAGATAAGTAAACAGGAATTTCCCCTAAGAAGAATATCAGCTGAAAAATAGATTAGATAATCAGGTCAAAGTAGCTAGACATATTAGCTGTGTATTCCTGTTTGATGCTTGGTTTTTTTCGTTCCCTAGGCATTGTTTTCTGTGTCTTATATAAAAAGCTATCATCATGAGGTTAACTTCACTCAAAAGTCTATGACACATCTGTTAATAATACTGAAGATAAAGGAGCACTTACTGCTGCCTTTCAGATGGGTTTGAAGTTATTCTGTTCCCACTGAGTCAGTAGCTCTTTGCCAAGATTTTTTGCAATCCTCCACTTCTTTCCTGCCATTTTTTTAAGCTAGCACCTTTTTCACAATAGTAAGCAGCACATTCAGACTATCAACATGTAGACCCCCCACAAAACAGCACTGTGTCCTGCCTGCTCACACATCAATTTAGATCTTTCTTTATTTTCCTAGTCAGCCTTGCTTTCTGCAATTCAAATGAGTCATGGGATCATGCAGTCTGTTGTAGTGTAAGTACTTTTCCTACATACTTGTTGAAAATGGTTTTCTTAGAGCCCCATCAAAGGCAGTGTCTTTAAGTACTTTCTAAATAGGGCATTGAGAATTACTTCTTTAGATGTGTCTTCATGTAGCAGCTGAAGTACCCCAGCTCCATAATACATCCTCCACCAATATTTTTGTCTTTTAGCTTCTACCTAAACCCATAAAACGGGGTATATCCTGTTTCAGGACTGCCAAGAAATGCTTTTCAACCATGTGGTTTCTCAGACTGTACAGCTCTCAGTTTTGCACAAATCCCAGTCACAGGCCGGCTGAGAACACCCCTAGAGCGGCCTGCAGTATGTCTCTGCAGAGCATTGTTTCCTCTAGCCCTCTGCTTTTTCTTCATGGCAGGACTATCAACACACGAAGCTTCTTTATGGCTTCAGGGTTTTACTCTGCTAACAGCTGTTGACAGTTTGCTAAAGCTTGTTAAACTCAAATTATTTTGATAATGCATTATAGTAACAAGACAAATCAGTTACCCCAGCATAACCCTTCCCCTTTCGTCATCCAAAGATTTATATTAATTGCTTAGACAAAGAAATGATCTTGTTAAATAAATCTACTCTTACAGAATCAGAAAACAGGAAAAAAGGACATTTTTAGCAGCACAGTGGTGATTCCACAGGGCTCACAAGCCTGTTAAACAGTTCATTATACCCATGTGGTTTTTTAGGCTCCTGAAACTACTCCCATTTCATTTTATTGAGGCTGATTAATGCTAGAGACAATCATGGTCTTCTGCTGTGTTCCTTCTGCTTTTCCAGTTGTTTGAGAAGTCTCTGAAGCCATTAAAATTTAAAACTGTTCTTATGTACTGTCCTGAGGAAAGCTGGGGAACCTTTGGCAAAGTCCTTTTTTAAGCAGGGAGGAGTGCAGGTTGAGCTCTTAGGAGGGTGGAGGGACAGTGGGTGCACAGCAGCTTCAGGATGAATTCTTAATGTAAACGAGTTCAAAACTAGGATTTGGACTGCTACAACTCGTCATTGCTTGAGGAAGATTGTTGGCTTAGTCTGCCTCAGTGGAAGAAGTATGGAATTGGGAATCAGGAGACCTGGGTTCTGTTTCTGTATTTTCATTGCTCAAGTAGCTTCAGTTGCTTTTGTTTCTGTCTCATGTCCTCTCTGCCTGTTTGGATCTGTGTAAATGGAAAGCTCTTTGGAGCAGAGACCATCTTGATACACATTGTGCAGTTGCAAAGCACTGCCCTCACAATTAATAGCACTTTTGCTTGTATACACTACAGATTTTTCCTTGCAAAGGTACACTGGTGACTACAGCAAGGCATAGTTTCAGAAGAGAGACACCCTGCACAATAATACTCTTGTTAATCACGTTCTAGTTATTACAGCAGCTAAAAAACAGCAGCAAAGGATGCTGATCTCAGGAAGTGTGATTTTTACCTTATGGCTAACTCTTAAATCTTTCTCAAAGGCAAATAGTGGAAATTAGATAGGCTTTTCTTCAGCTTCTGAAAACTCCTGTCACATGAGCATCTGATGGAGATTCCCTGTCACAATCAAGGAGTTGGTTTCTTTGTGCCTGAGTCTGGGTGAGACTCAGATGCCTGGGCAGTGATGTCTCAGCATGCACCTCCGTGTTCATTTGAGACCCACGGAACTCTCCTGGAGAAGGCTTTTTCGGAAATTCTCTTCTCTATGCATGTGTGACTATGGCAGCATTACTCACTACAATTGCAATGCCCTCCTGCTCGAGTTTGCCAGAAGACTCAACCTGTAGCAGGAACAACACAGAAGTTACTCCACGAGCTCTGGGTGATGTCCCTCTTGGCATTTGGGATACTTTCATCTCATTACGAGGTGTGCAGCTCTCCCCATTTAATGATCACCTACATAGAGACCTGAGCACCAGCTGAGGTCTTCAGTATTTCAACACGCTGACCTCTTTCTTTGTCAAGCATCTAGCCTATCATCTGTAAGTAGTTTTCCCATCTCATTTGGGTGTTTTTAGAAGAAATACTTTTAAAATATTGCATGTTTCTCAACTACAATAAGATGAATGCCATACACATAATGGATACCAGCAGACATGAACTCTTTGTTCAAAGCATTGTCCCTTTACTAAGCTGGAAAGTACTATGTCCTTTCATTTAGGGGTTTTATTTTACTCCTCTTACTACATTGCATTAGTCACCTTCTTTACCTTCACTCACATGGCATGTGAAGGACAACCAGGGGATCAGGCCCAGCCAGCACGGGTTCATGAAAGGCAAGTCCTGTTTGACCAACCTGATCTCCTTTTACGACCAGGTGACCTGCCTGGTGGATGAAGGAAAGGCTGT
>VYXH01001733.1:149229-164369 GCA_013397275.1 Burhinus bistriatus
TAAGCACCTGCCCCTGTAAAAGAGGGGGGGGGGGGGAGGGGAAGGTTATAGAACAAATCAGTATATTTATCTGATGTGAAGATGAGAGAAAGGACAGGGATCATTTACATTGCAGAAGGTGGCAAATAATATCTTGGGCTGCATTAGTATGGGTGTTGCTAGCAGGTTGAGGGAGGTGGTCCTTCTTCCCCTCTGCTCAGCACTGGTGAGGCTGCACCTGGAATACTGTGTCCTGTGCTGGGCTCCCCAGTGCAAGAGGGACTTGGACATACTGGAGCGTGTCCAGCAATGGACCACGAAGATGCTGAAGGGACTGGAGCATCTCTCCTATGAGGAAAGGCTGATAGACCTGGGACTGTTCAGCCTGGAGAACACAGGGCTCAGGGGGAATCTCATCAATGTTTATAAATACCTGAAGGGAGGGCATGAAGAAGACAGAGCCAGGCTCTTTCCAGTGGTGCCCAGTGACAGGACAAGAGGCAGCGGGCACAAACTGAAACACAGGAGGTTCACTCTGAACATCAGGAAACTCTGAGGGTGACCAAGCACTGGCACAGGTTGCCCAGAGAGGTGGTGGAGTCCCCCTGCTTAGAGGTATTCAAAAGCCTCCTGGACATTGTCCTGAGCAGCCAATTCTGGGTGGCCCTGCTTGAGCAGGGCTGTTGGACCAGATGACCTCAAGAAGTCCCTTCTAACCTCAACCATTCTGTGATTCTCTGATCCATGTCTTCATTTAGAGTTTATTCAGATGTTCACCAGTAGTAATGGCATAGCCCATATATGAGCAGTGTTTCATTTGGGCAAGTAAGCTTTCATTATGATTTAGAAGAGTGGGAATTTGTGGGGACTTGTTTCATGGCTTCAGGAAACCAAGAAGCTTCTCAGAAAAGTGCAAGAGAATGTTTCAGTGTGGAAAACAATATATAATATGAATTTAAACATCATTACTAGCTTGCCCTTTAATTCAGAAGACTGATAAGTCATAATAGTCTGTTTTGTTTGACAATTTGATTTCTGTGATAAGTGTTTTTTCCTGATGATCTTTGCCAGTGGGTGTTGGACTGCTGTTTCTTTGAAGGTAGGGTCTGCATTTTTGCCTCTCACAGGGGTGTATCATCTGTAGAAGTGATTGCATTATATATCATAAATCATTATGAAAACAATGCTGCTGACAGCAAGATATTTTCATGGGACAAATAGATTAATTGTCCACCAAAGTCTGAAAAGATGCACATTTTCTCAAATACCTTGTAATGAAAGATCAGGTCCTGCAAACAAACTGTCAGCAGTCTTGGAAAGAAGGTACTGGTTAAAGCTGCAAAAACAATCAGTTATTTTGCTTGAAAGGTACCCTTTATATAGTGATTAACCCATGCCAGGCATTACATAGGAAAGAGGCTTGGATCTAGGTCAGAAGGATTTACTCAAGCCACCATTAAAATCCATGCCTTTTAGATGTCCAGGTATCTGGGCTCTAGTTGTCAATAGGGAGCACATCATGATTCTCTTTTCAGGTATGAAGCAAGAAGAAGGAGTAGTAAATGGGAGTGGGAGAAGAGCTAGAATTGAGCAGAAAGCTGTAGGCAGCAATTCTCATTTGCTCCCCTTGGGGTCATGCACACAGTGGCATTAATGACAGTATCTCAGTATATGAAGCTGTGTAGGACTTCTGCCTAGTTTAGGGGATAGGGTTGGCTTATAGTGGGGAACACCAAATAGATGTAATTGGAACTATGTAGCATTTCCAAGCTTTTGAGAGCTTAATTCTGTGGATCATTAGCACTCCTAGTAAGTGGTTTCATATATAGAGTCTCTGTTTTCTTCGTGCTTATCTATTAGTGTGTGTATTTAAACAGTAAAAGATACATTTTTGTTAAATAAATACCAAAATATTTACATGATGCTCTCCCTACCTGCAAATCCAAAAGTAACCACAAGTACTATTATGGGCTACAACAGTTCTTCTCTTCTTTGAAACAAATGCGTACAAAAAAGCTCCTCTTAGTTTATTATAGCGTTGTTAGTCAATTGGCTAGATCAGACTGATTAGGGGTTTTATAATACTTTCTGTTCAGTTTGCTAGGAAAAGAAGAGTAAGAAGGTAACTGTTTGCTTAGATGACTCAGCTCAGTCAGCAAGATGCAGAAAATAGCTTCATAAAAGAAATTCTGTAACAGCTGCCAACTTTATTGTTTGAATTCTTTGTGTCACATACACCACTATGATTATTACAGTATTGTTAACACTCTGTAAAATTTTTCGTGGGAGACTTTTCTTTCATTGTCCCTGAAGAGGCAGAGTATGCTGAGACTCCTTTTTATGCAGCAGATGCCAGTGTGAATTTTCATTTTGTTCTTTAATTACTAATAGCTTGTTGATAATTCAACACTGCTGAAAGAAGGGGGAAGGTGGTGATGCAAGTGGTAGAGGACTGTTTGTCACAGATGGAAATGAATAGTTCATTCACTTATTTGAGTTGGATTTTGCTTCTTACCATCAGTCATAGTCAACATCGCCAGAAAATCTTGTGTTACTGTGATAAAATCAAAATGAAGGAGAAAAACCCACCTTACTGTCTGATTAAAAGTGTAGCTATTGCTACAGGGTGGGGAATACAAACTCTGGCAACACCTTCAAAATTGCAGTATGTGCAGCTTTGGATTTGAAAAAGCAGCAAGGGCAAGGCAAGCACGGCCAAACTCTGCAACAGTGCAAAGATTTGCTTGTGCTAGGAGTACCACTATATCCTTGAGCTTGATACACAAGCGGTTATGCATAAAAACATATATGCCTGTTTCCCAGGGAAAGACTTCCCTTTTCTCCTGTTTGGCACAGAGGCAGCTTGAGGGTCCAGTGGGGGTTCTCCATAGAGTCCTGCAGAGGTCAGATGGTGTGATGGGTTGACCTTGGCTGGACACCGGGTGCACACCAAGCTACTGTATCACTCCCCTTCTCAGCAGGGCAGGGTGGGGGAAAATAAGATGGAAAAAAAACTTGTGGGTCAAGATAAAGGCATTTTAATAAAGCNCAGTACCCAAGACACGGGTGTGTTATCAACACCTTTCTAGCTACCAGCACAAAGCACAGCACTATGAGGGCTTCTGTAGGGAAAATTAACTCCACCTCAGCCAGACCCAATACAAATGGCCAGCAGGAGCTATGCAGCCCTGGTTCTCAGCTGCTTGCTTGTAGTTATCAGTCCAGTGCTTTCAGGTGCTGCTTCTGATCTCCCCCCACTGGGAGCATGTCTGTACTTTCCCTTTATGCTATGCGTGATCCTTCTGGATCGTGCGCTTCTACTACAAGTAGCGTGGCTAGTTTCTAGGCAGGCACTTGGTGACTTCTTCCTGTTCTAATGTAAACAATCAGGCAATTGTATAACATGCAGTCCTTCTCTGTTGTTAAGCAGGCTCTCCTTCTGATGGAGGGCATGTAAACTTCTCCACATTTGAAGCTGTGAGATCGAAGGAGCAGATTGTCTTTAAAGAGTGGCTGCTGATTCCTTATTTCTTGTTTCCTGCTGGCACCATAAGGACTCACTCAGGGTATGTGGGGAAGGTCTTGAAACTCCTGTAATGAGAGGAGCCTTAGGCAAATACTGTCCTGTGCTTTTTGGCTCTTGGTCTGTGTGAGAGTAAGGCAAGGAAAGTATCTGTGATTCTGTAACCTTCATTCTCTTTACAAGGGATACAGAGAAGCAGTATTGCTGCGGTGAAAATTAGGTGCTGCTGTCCTGTGCCTTGCAGACAGGTGAGTGAGACAGATCAGGATGGCCAACTCCTGACTCTAGTAGCAGGGCTACAGAAAGAGAGAGAGCCTAAAAGGCATTCCTCTGTACGAGCCATCACTTCATAGATACAAGAATCAGATTGATTCAAATCTGCCTTTATTCTCACCCTAAGCCTTGCAACCTACGAACACATCAGCTGGCCCTATATCGAATAGCTGTGGCCTTTGCAGAGTTGCACCCTTCCATGCAGAAGAGAAATTGATGCTCTCTGAGTGCAAACACATGTGGTCCATTGCTCAGAGCAGTCATAGTTCTTACTGTTGTTACTTATTCCTGTGCAGTTTGTATGGTGCTAAACATAGTGGGTTTTCTCTATTACACCATATAGTGATGTGGCCATCCTCTCCAATGAACACAGGGTATCTGAAAGTCAGAGATTAATATTTGTACGTATGTGATCTTTCCTCAGGGCTCTTCTGAGTCAAAGGGCCTGGCTAACAACATCTGAAATACTACAATGCAGGAAAGGGATTATGACTTTTGCCATTTCCTGCAATTCCAAATAATTCATTAGCAGTCACTGAAAAAAAGTGTGTAAAATCAGATATATTCTATTTGCAGCTCCACAGTATCCCATAAAGGAAAAATTAATATTAGCCTTTCAACCAATTTTAACAGCTATATCCTGTTTTGCATATGTTTTTAATTTGCTGATCTCTTTTCCTATTTTATAATGTCATCCCTAAGGGCACTCTGNTTGTATTTAAAACCTCCTTATAAATATTTGCTGGTGATTTGGGTGGGGAACTGTTGTGAGCAGTGTTGCCAGCAGAAATTTTGTATTTTAACTGTGGATTGAATTTGGCTTGTGCCTTACTTTTCTCCTGTAAAGTACAATATGTGACACATTGGGAGGAACAAGGAAATATCTCAGAGAATTTAGTTTCTGCGGGTTTTTGCCATCCAGTTGGCTAAATTAGCTTGAGGCAGTGCATTTGAAGGTAAAGCAAGAGTGGGTAACAGTTCCAGTAGTCAAAATGGCATGCTGGATGGTAATTTCTGCAGCATGTTTGACCATTTCCATGAAAGGTAAGAGTTTCTCAATTGAAAGAAGGGAGAAAAAGAACTCTTGTACTTGCAAGCTACCAATGCATGTATGTAATCTTTCTGAGAATATGAAGACATCCTGTTCCAGGAGTTTCCTGGTTGAATTCACACCTGTCTCTTTCAGAAAGCTGTTCCTATAAATTCCCACCCTTTCAATGTATGAATGCAATAATATGAACAAGCTCTATTTTGACTAGCTTTTTGGTAATTCAGACTTGATCCCATCCCTTCCTGAAAGTTTACTGTGCTCTTTTTTTCAGAGATTACTTGCCTGACTACTATTTAATTTAGCTGATTTCTTTTGAGTAGAATTGCAGCATGATGTGGCTGTTTGTGTCATTTGGGAACAAATCAGCATTTCAGCATCTTGTTAACAATAGATTTTCTCTAATTAATTGACAATGCACTACTGGAGTAACAGTTTTATACTCTTGAGCTCAATTCTGAAAAGTTTGTACAACAGGATTACAGGTGGTTATTAATATCATACTGATATTTTTGTTCCCTCCCAGGGATCCTATGATTTTGGATTTGTGTCAGTTTCTTGCTTTCTCTTCTGTTTTCTCCCTGTTCTTATCTCTGAGCATGTTTTCTGCTTTTCTAGGACAACTAAAAGACATTGTACTTTATACGATGGACAACATTCCACTCTTCCAGGAGTATGTCATATTCCAATGGCAGAGCCATTCTGCACCAAAACCAGAGAGGTTAGTGAATTCTGTAGTAGTACTTAGAATGTTATTTTTATGGCGCTTATTCATGATATAGTAGTCTAATTATTCATTCTTAAAATACAGAGGCAATCTGCACCTCTTTATTCCTGTTTCTCAGATATGTCGTGGTTTCAAGGAAAAGTGGAAGGCATGGGAAGTAAAAGATCTTGTGTCTGTAGGAGCTGTCTTCCTCAGGGAGGTATGCAGAAGATGTCAGTTGGCATCCTAGGTTCCCCTAGCATCTTAATAACAGGACAAAAGATGTTTATTTATCAGGTAACAAGCCAAGAAAGCAACAAAGTGGACAAAGCAGGAAGATAGAGTTAGGAATTAGTTCCTTTTTGTTCTGAATAAAACTGCACCTGTGGTAGAGGCACTCTACATACTTCATGCAAATAAATAAATAGTAGTTTTACATTCACAGAAATTACAATATTGCATTTGTGCTTTTGTGCGTTGTAGCAGTGGGTGGTGGTGGAGAGTCAAGGCTTAGTGTAAAGAATGTTAGACATAGAAACAAGCCAAATTACAGTAGCCTTTTATTCTTAACTGTTGCTCTTAGTTTTGTCACTTCAAGATTTTCAGGCTTCAAAACCATTTAGACTAAGCAATGTGAAACACTGCTCTGTTTTTCAACACCTTTATAAGCTTCTGGGAGGAGTGTATCTGTGATTAAATATGCCACCTTAGCGTATTCTTAGACCTGAGAAAAAGGGAAGATGACAAACTGCACATTTTGTACTGTTGTGGAATGCTCTGATCAGAAGCTGCAGGGAGGTACGTTCTGCAGGGGCACAGGAATGCTTACAGAATCAGTCATATCCATCTAAGAGGCTTGCACTTTGTGCGATCAGTTACTACACTGAGCAGGACAAAGTTGAATTGTGAAGCAGGTGGTCCGAACTGTACCCAGAGCATGTATAAATATTTATTCTACTGAGCTCTTCTGCTCTTGTCACCAGTTCACTTCAGGGTCATTATAGGCTATTTTTGTTAATTGACCAGACACTGTGTGGTTTCAAGGTATCAACCAGCAGGTCCACAGCACTGTTAGTGGAACAATGCTTCAGTGCACTGGGAATCAAGGTGTTTTGCAATGAAGTAAAGGCATTTTAAATCTCATGAGGAAACAAACTGCTACGTATTATACATGTGCGTGCTTTTGCCCTTCTTCCATTGAGCAGCAAATTATGCAAAATACTTTGCATTTTTTCTGCAGCAAGAGCCTAGCCACGTACTCTTACCAAAGATTAGTTGGCATATAGTTGCTTACTGACTTTGAGCATGATGTCATGTCACAACAGATACAAGGGCTTTATTGAGAGCTAACTGTATGCTTTCTGAAATGGATTTAAAACAGTGTTATTACTGAAGTGATTGACAGTACTTCATACCGTCTCTCATTTTTTTTATAAAAGGTAAGTAGACATGCATAAACCATTTCCTGAGATTGCAGGAAATATATGCCAAGGCTAGTTTTAATTTGATTATTAAGTAGCTAGAGACAATGTTCTGTAAGTATTAATTTTTTGAAAAGCCAACAGAGAAATGCTCCTTTTCAAACAGAGAAAAAACATTTAGGTACTTCCCAGTCTCATATGTGATGATTATCTCATTAGCCTATGCATTCTAATCAGCGTAACAGATGTTTTAAAGAACATGTGGTTTTGAGCTCTTAGTGAGGCTGAAAAGGGATACTTTCGCTTCATTTGAAAATACCAGATAAAAGCAACTTAAACTTTTTTTCCTGGAACTATCCCTGAAAATTGTTGGGATCATTTCAGCTCAGTTTATCCTAATTCAGGGGAATTTCATAGATAAATGCAATAATAATAAAGCCAAAGCTATTCATGTAATAGACTAATTAAGGAATTTTGCATGAAAATATCTGAAAACTTTATATTAAGTTGCATTTGTGAAAATACTCGGTTTATTTGGTTTATACACTGTAAATTAAATGAGAATCTGAAAGAAGTGTATCTTCTCCAACTGCAAACTTTTGAATAACTTAAGGTGCCTTGGTTATTACTGCTGTCAGACTGGGGCTTACTGCAACATCTTATAGAGAGTAAAATTCAAATTTTGTAAAGTTTCAGGGAAGTACTGCTCAACTGTGGTTTAAGTCAAATCACAATTAGAGTTGTCTATTGATTTATTAACAGTGTATAATTAACTGGCAATCAGTGAATCATAAAATCAGAATGAATATCAGCAATAAATCACAATATTAGGTGTGATTAATATTAGATTAGTTTATGGCATGTTACTAAACATCTACAGATTTCTAAGTGTCCTTCTGTGGCTAATCCCCAGATGCTCTGTTTTACCCTTACACGCATGTTCACAGAGTTGCATGCACAAATACCCTTCCCCAGCCCATGGGGGTTACATGCACACCTGCCTCTTCCGGGAGTGCAGGTTTACCTGTTTACATGCATCTGCAGTGGGAGATGTGTGCTTGTGCTGCTCCATGCAATCCACTGATTCCCCCATGCCAGCGAGGAGGCACCTCACAAGGTCACACGGCACACTCAAGGTATTGCTGCTGATTGCAGCCGTGTATGGCAGGTCGACCAGACAGCTGGAGGGCAGGCTTCTCAGCATTTTGCAGGGAGGCTGCTCCACCTGGCCTGTGTGAAGGTCATGATGCTGACAAGGCAGCTTCTAGTGGTGTCAGACTAGGTTTTCACTGCTGCTGTGTTATGGTCTCTCCTGTCCATGCTGCTTTTATACTTCTTTTCAAGCTTTTCTTTTCTGTTGATGGTCATTTTGAACAGATATCATGGTTACTTTCCCCTTCCTACTCAGGGCAGTTACGGGTGTTCTAGTCCCATGTACTCATGCTGGTACGCTCTTATTCCTACTGTATCAACTGGTGTTAGCCAGACTGTTTACCAAGAGCGAAAGTCTTGATGATTCTGCCACACACAAGGTCCTAGCTGGAACCATAAAGACTAGTGTGAAGTACCTGGTATATGTAAAGTGTACAACTCAGTCACTGGCATGGGAAAATGTGGTAATAATTTCTCTGCAAATTCCCAAGGTAGTCTCTGAAGTATATGCCTGTGAAGTTTTACTTTCAAAAAGTGAATTTCCTGTTACTCTTCTGACCAGCTCAACTCCACCATGTGGTAATGCGGTGCTCAGTGGAGCATTTTCACCATTCTGTTCTCAGTGTAAGCACAGCCTAAATATCTTGCAAATATTTCCTGGGTTTCAGTCATCTTGGTCTACATTGAAAATAGTAATCCAACTGATAACTAACAAAATCAGGTGAGCTCAAGATCATTCCTGTTAATAGGACTATTAATTTCTCTTGCTGGCTAAGGAAACGGAAAGTGATCAGTGGTTTTGGAGAGCTGTAGCTAGATGAAGCTTGACTGCTTTGTGTAAAGCTAATTTCTTTTGTATGTAAGTTTTTTGATGGGATGCAAAAGCAGCGCACCAGAGGAATTATTTCCTTTTCCTGATATTGGCATGTTTTGCAGGTTCTTATTGAGACTGCCAAGAAACTTGGGCTCCAGTGTCATTCCAAGGGGACAATGATCACAATCGAAGGCCCACGTTTCAGTTCTCGAGCAGAAAG
The DNA here is from genome assembly GCA_013397275.1 of Burhinus bistriatus. Taxonomy (NCBI): domain Eukaryota; kingdom Metazoa; phylum Chordata; class Aves; order Charadriiformes; family Burhinidae; genus Burhinus; species Burhinus bistriatus. The sequence continues at coordinate 158,366 of VYXH01001733.1, forward strand.
CCTGATGTTTCGCAGCTGGGGAGCTGACGTTATCAACATGACCACAGTGCCTGAAGTGATTCTTGCAAAAGAAGCTGGAATGAGTTATGCTAGTATTGCCATGGCAACAGATTATGACTGCTGGAAGGAACATGAAGAAGCAGTGAGTGAAACTTTTTCTCCTCTGAGTCCTGAGGGATCTGGGTGAGAACCTGTAGGTTTTGCTAAGAGATCACATAGTGAACTAAATCTGTTCTTACTTGCGTCAGTATCAGTGAGTTATTCTGGATGATCCATTGTGAAAGTAAGAACAGAATCAATTGCTGCCACATCATTCGTTTTCATAAACTTACCTCACTACTAGCAAAGCTTTTGTCTCCCCTTGTCTAAATCAGAGGGTCTGTGTGTATGAAGCTTGTCAGCTCTGTGTATGAGCTTGTATTCCCATAATTGGTTTGGTGTTTGTTCTTCTGCAGCTCTGTGCAAAATGATGTATCTGCTTTGGTTATCCTATTTGTGTAAAATATAATCAAACATACATCCACAGAGGAAAGAAGTTTTTACTGGCTAAAATGATTGTGGCATTTTAAGGCTTCACCTTTTCACTTAGAGGTGTATGAGTTAAATGAATTTATTTGAGTATTTAAAATGAGATACACCGCTCAGTTTTATTGTATTTCTAGGTTTCAGTGGATAAAGTTTTAAAGACACTGAAAGGGAATGCAAATAAGGCTACTAGCATACTCCTTACTGCTATACCTCAGATAGGTTCCATGGAATGGACTGACACCCTGCACACCCTCAAAGTAAGTATACATACATGAGGTTGATGAGTACTGGGGACAGTGTATGCATATATACACATAATATAGGTATATGTTCCAACATGTTTCTGCTTAAATCATAACTTCTTGCTCTGGATGCTTCAACAAACCACACCCATTCAAGATGGGCAAATTCATCAAGACTCTCACAAGCTTTATGGCAAAGATCTGGCAAGAAGTGTTACAAGATGTAAAAAAATTAAGGACATCTATGTATGGTTGATGAAGTGTTATCCTTCATAGCACAGGTAAGATACAAATCTGTGTGAGTATCCACATGAAAAACCTGTATTTCTACTCAGCTTTAGCTTAGGTCTCAGAACAATGGAGAGCCAAGCAGAGAAGACTGAACCAAACCAAAAACATTGTGCTCTTTAATGTGTAGATGGAGAGGAGTCTGTTACAAGATAAGGGTAATTACCCAATTGAAACTATTAGAACTGTGTTGTCCCACAGGTTTCAGATACACGGTGCATGAAAAAACAAACATGGAAAAGAAAAACATTTCAGAATACATTGGTGAGGGAATTTTTAGGCAGAATTTTTCTTAGACAAGAGTTTATTTACGTAGTTTACATCACCTATGTTTCACAGGCATGTTTGAAATTCGTTTCTGGCAATAGCATAGAGGGAAGGAACAATGTTAAAATAGCTTGGATGTCTATCCAACTTCTTGACAAGTGTTTTGTGACAAATAGGCACTTCCAAGAGTACAAAAGCATGAAGCGCAAGAGGAGCTGAGGATTACATTGAGATGTTGTGGGAGACAGGGAAAGAGAATTGGAATGTGAAAGAGAATAAACAGAAGTGGGCCACAAAGATCTCTGTTAATGGAAGCAGCAGCAGTCTGAAAACGAGGAAGCCTGTTGAGGAAACTTCTGAGAAAGTCCAGTCTCTGATAACTCTCCTCTCTTAGGTCCTTTCTTTATTTTTTCTGAATATCACTGTGTTGACTGAAATTTGAATGGGTAAGAAAGATGAACACAGACATCAGTCATTTGTTCATATACGTTAAATTGTGCCCCTGAAATTCAACTATCAACAGAACAGTATGTGCTGTAAAAATCTTCTGTGTCTTCTGACTGGGATAAAATTTTCAGTTTTGTTTCCAATATGGTTCTCTTATCAGTGACTCTTAACTCTAGTTTAGTCAGTGTCCTAAAGGAAAGACATACTAAGCAAAATTCACCCCAGACACTTCTAAGCATACTTGACCAGGTCAGGTTTGTGGAGGTCCAACCCAAATCCTTGAAGTGAGTCTCTTGCTGATTTTTCACTAGAAAACCTACTTCTTATTAGGAGGCCTTGGATTATATTTATGACTCTTCCTCACCTGGTTATCTGAAACAGCTATTTTAATGTCCCCTCAATACATTTGTGAGAGGTAACTGACTTTTCCCTTTCCCTTTTGCAGTCTTTAGGAAGTTATGTCATGGATGGATAAGGGAGACAACAGAATCAGTATTCCTTTTCCCCTCTAATACACAGAAAACATTTTCAGAGGACTGGGCCACACTTTTTTTTTTAATACAGGTGCCTGGCTATACAAAAGAAAAACAGAGTTTGAAGAAATAATCTAAAAAAAATGCTAGATATTCCTCAGCTACTTTGGTCATGCTGGCATACAAAGAAATTCCCAAGTACCTACGCTGCTTAGGTACTGAGGGATCTGCCTCCAATTCTGACAGGTGTCCTTTGGTAAGCAGTGTCCTGTTGCTTTCCCTTGCATGATTGTCTTGATTCTTTATCGGGAGTGAAAGAGCCGCTAACTGGAAAGAGCTGGCACTGAGTTTGCAAGCTTCTCCTTTAATGAACACTAACACTTCTTTCAGTTCATTGTCAGCTGTTTGGAACACTAATTCAAGTGCTTCCTCCAGCTCAGTTCCAGCACTACTGTTTGCTGAAGGAAGAAAATATGATGCACCGGAGGAAGGGTCACTCCATTCTAATGTAGCTTCTTACACCCTTTCCCTTAAGCATCTGCTACTGCCTGGTATCAGTGATGAATATTGAGATAGTTTCACTTTGACTTGGCAATTCTTATGTGTTTATGCTCTTTGCTGATAGTGGCTTGATTTGAGTGATAATATACTGAGAAAGGGAGTTGATCTGAAGGCATTAGAAGAACTGGAAACAGGAACTAGGTATTAGCAGTGGAGCTTCAGATTTTTCGTCAGGAGAGTAGGAGGCACAATTGTTTCTGATTTAATGCAACAAAGTCCCCTGGAAAAGTGACAGGAAAGTCTGAGACTTTGGAGGCTTCCTCTGATTTTACTTAGGAAGGGCAGGAAAGGCTAAAAATCTTTCTGTTTGAGCCATTAAGTGGAGATAAAGTAGATGAAGGATTGGTCCTAGGCTTCTGTGTTAGTAAATAAGGATGGAGGCAGTTGTGCAATACAGCAGAGATATATGTGTGTATGTGCCTCTGTACTAGTGTGTAGTTGAACTGTAAAGATTTTTAGAAGACTGTGCTCTTTGTAGATGTGTTCTTCTGTGTATTTTAATCTGGGAATTTTGAAGGTCAGATGATGGCGGTTTTTGAACTGCTCTTTTTCCTAGAGCTTGAAGGCAGCGCCTGTTGCATGCCCTGTGGTAACGTGGTAAAGAATGCAGACAAGGAGGGAGCTGAGCAAGACTGCAGCTGGCGCTCTGCAACCAGTGACAATATAAAGCCATGCCAGCCTACATCCAGGCCACAGCTGGGCATCTCAAATGGGTATTAGCCCGTGTCTGTATCTACTGTTTGGGGAAGCACATGAAACCATAAAGCTCTACATGGACACAACTTTGCCTTTCTGAGCTCTATAATCTGGCTTCTCTGATTGGAGGAACTTCACCAGGCAGCAGAAAATACGCTGCTAGTCTGTTAGCCCAGCTGCATTTATCTGTCTTCTCCCATGGAGGAGGTGCATCCCACCCGCACACACGTGGTAGTGTCATCTCTGAATCTCACAGTAGTCTTTAGTAAACCCTGGACTGTTGAAGCGAAAATGTCGAAGGGCTGGTTGTCAGCTAAAGGATAGGCTGCCTGCCGTCCATTCCTTTTCATGTGTGTTTTTGTCTGAGATATCCCAGTGAGTTTAAGTGTAGTTTGAATGTTACTGGTTTTTAACTGGCTAAGATGTCTTTAGGCCAGTGATTCCAGGCTCTGTTGCTGTAAAAAGAGATCATTCTTCAGGTCAGGTAACATAAGCTGGAAAAAAAAGTTTGGGGCAAACTTTCTTGCAGGTATAGCATCTTTCTACAGCCTGTCATTTTGAGGCATGCCCAGGGTACAAAGCCCTTAGTCTTTCAGACCAGGGTGTGACCACATTGTATTTATGTCATGGATTGGGAAACACAGATGATGCTATTGATCACAGTGGTCCAAGTGATTTCTGACTGGTGTCAGAGAAATTTCTGGATAGGATGGGTCAACCATGGGTCATGTACAGCTGGATCTTCTGTCTCTGAGAAGAGTTGTTCAGTGAGGTGATAATCACTGGCAGTTGTTGCTGTAATGCTCATGAAATAGTGATGTTCAGTGTCCTGTGGGGAGTGAGGAAGGCAAGTAGCAGAGCACAGATGCTGGAGCATCTTGGGTTTTACCAGTGGACTAGTAGGTATCATCTCATGGGAGGCAGCTCTGAAGGGGCAAGGAGCTCCAGACAGCTGGCAGATCTTTAAGGGCAACATTCTCCAAGCACAGGAGTGATCCACAGAAGACCAATCAGGAGACTGACTTGGCTAAACAGGAAACAGCTCCAGTGTGAAAATGCAGCATTCAAAGGTTGGAAGCAGGGACAAGCTACAAAGAAGGAATCCAGAAGCAAGAGCAGGCATGTAGGGATAGTTTCAGGAAAACCAAAACTTTTCTGTAGTTGACACTAGGATATCAAAAGCAACAAGAACTTGAACCACTGCATTGGTATCAAAAGCTGATCGAGTAAAACGTGGGCTCATTGCTGAATGAAGTAAACGCATCAGTGATGGCAGACAATTTCAAAAGGGAACCAATATAGTAGATTCTTTTTTATCTTTATTAGGAAAAGTATTGGTGGCAGGGAAAAACTGTCTTTTTGAAAGAATTTTAACTCATAATAACTGGGAATTGAGCTCTGTACCTTTATTATAGTAAGGTTCAACCCATGAGGATCAGGAGAGAATCTGTACTGGGATGATAAAAGGAATGTCATGTTAGAACTGATGTTTCTTACAGCATGGGTGTTAAAAAAAAAAAAAAAAATCAGCTTGTGGTAAAGTGTCAGAGCTTCTGTGAATGCTCCTCAGATAAACTTCTGGACTCTGTGAAGAGACCTGCTGATATTAACTGCCTTTTTTTAACTTCTTTGCTAGCCTATGTGAAATGATATTTGTCAGACCTCTGATACAAGAAATAATGTTGTACTTTGATAAGCAAGCTGTGGTAAGTGAATACTGTGGGATGGTTTAGATTGGGTGAGGTGTCTGTAGATGTGTTTCAGCACCCTTCATCACTGACATACTTGGACTTTAATATGTTTGATAGCTGACAAGTTGAAGGTTAACATTTTTTGGTCATTTTTTTCAGTCAATCCGAAACTGAAATTGGCGTTTATAATTTATGTGTGTAGAGCTCTGATCTTGTAACTATTCCTGAGTAGTTTTCTTCCTCAAAAATATCTCAGTGAAACCAGTGAACATATTTATGTGACTAGAGGGAACTGGCTCAGGTGAGTAAGGTGGAGGGGGAAATTTCATCAAGGCTTCACTACAACTGTAGTTGCATTGTTCTACATACTGTGGTCCTTGCAGTCTAAGCGCCTCATAAGTAGGCTAAATTTGAAGTGTTTCTTGGGCCCTACCCTTGAATATGGCTGATGTCAAAGTTGCCTGTCCCTCCATAACATGAGTATTTAATTCACTCCCAATCAATGCACCTTTAGAGAAAGGTTTCTGTTCTTGATAGCTGTTCCTCAAAGCTGATGAAGAAATATGTAGAAATCACTTTTTTTAAGGAGCTTCATTTTCAAACCATTCTGATTATATTTGTGAAGACCTTTCTATGAATGTGATGCATGTAAGCCAGTATGCTAGCCTTAAAAATGAAGAGCAAGCTGCACAATTTTTCATTTGTAGCCTGTGAACTTGAAGTCCTTAATTTAGTGTTTCTGCAATATGATTGTGTGATGGGTTGACCCTCGTTAGACACCAAGTGCACACCAAGCTGCTCTATCGCTCCC
>VYXH01001734.1:0-16605 GCA_013397275.1 Burhinus bistriatus
TCTGTCTGTCTGTCGTCTGTCTGCTCCTAGCACCCACCCGCCTGCAGAGAGACGCCTACATCCTTGTAGAGTGCCTCTCTTGCCCTGAGTCTGTCCTGCAGTGTGCTCCGTCACCTGGTATTTCGGGACCCCGATGCTCGTTTGGAAGTGGCATGGTTAGTTTAGGAGCTGTGCCCATTAGTTTTGGGTTTGCGTGTGCCAGTGTTCTGCAGGATGCTTCTCATGGATTTATTTATTTATCTATTTATTTGTAAAGGAAAATCTTCTATCTGTTTGATGGTGCGCTTTGATGATGTGACAGATTTTCTTGGACTTTTTGTTTATCTTGTTACTAAGCCAAAACCCTAGGAAAACTTCATTTTCTTAGAGAGGAGCGCAAATCCCAGGTCCTCGATGGCTGGGGTGGGGTTGGAGCCTAGTCCCATGGAAGTGTAGTAGCAAAGTAATTTTTGCTAAATAAATGAGATGTAGAGCAAAATAAATCGTGTGAGGCATCAATAGCCTTTCTGTTTGTTTGTCAAAATTGTGAATTATTCTTCATTAGTATGAATTTCATTATGTGAAAGATGTTGTGGATACTTCACTTGCTAGAGTGATGCAGCATCAGATGTTGAAGAATAACGGTAATAAAGTAATGGCTCACCAAAGAATTTCTGCTGTGCATGGATTTTGTCTTCCCTTTTTAGGAAAGATTAGTGAATTTCTCCTTTAATACTTCAAACTCCTACTCAGAAATTGCATAAGAGAACACAAAACTAATTTTTATTTTGGGTCAGTTAGTGGTTGAAGATATCCTCGGCGAGGCATGAAACACAAAATTATCTTATCAGCAATTCCCGTAGTCAAAAACCATAGAGGCTACGTGTGGATCATTTCAAATGCTTCTATAGTAAAGTGAAACCTGAAGGTAACTCTCTGTGGAATACTAATGTGATCCCAACCTATTTTACGTTTTAGTTTGCTTAGTTATTGGGTTTCACTCATGGCTGACAACATACTGGTTTTTTAGCATTTAATTTGTCCCTTTGTAATGTGAAAAATAAGCGTTTTATTTATGATACCGGAATAGCAATCTTCATTGTGTGCTGGAAGTTGTGGTATTGATGGAGAATTCCAGCACTGAATGCATATTGAAATTTCTCTTTTTTTCCTCTCAAGGAAAGATATCTGGTGCAATCTGGTAATAACAGTGGTACCATAACTTACATGAGATGTGGCATCTCACTGATGTATAGGTGTGAAAGACATCTCACCATTGTCTAGAATGCAGTACGAAACTATTTTTACATCATGGTAGAAGTTTAAAACCTATATTTAAATAAGTAAAATCTTACCTGATTATTTACACTGGGTCACTGCTTATTGTTTCAGAGTATCTCATTAGTGGATAGAGCATATTAATTGGAAGAAAAATTCTTATTGTTGCTTGAAGTATCCTGGTTTGTGAGAACAATTATTTTCAATTCCCACTCAGATGACTGGCGTTTATAAACTCTGTAGGATTGAGTAATATCTTACTGCTTAGTTCCAGTGTAGTTTGAGTCAGAATAAAGACTGGCTTGCCTAATCTCCAAAATACCTCAAGGAAATATTTTCAGTAAGTTACCACACACAGTATTTTAGTATTGTATTAAATTTGAAAAGTCCTTGTTCAGCTCTTAAAATCTAGTGTACTAGACTTAATAGTTAAGAACTAAAATTGAGCCTAATGTTGTAGTAATTGTACATATACGTGGATTTTTGGAATATATCATTTGTAGCCAATTGCCAGTGAAAAATGAAAATTCCTTAGCAATCGTTTGATTGTGTCACTGTTGAGTATTAGTAAAACTTAAAAGCTATTCCTTTAGTTAAAATTGGACATTGTATTAGGCATCTAACCATAATCTTGATTTAAAAAAAAAAAACCTTAAGAACTAATTAGAAATGATTGATCAAGTAGTTATTTAGATAAGCACCGCAGTATTTTAAGCCATTCGTCCTACATTCAAATGTTTTTCCTTTTCTAATGCCACTAGCATTTTTACAAAGATAGCTGGATTTCAGTTGTAGAAAGCAAGGGGTTAAGAAAAGTTTATTTCTGATTTGGATCACGTCATCACCTTCTTATTTCAAAATGTGATTTTCTTATAGGAAACTTGTCTAAATTAATCATATTTTACGTACCATGCCATTAATTTTTAGGTAGGTGAGAGATCTATATGTCAGTCGCTTTCAGATGTATGTGTATGTATTGTGGTGTGCATTCTTAAGCAAGTACCAGTAGTTTAAGTAGAAGTGTGTTTGGTTAGTGTTAAAATAGCTGTGCTATAAAATGCAGGTAACTTTGTTACAAGAAAACACGGATATTGCAGGAAATTCTAGGATCTCTGCTGTTGTCTTTAGCCATTCTGTATAACTTTGAAATTAAGTGAAGGGTAGAAGACTGGATCTGGTCAGCACAAGTTGTTCTGGCAAGGGTAAGTGTACATAAAATATCTTGATGCATGCAACTTTAAAATGAACATGATGTTGTTCATTTGATACCATTTCATAGGATATAACAGTGTGATAGGTTATTTGGATGGATACAGTTGTTATGTTTGCATTCCAATAAAATTCATAGGCCTCATTCTGGAATACAAGTGGCTTTAGGAATGGCATAGACAGGATAGATGCACAGATTCTCGCACTGGATGTTTCTACATCAACAGTCAAACTCATTCTAAGAGCCCTTTGCCATTTTGGTTTTACTCTATCCTAAAACATCAAGCAGAATAGAGTTCTTTTTCATGACTGAAGCTTCTAGGGACATAATAGTATAATTTACAGTATATGTATCACTGTATTATACTGGCAGTGCACACCCGCAGCACAGACTCACTTACTCTGAAGAAACAATTCTGATAGTTCAGACCATGAAAAGAAGAGCAGAAATGGAACAATAAAGTGTGCATGTCGGGTTTTTAATTATGTTGTGCAAAGTCTTATCATAGAACCATAGAATGGTTTGGGTTGGAAGGGACCTTAAAGATCATCTAGTTCCAACCCGCTTGCCAGGGGCAAGGACACCTCCCACTAGACCAGGTTGCTCAAAGCCTCATCCAGCCTGATCTTGAACACTTCCAGGGATGGGGCCTCCACAGCTTCCCTGGGCAACCTGTTCCAGTGCCTCACTACCCTCATAGTGAAAAATTTCTTCCTGAGGTCTATCCTAAATCTACCCTCTTCCAGCTTGAAGCCATTACCCCTCGTCCTGTTGCTACATGCCCTTGTACAAAGTCTCTCTCATTCATAGCATTCTTGATTTAGGGTAAGCAGTGAGGGACAGGTTAAGCTGTTCCCAGTACATCAAAAAGAGAGCTTGTATGGGTGTCTGCTCACCTTAGGGGAAGCTACAGTATGATCTAGTCAGGTCTCCAGTCAGAGGATGTGTTTTGGAGCAGAAGGGCTCACCATCTGTACGTAACCAGAGAGAACTTGGTCTTTCTGAGTGTACAAAGGGAGTGTGCAACAGAAGTGACGTTTTTGATCTCTCTTCTCAAGCCCAATGAGTGTTCAAAACAGCCCATTTAATATAGGTAAAACAGAGTTTATTTTCTACTTTTTTTTTTTATTTGCAGGAAAGTATGCACGCTTATGCAGCAAATGTCTACACATCTGTTGTAGAAGAGCTAATGAAAGGAAAGCAGCGCAAATTTATTGCTGTGGAGCAGGAGTTCTTTCGACTCTGGTGGGATGCAGTAGCTACAGACACACACAAGCAGCAGGTAAGTTGTACTAGAGCCATGCTTCCAGCTAACAAAGAATCCACGCTCTATTCAGGGGCAAGGAGGGGCAAAGTACTTCACCATTTGCTTTTTATCCGTGTCTCGTGTAAGCTGTCTCTGAATCTGGTACTTCTTAAGAAGGGACCTTAACTGTAAAGGCAGTTGGAAGAGGTTAAAACCCCAGCTATAGATTAGAGAGGTAGGAGGTAGTAACCTTTGCACTGAAGACTCTTTACGGTTCTTGTTTCATCGGTGACTTTCTTATTTGGGGGCATGCTAGTATAAGATGAGGGTGATTCTGAAAGAGGCTGCACCAATATCTGTTAAACATCTGAAGCTCATAAACTGCTGCCTAACACTCTGCTCACATGAAGGAACTTTTTTCCTCTCCAGTTAAGTACTGCTCAAAAACCTGCCATGTGTAAACAAGGACAATGCGACAAAGAAGTGACTGTAGATTCAACAGCAATAACTATTTCTTGGGTTTGTTTATTTATAAACTGTGATCCCTTTCAGTCTTTAGACCTTTAATTGGATTATTGTTTTTTTCCTAGTAAAGACATTGTGAAGTTTTATTTGTCATTTCTTCTTTCCTCTGGCATGAAACAAACATGCTGAAATCAAAGACTGGGCTGATAGCCTAGCAGTTGCATTGCAGTGCAAGAAGATTTGGACCCTAAAACCAGAGGATATACAGGTGCAGCTTCCCATAGGTACTCACTCGGAACTCCATGGTCTGTTTTGTTGCCAGGGTCCAACGAACACCAGCGTATTACTTGCAGTACTTTACATATCAGTTTTTTTAAAGTGCTAGGTGTTTAAAGCATCATGTAGAAAAGACACTTCTTGACTGTTTTTTTTTTTTACCTAGTCCTTCACTAAATTCTGAAATATCTGTAATGTTTAGTATTTGAATAATAGCTTACAACCTGTGTGCAGCTGACCTTTGTATGAGAGGTTTTGCTGTGTATAAGCAGTTCACTGGTTTTGTGTGGGTACTTTGCCCATACTTGCCGGTTGCAGTACAATTTTCTTGCCTGTTTTTAATTAGAAAACTGTACTGTAAGTCTGGCATTGGAGAATTAAAAAAAAAATAGTATAGGAACTACTTTGTGCAGGTACAAAGGAGTACTCTAAGGTCAGTTGATCTTATTTCAAGTATATTACACTGCTGTAACCCAAATATAAAGTAAAGGCCTGTGTTTCTAATATCTATTCTAGCCATTACGTGGAATCCAGAAGAGTAAATGTGTATCACATTTGACTTCAGTAGTGCAAAACTAGTACATATGATTCAGCCTTTAATTTCCTAGCCTAATTACTGGTAATTGTTGCTTTTACGCATTTTTAGTCAGTTCTCTAGTTACTTTATAGTTGCTTCTCTGAAAATTAAAATGATTAAAACCAAATTCTTCTTAAACCTGTGTGTCAAACATTTAATCTCTAATAATATTTAAGAGCTATGCTGCTTGCTGGTAAGTGGCATGTTTTTTAACATTAGCAAGTTGAAAATATTGGGCCTTGAAATTAGGTCACTGTGGTTACTGTCCTGCTTTTTCCAGTTGAACTCTAGCATTAATTATTTTCTGTAGTACAGGCTCTCTGGTTTTAATTTTGCCATTTTTATTCTTAATTTAGTATTTTACTTGGAATACAGGATTTAATTCGAGTTTCTTTTGGAATGTCTGCTTTGGATTAGAGCGTTAAAAACTAGTAAAAGGTACAGCCTGGGTACTAAAGCTGATTTTAGAATTCAGACAAGAGAATATGTAGGAGTGAAATGTATTGCAGCAGTATTCAGCCAGATATGAACCTCTTAGTTCTCAGTGCATGTTATTTCCACAGTATTTTCTTGTGTGAACCATTCCTATTACCTTACCCTGGCTTGATGCCTGGATGTTTTAACCAGAGGAAAAAAAGATGTGTAAGCTAATTCTATCTGGTTGTAGGGGTGAGTTGATGTAAGGATAGTAGTAGTTGTCTCAAGGGCCACAGGTGTGTTCTACTACTGTAGCAGCCTGCTCCATGTAGTACTGCTGTATCTTTTTCCTTGGTTCCTCCTTCCTTTTGCCCAATTCTGATCAGCAAAAGTGCTTATCATTGGAGATAACAGGTGGGGTTTTTTTTCTAGGATCAGATATTATTTAAATTACTTGAATTCTTGTTTTTGTGTTTTCAGCCTCTCAGTGGTTCCTCAAAACTTATATTAAAAAACCACTTCTGTGGCCCAAAGTTTGGATCAGAGGTATCTTATTTGGACATCTATCCAAATGGGGAATAATAGCCACAGATGCTTTTCATGTAGGTCAGGACCAGTTCTGTGCTGACACCAGATATCAGTTATCTGGTCTCCCAGCATGCTAATCAGTCACCACAGTCAGCTGGAACTAATTTATGAATGCTGAGCCCTGAAGCGTTTTCACAACATTGTGAATGAGAGAAATGATTATAATCAAAATTGACAATCTGACATCCTATCTGAGCAGACGCAGGGGCATTCACTGAAGGTTCCTGGGGAAATAAACATAATAGCTCTGGAATCAGCGTCCTACATGACAGATTTAAAAAAGAAAAAAGGGGGGCAGGGGGGGATGGTGGAAATTAAAGTACATATTTATAGAAACTTTCTTTGTTGGAAGTTTGAGGTGTCTTTGAAATTCTAGATAGTGAAGTAACTATAATAAAAACAGAAGACTCCCTAACACTTCTAGAAAGGGACACAGACTATTACTCCCTCCCTCCAGACACTGCCCTCCCCTTCATCCAGCACATTTGCTGAAAGTTGTACATGTCGGCATACTTGTTGTTTCTAGTGGCTGAAATTAAAAAAAAAACCCAAAGCCCAGAAAAACCTTGAACAGTTGAACAGGTCATAATATGTTGACAGTTTTTAAACTAGCAAAATTAGACCAGAAATGAAGGTTAGCGGTGGGTTTATCAGACAGGCAAACGTGCCACATGTGGAATAACTATTTCTTAATAAAGCATCCTGTATCTCACAAGTTGAGCAACCTGTCCATGCTCTGAAGGCAAGGTAGATGCATACAGAGTAGAAAGAATGTGTTTGTGGCTACGGTGTGATGGTACACTCGTCCTCCCTCCTGGATCACACAGATCTCAGTCTCCAAACTGTTACAGAGGTAGTAGACTAAAGGAAACCCCAGGAGCCTGGGATTGCTGCTTGCATGGAGTTGCATACTGCTCTCTCATCCAGCCACCCAGTGCCTTCCCTAGGCAAAGAGAGATGCAGCAGGAAAAAGACTCTGGGAGAAGCACTAGTGTCTTCTGTTTTAATCCGCCAGCTCTAGTTGCCTTGAGGCAGGATCCTAGGCTGCTGCCAGTGCAGTGTATGGGGCCAAGTCTGGTGTTTAGATAGTGTAAAGGCACGATAACAGCCCTACTGAGAAACACCAGAAGGTCAGTATCTACCTGGCAGTGCGTCCTTTGTGCCTGCTACTTGGTTTTAGTGTAAGCTGGGTAAATCAATGCACTGTGCAGCGCGTTAGTATGCTTTTTTCCCCCTTCTTCTCCTTTTGATAGCACTCAGTACAAGGCAGCCTTTTATCCTGCCTTTGTCCTGGATGCCTTCTTGACAAGTGTTGTGTGTAGGTAATATGCTGTGATCTGAAATGAATTTGCAGCCCTTTTGGATAAGACTGAAATTATGTTTATGTTCTGTGTCTTAATTTCAATATCATAGGTCCATCAGTTACTTCAGGAGGGACGACTGGAATTTGTCATTGGAGGGCAAGTGATGCATGATGAAGCTGTGACACTAATTGATGATCAAATTTTACAGTTGACGGGTATGCATATTTGCATTTAACTTTTATTTTTCGTTGTTACGACCTTGGCGGGTTTTGTTTGTTTTTCATTTCTCCACCCCAAGTTTGCTATCATTTTCTTACTGTTTAAGAACTGATTAAATCATCTCTTATTTTTTACTTGCCTGTGAGTTATCTGTATAAAAATCTTTGCCTAAAAAAAACCCCAAAACAGCAAACCACCACACAACACTTCTGCAATAAGCAGAGGGATTACTGAAAGCTGGCTTCCAGTTTAATAGATGTCAGTTATAAACTTGTTTGGAGCAGAGGCCTTTTGCATATGTCTGTATGTGTTTGAGAACTTAAACTCCTGGAAGGATTGTTATGGTGAAATTGAGGATATGAAATGCTCTGGAAGAAAATACCAGGTAGCAATTCAGAGCGCGGGGAGTTTGTATCGTTTAGGCAAAGTCTTCTGCAGCATATGGGCCATAGAATATCATTGAGGTCATCTGATCTTAGTTGAAAGACTTGCTTGATGAAGAAACTCCCATTTATAATCATCAGCAGCCTCTGTTAGATGCATGTTTCCAAGAGATGTGTAGCACATTGAACCCAGAACTTCTCCAAAGAAAACGCTAATATTGACTGAAGAGTCCTTTTTTTAAATGCAAATACAGCTTTTTCTCTCATTGGAGTTTGCTGCAAAAACATTATTTCTAATTTAATACTTAATTCTGTGTATAAACATAATTTTTTTTAAAAAGAAATCTCAAGTTTGGTAATCTATTCAGCAGGAACAAAAGTAGTCATATACTTCAAAATTCCCATTTATTTTTCCTGAAAGCACTCTGCTCAGTTTAAGTACATACCAAAAAAAAAAAAAGTATCCTTACATTGTGTGTGGAGTTCGTCTTGAGAACGTAAAGCCAGTGCAAACATTTGGGGTCTACATTTCATGTCTTCTCCTGTCTGTCCAGCCAACTGTGTTTTGGAAAAGCCTAGCAAACTCTGCCTAAGATGTGCCTCAGTCAGAAGAGTTAAAATAAAGACATTGTTTGTGAATATTTTCACTAGAGAAGACATTAAGATGGAGTGAAAAGAGAATGCCTTGCAATCTCAGTTATTCAAATGTGATATTAAAATCTGGAATGGAGTTAGTCCAAAATGGGGGAAGATACGGTTGTATTTTCAAATAGTTCTGAGTACAATTCCAGAACTATGAAATTAAGATTTGCAATTATTTTTTTTTTTATGATCAGGATCCTAGTGCAAAATACTGGAGTTCTGAATAAAATCTACTGCTTAGCTGGTTGTTTTACTTTCATTTAAATGGTTTGTCTGAGTTTATTCTATTGTCTGGTCTTCCTGGTTTGGGGTTTTCTTTTTTTGAAACTCATTTCAATACAAAATTAATAACATTGTTTGTAAATAACATCTTGTATCAAGATTGCTGTTAACCTTTGCCTTATTTCTTTTTTTATGATTGACAATCATATTCATATTAGTTTTGTTTACTGGATGGCTTCCCTGTCCCTTTGTCATTGATACGAGACTGAAATTTTCTGCGAAGGGGTGGTATGATTTGGGCAAACACAAACTAAAACCCAGCTTATTGCTTCCATGCAGACTCCAGCCTGGCTTTTAGCCTTAACCTAATCTGTGTCCAAGTACTTTTTCCCAGGCCTGTCTCTAATCATAATTCCTTTTTGTTACTCATCTTTTATGATGTTAATAAGTTATACTTGGCATAGCAAAATAAATAGTGTCAGTGTGAAACTTTCTGCTGTGAATCATTAAATTGCTGAAACTTTAAATGCTTTGGAAAACAGCAACAAAGAGCTATCCTTTAAGTGCTTATCTGTAATACTATATGCCTATTAACTTTATAAAATGAACTTGTAGAAGTGTTCCTAATGTAAACAAATTTTGCTTTGCAGAAGGGCATGGATTTTTGTATGAAACTTTCGGGATCAGGCCTCAGTTTTCTTGGCACGTTGATCCTTTTGGTGCTTCAGCTACAACACCAACTCTGTTTGCTCTGGCTGGTTTTAACGCTCATCTTATTTCTCGTATTGACTATGATCTGAAGGCTGACATGCAGAAGAACAAGGTAAAAATACCCTTAGGAATGGAACCCATTGTCAGCCTTTACTTACAGTAATCTAAACCATGACATTAAGATAAGCATCCCTCTGATCTGTGCAAGAAGATGTAGGTGTTTCTTCTCTAAAAGTGACATGCTGATTACATGTGGTAATAGTGAAATATATTGAATCCATGTAATATGGTCAGTAATACTTCATGACTTCTGGTCAAGGATAAAACATAGTCTAGCCTGAAGAAGACGCAAAATGCGGGCATAAGCGGACATTGAATTAGGAGTGTTGGAACTGGAGGCATCTAGAACGGGTTTTAGCTTCCCGTGAGAAAATATTAGATATGTTGGGTGTTTATGGACTGTTTTAAAGTGTAGTGTGTATGTTTGGGCACAGTGGTTGTCATGCTTGGAACACTTACTTGTGTCTGTGAAAGTGATAGTACTAGGTCAGTTAGGGTGGCAGCTAATAATTTTTTTGCTGAATTCAGTTTTTGTTTCATGTTTTGCCTTCTCTCGCACAGTGTCCCATACACAGTAAATGTTTTTCTTTTCATATTACAATACTGGACCCTGATCTGTCATCAATTTTACACACTAAACTATGTGAAAATAAGGGCTTTCGCTAGTGTGAGCTGGGCATTAGGCAGTTTTTATGAATCTTGGGTGAAACTCAAGCATCTCTGAAGAAGACAACAGAATTCCTGTTGAATTTGGTGAAGCCAGAACCTACCACCTTATGTTTGCAATGAATTACGATACTTCCATTCTGCCAAATTCTGTTATGAGTTTTTCACAGTCTTTTCCCATCTAAATTGTTTTTTTCTGGCACCTGACAGTCTGGAGGCTTTCGAAACTAAAAAATCTGTTTCAGTTGATTAAACATGGATTCCCACTGACTACAATGCAATCCAGACTACATCTGGATCTTTCCTAGCTTATAGGTGTTCAGCTTCCACTGAAACAAGTGAGGTGTTATGCCTGTGATAAGCTGGGCTTACATCTGCATTTTAGCAGTATTCTGGCAGTGTGCTGCCTCCTCCCTTTCTCCATCAATTCAAATAGAAAGAGGCAACACTATAGCCTCCTATAGTATATAGTATGTAACCTTGCTTGGGGTACCATTGGCTGGTCTTAAGTAAAAGCGCTTAAAGTATTACAAGTGGTGGAAGGGAAGATAGGCACTCTGAAGTCTTAAGTTGTTTATGATGGTATTTCTGTACTTGTGCAAGGGTAACAGTTTCTTACCTTTTTTGTTTTCCAGAAGCTGCAGTTTGTATGGCAGGGCTCTCCTTCCTTATCTGAAAGACAGGAGATCTTCACCCATGTTATGGATCAGTACAGCTACTGTACCCCATCGCAAATACCTTTTTCAAACAGGTCTGAAGATTTCCCAAATAGGCAGAAATATTGATCACTTCTGAGAGCTTATATTGTTGGAGTTTAATAATTTTCTTTGACTATTTTCTTTCAACAGTATTCTGCTGCTGTCTTCTAACCTGCAGTAGGTCAAGGAGATGTCTAGACTCTAGATCTGAGTCAGGCTTATTAAGCACCCCCAGCTATCCACCATAATACATGATGTTTGCTCAGTACCTAACAATTGAATGCTCAAAAGTGACACTTACTACTGACAGGCATTAAAAATACTTCAAAATATTGACAGACTTTAAAAGTAATGTTTTCTAGCACCAGGAGGCTTGGAACACAGGTACAGCTTTCATCTACATTACATATATCATGTCAGTCCTTATAAAAAAAAGATGGAATAGAAATGTGAAACAAATCAATTGCTATAAACAGAAAATGTCCAAAGCAAGACTAGGTTTTTGTTTCTGTACCTGGAAAGTTAAGATTTAAAAACTCCAGGAAGCTCAGTATGGACTTAGCTATTGCTAATTGATTTTCTATGGGAGATTTTCAGCATTATGTTGGACTGAGATTGTATATATTATCTGTGTATATACACTAAAGTGACTAAAGTTTTCCATTCACTTTGTGAAAAAATCCGAGAGCTTTTGAAAACTTTATTTTGCTCACTGGCTTATCCAGTAAAATATTCTTTATAAACAAAGTCTACTTGAGGGAACATCCTCATTGTTACAAAACTTGCTGTTTTGTCCTATGATTTCTTTGTTCTGTGCCAGCAAACAGCAGGGACTTGGAAAGTTGCACAGTGTGAAAAGAAAACTGGACAACCTTCCCCCTACCTCCACCCCCAAATAAACACTAAAACCTAAATACTAGCAATCAATAGAAACTGATTTTTTTTTTTTTTGCTTCTTATTCCCTGTGTGTCTGTGTTTTATCCCAGCACCTTTTGATGTGTTTTTCCCAGTTGAATAAATCCTGTTTATAGCCTATTGCTTTCTCCTTCTACTTAGATCAGGATTTTATTGGAATGGAATTGCAGCATTCCCAGATCCACCAAAAGATGGTGTTTATCCAAACATGAGTCTCCCTGTTACAGATACTAACATCCATCTGTATGCGCAAACCATGGTGGCAAACATTAAGGAGAGAGCAGCCTGGTTCCGAACAAGTGATGTTTTGTGGCCATGGGTAAGTGCATGATCAGCATTTGCTTTAGAAGTGGCGAGTATACCTACAGTATGAACAGTAGGTACATGGTAATTTGCTACAGTATGTACTGCAAAAATGCAGGTACAAACCACATGTCAGTAAAGTGTTTTTCTAATAAGGGGGGCCCAAATGTCTGATTAGTAATGATTTTTAAAAACTAGAACTTCCTTGTACAGTCTGCCAGCTGTCTACCAAGTCTTCCACTCTACTTAACATAGAAAGAACTGTGACAAAATTGTAAAGATAACCTCTTGCAAAACTATGTACTGCAATATTGCTTCCTTTTTTCTCTCCTTGTTTTGTCTATTTAAATGATATCTTTACATAACTGCTTAGTACAACATAACTGTGTTAACAAAAACAATAGCATTACAAGGAAATGTATTACGCGTTAGGTAGACAACATCTTTTCTGATTGATGTGTGATCATTTTCTTATACAATCTTTGTATTTTAGTTAGAAATGGAAGCATATCCCAGCTTGGTCATCCAAATGCTTTTTTCAGCAATGTGCTACGTTAATTACGTTCTGCATGTACACATAGCACTGGTATACTGTCGCTATTTTTAAGTCCTTAGGAAAGAATAACTTTTCCTAAACTGAATGTACAGTCTGGTTTTGAATTTTGATGGATGCTGTAGGTCTCAGAATTACAGTATTAAAGGATGATGTGTGTTCTTAAGGTAGCTATTTCACCACAATATCTGTTGTGGCAAAGAGAAACAAACATTTTCTGACTGATGCGGCTTTGAGTCACTGATTTGCTTTTCTCCTGTTTGTGACGCTGTTGCTTACATTGAAATTTTTTTTTGTAGAGGATGAGGGGAGAAGTTGGATCCAGTACTCTGTAGTAGTGCTATAGTGAAGGTTATGCTGAAATGGGGAGGAGGGAGTTTTGAATAGTATGGATAAATTCCAAATGTCTAGATCCAAACCTGCAGTTTTGCAGTAATATAAGAAAATTTCAGTCTCTGACTTCCTGATTTGTGTTTGTGATAATGAGGTTTAAACAAAGTAATAAACATTTGTTACCCATTTATAGTGCTATATAAAGAAATAGAGAGAAATAGATATATGGATACCTCTATAATTAAGCTTAGCTATTTTTTCATGATTACAAATAGTTTGGAGTACTTGGATGTTGTTTTCCTTCAGTTAAAAAATCAGGAAATACCCACCTTCCCATTTAAGGTCAGACCTCACATCCCGACT
This sequence comes from Burhinus bistriatus, assembly GCA_013397275.1. NCBI lineage: Eukaryota > Metazoa > Chordata > Aves > Charadriiformes > Burhinidae > Burhinus > Burhinus bistriatus. Next base: position 13,410 of record VYXH01001734.1, read on the forward strand.
ATTGGCACTTTTGTGATGAGTAATGTGGACAAACAAGTGTTCGTTCATGATCCAAAGCACCTACTTGTGCAGGAGGAGGCACTGGGCCATAGGGCAGTGTAAAAGTTCAAACCTGCCTCCCTAGAGGCCATAGCAGCAGATGTAGCAGGGGATATGGAATTGTCTTAAGGGCTGGAACTGATCCTTGAGATGTTTTTTTGGCCAGTGTGGCTGAACTGACTGTACACTAATGTATAGCATTCCTGTGCAAAGTTTTGTTCAGGTAACAAGTGGATGTAATGACTAACTACAGCAGGTTCTCCCGAATATCTTTGTTCTACTGAACTACAGTGTTCCTGAGCTACTATGTTCTATGTCACTGTGAGTGGAGTCTGCCAGCCCAGCGCATCCCCTTCTGTGGTGCCAAGTGTCTACTTTTTATGACAGAGTCTTCATGGCTCATGAGTTGAAAGTAGTGCTTTACAAATATGAAGCAGTTTTGACTGGTAAATGTATTACTTCTTCCCTACAAATTTAATTGGAGTCATCATTAGGAGGTCCAGTTTGCACTGACTGGCACACTTTTCAGTATTTGGTTTGATACATTTTAGTAGCTAATTCCAGTTTGAAGTTGTTTTCCAATTTCTGCTATATGCATGCAGAAGCTCTCTGGGTGTCTCAGAAGAACTTTCTGGTTTGGAAGTAGAATTTCCACTTAATCAGTGGGACAGTGCATGTGCATTAGGATTCATAAAGGATGTGACAGTGACCTTAGTTGAAACACCTAGTAAATGGGGAAGGGATGGGGGTGGCACTCATATCTGGGAAAGAGAAGGGAGAGTAATTGTCTCTGAGTTCAGTTGAACTGATCAGGTTCAACTCATTCATGAGCTGAATGGGTTCAGCTCATCAGGTTAAACTCATTGAGCTCATCAGGTAGAGGAAGGTTGAAGTGGAAGATGGGATTGCAAAGAAAATAGAGCCTCTTTGGCTATTTCTTCAAGCATCTGCTAAATTTTGAAGACAAATTACTGAGAGCGTCTTTATTTTGAAAATGAGATCAGGATTGACTCGGGCAATGTTTTCTATCTCAGGCACAGAGACATGAAGATGATATATTTAAGCTGGTGTCAGTGTTGGAAGGCTTCTATTAGACTTTTTTATGTGGAGAAGGTATCTTAGCATGTTATTGTGCCTTAGATCGATGCCTATACTGATACTGTAAGAATACACGCGGTGCCATGGCTGACTGACTCTCATTTTCCTGTTCAGCTACTGTAGTTGAACAAAGGCATGCTTACTTACGCCTCTTTTTAACTGTTTGTATGTGCAGATAGTCTGTATTGAGACATCTCCAGCAGAAGTTGTGCAAGCATGCTCAAAAAAAAAAAGGTGCTTTAATACACAGTGTATCACCTCTCTTAACTATTTGGATGAGCATCAGAAGTACTATAGTCTACTGTCATGATGGGGGATCAGCAACACATTGTGTTACATTTATACAACAGAGATCTCTGTCCAGACTTTTTTGTTTCACATCGTGTCCTCAGCGCTTCCTAAAGCTGTAAGCATTCTTAAGAGCAGAAAAGAAGAATTTTCTGCTAAGTGGGAGAAATGCAGTGTGAAAAGAAGCAAAAGTCATCTTTCCAGGCATGTATGCATGCATTTTCTAATTGCTACTACGGAATTTCATGCTCTTGCACAATATGGTATGTCAACACACTTCTCCCTGTCTGTAATGCTGGTTGGTTATCAGCTGATCTGTGCAAGCAACCCTACCCATTCTTGACCTTTTGTAACAAATAACTTTTATATGGGTAGTCAAGATCAATAGAAATACCACTTTGACATAGACTAGTGTTAAAAAAGATCCTTCTAAATTACATGACCCAAAGTCATTTGTCTGTTCTGTTTTTGAAATTTCAGGGCTGTGACAAACAGTTCTTTAATGCATCTGTTCAGTACTCCAACATGGACCTGTTGTTGGATTATATTAACAAGCATTCTGATGAGTTTGGAGTGACTGTTGAGTATGCCACTGTTGGTGATTACTTCCAAGCAGTTTATAGCAGAAATCTTACATGGGAAATTCGAGACTCTCAAGACTTTCTTCCATATTCAACAGGTAATTAAGTTCATAACTGAATAATGTCTGCCTCAAAAGTACACGGAAAAAAGTAAAGGGAAATTGAGAAAATGAGAAATAAAATAAGAGGTAAAATACCATCTCCTTATAACATTTATTTACACTACCAGGTGTCATCAAATAGACAAGTTGATCCCAATTTAGTGGTATAAGAAAGATGGTAGGGCAGTGGTTGGAATATTTCTTTGGGACCATTGGAAGCAACGGGTGGAAGAAGAGACCCTGAAAGAAAAAGTATAGAAATAGGCACACTTGGCAAGAAATCTAACTTGAGTTTTCTGTTTTGCTGTCTTTGAATAACAATAGAGTGCAAGGGATATTCATGTGTGTAATGCCATCCAAATTTTTTTAATGACATGCCGAAATGTATAGATCCTGCATTAATCAGGATCTGTTACAGTGAAAACAGTGAGCAATGAGATAGACCTGTAGGGATAGGTGACCTGGCTGAAATTCAGTAAGATATTTCAGTGGATAGGTGAAGGAAAAAAAGACTGCAAAGTATGTAACAGACTGTGAACGGATTAGCAGACAGCACTGGTAGCAAAGGTGCTCCGCAGAGGTGTACCAGCACAACTGATACAAGAAGTCTCTCATGACATTGGAGAGGTCCTGTCTGAACTCTCTAAAGCTGAGATTCTAGGACTCATTCTGCTTCGAAGCCCAACTGGGAGGCAGTCCTGAAGGGTAAAGGAGTCCAGGAATGCTGGAAGTTTTTCAGGAAGGAAGTCTTAACCTGAGTAGCACCTCGCCCCCTGAGCTAGTAGAGAGGGGCAAGGAGCAGACTGAAGGCCCCATAATCCCAGGGGAAACAGTGAGTGACCTGCTACACCACTTAGACATACAGAAGTCTATGGGGTGAGATGGGATCCACCTGGGGGTACTGAGGGAGCTGGTGGAAGTGCTGGCCAGGCCACTTTCCGTCATTTATCAGCAGTCCTGGCTAATGGGGGAGGTCCTAGTTGGCTGGAGCTTCGCAAATGTGACGCCCATCCACAAGAAGGGCCAGAAGGAGGCTCCAGGGAACTACAGGCCTGTCAGCCTGACCTCAGTGCTGGGGAAGGTTATGGA
>VYXH01001734.1:17421-37223 GCA_013397275.1 Burhinus bistriatus
TTATCGCTCCCTACAACTACCTGAAAGGAGGTTGTAGAGAGGTGGGGGTTGGTTTCTTCTCCCATATAACAAGCAACAGGACAAGAGAAAATGGCCTCAAGTTGCACCGGGGAGGTTTAGATTGGGTATTAGGAAAAATTTTTTCACCGAAAGTGTTATCAAGCATTGGAACAGGCTGCCCAGGGAAGTGGTGGAATCACCATCCCTGGAGGTATTTAAAAGACAGGTAGACGTGGTGCTTAGGGACACGGTTTAGTGGTAGTTTTGGCAGTGTTAGGTTGATAGTTGGACTCAATGATCTTAAAGGTCACTTCCAACCTAGACAATTCTATGATTCTATGAAATATAGATTTTGAGTAATTATTTCATGTTTCATTTAACTTGGAATTCATTCTTTTCTCTGCCTCCCACACATTAGCATGTACAAATAACCTATATTCTCGTAGGTGTTCTGCAGTATTAAATGTGCATGTTACGCCTCTCTCCTCTTCCACAAAAATGAGCTGTAGTAAGGACACAGTGATACAGGATCCAGGGAACTGAAAGGAAACTCGTAAACTGAAAGATACATAGAAACAGATGGATGCATGGCCAAACAGAGCTATGTCCCATTGTTACTGTTTAAAAGAACTGGTTTATGCATAGATTAGAGCAGAGATGGGAAATGTGACATGGAGTAATCTATGAATGTCTGAAGGAGAAGTGAGGCAGGTAACCAAGGGACCAAGGCAACCTGAAAGCTCTTAGGGTACTTTGTTAGTACCCTAATAGGAATAGGAGTGGTCAAAGTGAAACAGTTGGTGCTGAGGATATGATGTCTGCACTCTATGTAATTCGAGGAAAATTGGATATAATCTGGTCATATGGAGCCCATTAATGCTTGTTACATACCATCAGGAATCCAGTTTGTGAGCTCCAAAACCAATCTTTTATATAAAGTAAAGCATACTAGGTAAGGATGACTGGTAGATCCACTTCAAAAGCACGTTCCTGGTCCAAACAAAACACTAATGTAGAGGAACCCCTAAAGTCTTTTGTAGCTCTAGGAGAAAGTCTTGTCTTTTTCATTAAAGAAAACAGTTTCAAGTTCTGGGGAAAAGAATATTGTGTTATAACTGGAGTCTCAAAAAGTTAAAATACTGTCTTTATTTCTGAAATTTCATAGTATGATGTGACACAAATTTATTGCAGCTGCTTGTTTTTTGCTTGCTTCTTACTTGCTGCACTACCTTAGCTTTTCAAGCAGAGCTGAAAAGTACAAGGAAGGTATGAAAGAAGGCATGCCATACCCAACTTCCCTTTAATCCTTTTGCCCTAGTAAATTTACTGGTTTAGGCCTCATACCGAATTATGCACAGAGAAGACACAGCTAACTTCTCAGTTTCTAAACTCATTAATTTGTTTCATTGCCTGGATTATCATCAGAATATCATTGGTATCATTAAAATACCTTTCTTTATAATTGTGGCTACCACTACTTCAACATGTTTTTGGCACTGTGGATGTGTATCTCAGGCTATTACAACCCAAATTTAGCTTATACATCGAATATTCTGTAATATATCTTAACTTTTAAATGCATAAAAATAACTTGCTTCCTGTGAATCACTGCGTGGACTGATCCCTTACTCACCTCCCTCTAGGGATCATGTCGTATCTTAGAACTTGCTGATAAATGCACTGCCAGTTTTAAGTGCTAATATCCTTTTACATCTGGGCTCTTACCTGTATCTTTTGGCATAATTTACAGGCAGTAGTGGATTGCCATTAACCTGCATAATAGCAGCACCTTCACCGTTCCAGGTGGGTGCCCACACATAGATGCAATTTCTTCCCCAAACGACTTACTGTGCCTTGCAATTGCAGTATAGGTTTGAGTGCACTTTCTCCCACATACTGTTTTGCTTCTTGATGATTAATCCTCTCTCATTCTTTCTATGGCGTTTTATTATGAGTCACTTCTCGGGCTCAGTGTCACTTCTGACATATGCCTTGGAAACTCAAGTTTTAAGTCCTAGATAAGTATTTCATTTTTCTACTCTACATTCATTGTACCATGCTAGTATGCATATGTGACTGTTCCGCTTGTAAACTTGAAAACTGAAATTGAATTAGTTCTGTTAGAACTTCTAGCAGTTTTCAGGCCATGAAGAACTTGTCCTGGAGTTTTTGAGCAAAAGATCCCATTTTCTAATTGTTGCCTTTGATCCTAGGCTGATCGCAAATCGTTATGGTTGAATATATGTACTTTATAAAGCACTTTCTGAGACTTCTGTCTGGAAAAACTATGTATCAGTGGTATATTTAGAAAAAAAATCCCCTCAAAACAAAAAAACCCCACCCCACTAAGTAGAGATTTGGAGGTTTTAAAAACAAGTATTTATTTTCCTAGTTTACTGTGTGGGATACTAGAACATATTAGCACAAATTAACTGTTGAAGTACTTTCCACTGGCCACTTGAGGGCATCTTTCGATGTCGTTTGAAGTGCGGCCATAGTTTGAAGTCATGTTACCAGGTCACTGTTTCTACTCCACTTTGAGGAAATGAAATTTACAATAAATCCCTTTGACTAAAAGAGGGCAATATAGAGAGCTTGTATCAAGAAGTAACCAAGGATTATAATCCACTTTATTAAAGAGTAATAAAATATCCTTCAGTGAAACTTCTGAAGTTGTTTTGTGCGGATCTACAAAGAAATTGCTGGAAACACAGGTTAACTTAGTCGATAATGGTTTTGTATCAACACTCTTGTTACCAGGCCTGTAGGAAAGACTGTGGTTTTCCAAAGTGCACATTTATGGCTGTGTTTCTTTTTAGGGCTTATGACTGTTCCATTTGATGACTGATGTGTAAACTCACAGCAGGCTTCATGCAAGAAGCTATACAGTAATAGTCTAATAAATAACAAACAAGTGATAACTGAAATGGTATATTGACATGTATTGGATCTGTTCAACTCTTAACAGAGCCATTTCAAGCATGGACTGGGTTTTATACTTCTCGGAGCACATTAAAAGGAATCGCAAGGAGAGCAAGTTCACTGCTTTATGCTGGAGAGTCTTTTTTCACACAGTATGTCCAGAAACACCCAGCAAGTTCTATTTGCAAATGTGGAGCCTTAAGGCAACTTCAGAGCCTTAGATGGGCAGTTTCAGAGGTAAAGATTGATTTATTTTTTAATTTGGATGAAAATGTTTGTTACCCAAAGGCAAAGTTTTGGAGCATTTCAGCTGGAGTGTCTCAAGGTTGCTTTTATGTTTTTAGAAATAACTTTTCCCTTTAGCAAGTCATATGTAAAAAAAAAAAAAAAAAAAAAAAAAGGAAATTTTTCAAAAAACTGTGTTGAAACATGACTTCAGCCCCTTAGCCATGCATTCAAGACATGGTTACTGGCAAATGTTTTCTTCAACCTGTGAAAGAGTATGTGGTTTCAAACTTTGCACGTGAAATTCCTTTTCTTAATGTTAGTTTTATTATTTACAAAATGGTTTTTAAAAATCAAACAAACAAAAACAGAACTAACTGAAGAACTTCTGATATCTCTACTGCAAGTGAGAAGAGGAAGGACAAATTTGTGTCTTCAAAGATCAGCTAAGTGATCAGCCTCATACCATTAACCATTTACAGGCCTCAGTGCTTTTGCTGGTAATAAATATTTTGTCAGCTTAGTTATTGACTAGATCTTAGTAGGAACTGAAAAACCTGTCTTGTTATGGTATTTTTGCTGCATTCTTGGTTTTGGTAACTTGTATTTTTTTTCCCTCTAAGCATGTAACTTTAGTAATTTCTAAATATTAAAAGAGGAATATGTATAGAGGAAAATCTGTGCATCTTGTCTTTGACCATTTCATTCTGTATATAGCAATTTTGAATAGGCAAAATGTGAATCTGTGAATATAGCTGTAATACCTTATTATTTTAAGTTGTACGTCTGAAAGTTAGTGGACCATGTTAATACAATTGCAAATCTGAAGTTGTCATCCTGTTGCATTGTGACCTTTCAAACTACTCTTAAATGTAAGGTCCAGCACCACGATGGTATAACAGGCACAGAGTCTCCCAAGGTGAAGGACATGTACATGAATAACTTGATGTATGGAATGTTCAACGTAAAGAAGCTAATGGCTTCCATAATCTTGGACATGAACAATGCAAAGAAGAACGGAGAGGTCTATTCTTCTGTTTATGTTCAAGACTCGGGAATACAAGGTATTTTTTAACACAGCTTTTCCAATTTTAGGCTAGCTTATGAAAGCTATCGTGCTTTCCTCCAAAATAATCAACGTACTATGTACCACCTAAGTTTCATGAACCACGGCTGGAAAATCCTGTTTGCCTTATGAGATCTGCTAGACCTGAGGCAAACTCAGATGAATACATGAGCTTTCAGATCTCAAGCATCTGAAACCAAGAGCTTTAAACTGATGTTAGGCAGAACCCTACACCAGTGCATAGATTACACCTGGCTCCCGCGTTCGGACCTCAACTGTAAAACAGTGGGGAGAAAGAGGTGCTGATCGGGGTAATTACTGAACTAAGCTTATTGTCCAACATAAGATTACCTGATAAGAAGCACAGTCACAGTTAAGAAATGTTCTTGCTATAGTGTACTGCCAACTTGTGTAAAAAATGTAAAAGAATTTTCAAGGAGTCTATTCTAAAGACTGTACATGCCCTTTTATCTTTACTTTGGAAACTTTTTAAACTGTCAAAGTAAGCAGTGCTGTGGTTCTGTTTTACCTCAAACCAGGACACCTGCGCAACAGGCTGATTTGGTTTTTTTACAGACTTGTTTTTAGGTTAGGCTTCTCATTTGATCTTCTCTGTAACTCTGAATTTAATACCACAAGTTGTGGTGAGCTGCTTATTTTCACTAAATGCATTTACATTCAACTCAGGTGTCATTTTCTGAATACACAGTCTCTTTTTATTGGGTAAAGAATAGAAGAATAAAGCAGAAGAGGTTATTATGAAGTACTATAAAATATTTTCCTTTTTTCAATCATGAAGTTTTACTGCAGGGTTTTATGTTAAAATTTTGTAAGATGATTGTACCCAGACAGATCTTTCAAATACATTTTAATATCACATTTTAAAAATACATAGTTTTAGTGACTGGTAGCTTTGTTTGCATTCACAAAGGTGCTACAGATGTTGACCAGTATGTTGTTGTCTATAATCCACTGGCATGGAACATCACTACCTTTGTTACGGTTTCTGTCAGCCACTTGGCAATGAGCGTATATGATGAACTGGGACATTCTGTACCGGCACAGGTACTTCAACTTTGTTTCTTTCTGTTGCTGTCCTATCACTCGTCACTTTTCACTGACTTGATCCTACCTCCTGCCAAAGTGTGGTAATATACAGTATTACAGTGAAAACAAGTATTAGTTCAAAGTGGGATTTTCCTAGTCTTCCTTCAAGTGATTTTTAAAAAGTTTTTTTTTACTTGCCTGTTCTCTCAAGTAGAAACACAAACTCTTCTAGTGTGTTTGGTTTGTCCTTTGCATGCCTGCTGTGTGTGACCTGGTACTTCTTATCTTGCTTTTCTTTCTATGAAAGACACTGTTTCCAATAAAGTCTTTTTGGTTGAAGCCCTGCCCTTAAATTGACAGGCCTGTTTGTACAATTGAGAGAACGCCTTGGGGAGAAGAGATTTAAGAAATGTAGGTCTTAGTTACAAGCCCAAAAGAAACTGGTGACAGCCAGCTGCCATATGATAGCTGATTTTGTCAGAGCTAAGTTTCAAGGCAAGGCCAGCTGTTCCCTGGGAGGGAAGAAAGTGGCCTCAAGTGAAAGCTATCACTAGCCTTTCTCAGGAGCATCTGCTGTAGAGAGTGCATCATCATCAATGGCTTGATAAACCTGTAGGAATACCTCCTGCACGTAAGGCCTGAAGAGGTGTGACACAATTCCAGGTGCTGCCCTCTGTGCCTTAGATGCCAGATAGCTCAGCAAGTTCTGGCAGCTGGACAGAGTTTCTGTTATCTGTGGCTTATGACTATCACCATGCATCAAGGCACATTGGAGTCAGGTAGAGATACACAACAGCTATCTCCTGTTCCAGTACGTATATGTGACGATGGCATAAGACCATACTGCCTTTATCTGGACACCATCAGTCTCTTAGGTTAGCACATGGTCATTCTTACTTGTGGGCCACTTACCTCCCAAAACTCCCGCTGTCTGAATTACTTCAGCCTTGTAAGATACAAGGAGGAGATTGACGTGTACTTAAAGCCTTTATTTCAAGATTTAGGATGCCCTAAAGTCAAGCTGTTATTATTTTAGAAAGACAAAGTTCTCTGTTCTAGAGTTGGTCTGCACTCTCTTTTGCTAGAAATTACCCATATATGCATGTGGATAGTCACTTGAGGCGAAATGAAATCTCTTTACCAGTTATGAGAAGGTGGTTTGGGGTCTTTTTCTTCCAGTATGTACTGTTCAAAAGTGCAGTTATATCACACGATCCTTCCTTTTGAGAGAAAGAAATCTTTAGCTCAGAACCCTGATGTATGTGGCTGAGAGGAATTGAGGCTTGGCAAGTGCTCTGCCGCCTTCTACACCACGTGTGTTGAGTTGTATAGTGAAGGGAGAGAATGGGAGCAGGCCCCATTGATACCAGTAAGGTTAGGAGGTCTGCGGTGTGAGTAACTGGATGTATGCCAGTCCACAGTGCGAAGGTACAGACAACTTGCTTTAATTTCTGGTTAGTCATAACTAACTTCTTTGTCCATATAATCTGTACAGTATTTATGTAGTCCCGTTTTCTTGCCCCAAACCGAAAGTAGTACTAAATTATATAACATTAATGGGCAGGATACATGTAATTGAAAGATGATTAAAAACTGTTGTTTAAGGTACTTTGATATTAAGTAACATTGGTGTTCTGTTTACTGTTCAAAAGTATGCCACGTGCTTCTACCTCCCTCTCCATGTCCCTTGCTTAAGGTGAGGGCATGTCTGGGTGCCTCCTCTTGCCATGAGTTTTCTCATACTTGCACTAGTCACGTCCTTTATGTTTCAGTCTCTTTTCTGTCGTTTGACTGATTAGTTTAATTTGTGATTATTTATGCTCATATAGACATTTTGCAATGCAATCTTAAATCAAGATCTACGATTCCATGTTCACATTAAAATAAGATCTAACTTTGTAATTTGCTTGGTGACCCTCTTTCCTTCACTAGAAAGGCTGAGCTTAATCCAAGTTCACCAACCTCCCAATTTCCCAATTAAAGGTAGCATGGATCTATATTATAACTGAGAATTACAAGAATGGCATGTTTAGAAACTTGTTTTTAAAGTAGTAGTTAATTTTTGTAATTTACGGCTTATGACACATGAAGATAGTTGCCTTGCTAATTAATTTTCTGTAATCGAGCATTGTTATGTATGTTAACATACAGGTTCAAAGCTCGGCGGAGTCCCATTCTACCTATGATCTGTATATTCTAGTTGAAATAAGTGGTCTGAGCTACAGAAAATACAATGTTAAACCCTCGAATGGTAAGCAGTCTGCATTTATTGGAAGATCAGTCAAGTACAAGCGAAAAGACGTAACTCGCGCAGATCAACAAAGTCGACAGTTGCTTCCTGTGATTAACAACTGCTACCAGATCTTGTTTGACCAAAACACAAATATAATGCACAGCATTACAGAGAGGTGAGATTGTCTGCTTGTTTTTAATAATGTTTTTGATTCTGTAAAACCCTTTGTAAAAATGAGTCCAAGAACTGTATCATGTGCCTTAATTCTGAGACTTAACTAACAAAATGTTCTTTACATTCTTTACAATTCTTTTTTATCTCCAGTTCACATGTCCTCTTTTCTACAGGAAACATCAACACTAGCATAGGTGTGACTCCATGCTATTTCTGTAACGTTCTTGTCATGTTCAACCATGCAATCGGTCTAAGATGACATATCACAGTATTAACTAGTAGATAGCAGAATCGCATTTGTACTTTAGAACTAAAGAATTATGAATGTGTGTTTGTATTAAAAATTAGTAAGTAAGCACATACACTATGGCTACCCAATGAGCCTTCAGTGATAAAGCAAGAGCTTTCTCTTAGTAATTAGTAGTGTTTTGCAAGTCCTGTATCACTCTTTCTGTAGTAGAAAACTAAAAATCTTTTTGAAAGGAAACATTTAACTAAGGAAATTCCATTTAATCAGGCAGACAAAATGGAAGAACAACCAAGATCAAGGTGAGATTTGGGGTTTGCAGATTGTCTTTCTCGGCTAATCCAAATTGGCCCAATTCCTTCAGCTTCAGTGGAGCTGTGCTACTTTTCACCTGCTCAGGATTCAGATTGTCAACTGATGGAAGATTTGACCCCTTTGACATTGGGCTAGTGACTACTAGACCTCTTTCACCTTTGTGATTTTGTTCATAATTCTGCCTCCTAGAGCAAGAACTTGTTTTACAGTATAATTAAATTCAGCTTTAAAAGTATGGGGCTTAACTAAGAGCCCTGGAGTAAGTACTTTCTCAAAGTGCCTCTGGATCCTAACTGTTCCCAGATTCCATGAAGAATATAGTAAGGAATATAATGAGGGAGAATAAAAACCTAAATTCAAATTCCATTTTTCTCCATCCTTTTCTGGCAGGCAGCAAGAGCTGGAATTCAGCATGTAGGAGAAATGGGATGTTCACTTTCTTCACAAGCCTTCAGGCAAGCCCAGAATGTTTGAGTTTCAGCAAGTTTGCTTTGGGCTAATGGGAAAGAGCGAGGTATCAGGTCAGAATGGGAGGAAAGATCAAAAAAAATCAGGATCTTCAACTGTGAAACCTTATAAAGTTTAGCTGCAACAGTTTGGATTTCTAGGTCCTGCCGCTGCACTGGAAATGCCCCATAACAGGAGTATGAAAAAACTTGGATATGTTTTGCTCCTCAGTCATTACAATTTGTAGGTCGCTGTATTAACACTAGCTAAAATGGTTGGCAGTTTAAATTTATATGCCAGATGAAGTGATTTTTCCTGTTTTGCCAGCAAGACCCCAAAAGAGGAGCAGAACAGGTAGCTGAGGCAAATAGCATCTCAAATTGCCCTCGTGTGACTTTCCAAAGACTGTGATACGGAGTCATGAATAGCTAAACTGTAAGCTTCAGGGGAGAAAGGAGGAGACAAAGTAGGTACTGAGTGAGTGCAACTTTTGCTATCCTGTTGTCATCATACTTGTTACTGGTGTTAAATATGGAAACTTGCATCATGCTGATTTACCTAGCTACAAAGTCAGTTAAATGAACCTGATTTTTCATTAATAGGGTGTGATATACTTCATTTTGGGGCGATGGGTAGGTTTTGCTCATGTAGCAACTCTTGCATCAAAACAATGAGCTAATGTAGTTGTTGTTTCTGTCTTAAGATGTTTCTGTTTTACAAAAGTATAAAATGACATGGAAACTCCATTTATTTACACACTGACAAATGTGTTAATGGGAAGCACTTTAATTCTCTGCTGTCTTCATTTCCTAAATCTTACAAAATTGGTTCTCCACTTTGAGGAAACAAATATTTTTTTTCTTACGTTCCCAGCGTTATTCCTGTTGCACTTCAGCTTTGCATCTATTATGTACAAAATGTGTTTGTAAGTAATATAATTTTTCCTCTTCTGTGGATTCACAGGGAGACTAACCGGACCGTCCAGTTGACCCAGGAGTTCCTTGAGTACCATGTGAATGGAGATGTGATGAAAGGACCCATTTCAGATAACTACTTATTTGCCCCAAATGCTTCAGCTGTTCCAGTATCAAAAGCAGTGGGATTGGAAGTGGTTTCTGGAAACTTGGTGACAGAGATACGGCAGTATTTCTACAGGTACAACACCGTTACAGCTTCACTTCACTGGGATGTTTAATTCTCTGTAGATATGTATGAGATTAATTCTGTATAGTTACTCCTAAACAGTGATCTCTGTGTACTGTTTAGGATTTAGACAGAACTAGCATGCACCTGCTAAACATGTAGTGCTGAGGAAGCACCTCCTTTAAATAGTACATATTGCTGCTGGGAGGAGGAGGTGAAAATTGTTCACTTATCTTCTGTGACTCATTTTGTAGTACAACTTCTGCTGGGATCCCGATTCCATACAATTCAATGAAAATTGCAGCTAACATCTTCTTACATGGGTGGAATTTGGACATAATGGTTCATTTTTCTAACTGTGAATATCTTTCTTAAAAGCGAATTAGAGAAAAGAGAAATGAAACCTACACAAGGTCTCTCTGACCCCTGATGAACTAGCTACTTCTGTGTCAAATATATTGGTCTATAACCCCTTCACTCTCTTTCAAAAGCAAAGGCCTTTTGCTTTACATGGCATAATACAAGGATTGTAGTTGAGAAGGACCTTTGGAAAATAGTGGAATTCTTGCATCAAAATCAATGTTGCCCAGAGTGAAAAAGTACATGTATTCTGTACAATGTAAATGTGTCACTTAGGGGAGTCATAATTATTTTAAAATTTGTTGTTAATTTTGAGAAAAACAGAGTCTATCTAATCAAATGAAGAGTCCTTTTTACACTTGCAACATGAAAGAAAATTGTAGGATATCACTTACTTCAGTTGAATATCTGTACATTTGAAAATTAAATTGAAATTAAAAATAATTGTACATGTACATGAAATATATAGAAAGCAGACAAGGAAGTTGTCTATGTGTAGCAATTGACATCATTAATAACTTGCAAGTCTTGACATAACCAATCAAGTGCTCCACTTTATAAACTCTGCATATCTTTTCTCTCATTTTTATAGTAATGTTACTTCTCAGGATTACATATATGCAGTGTATACCAGGTTGTATACAGTACCAGAAGGCTATGATGGGAAGTTGCTTTGCCATAGGATAGAGCAAGAATACAGCGTTGGGCCTTTGGAGTTAAACCGTGAAGCAGTTCTAAGAACAAGCACAAATTTGAACACTAGGCAGCTACTCTACACTGACAGCAGTGGATATCAGATTCAGAAAAGACCATTCAAGGCATATGTGAATAACACAGTGGCTCGGGTACGCACAAAGGTGTAATCCAGATTCAATTGTGTCTTATCTTTGTTCTCCATTACTTTTACCTAGGTTAACGTTATCACTGCATGATTTACTGTGTGTTTTCAGAACTATTACCCTATGGTCCAGACTGCCTACATTGAAGATGATACCACAAGGCTGATGCTGCTTGCAGAAAGAGCTCATGGTGTCTCAAGTCAAGGAAATGGACAAGTGGAGGTAACATATAAAATTATTTTCTTTTCTAGGAGAGCATAATTTTATGGCTGCTGATAATGTAAGTAAAGCATGATGGCTGATTACTATTGTGACATTGATCTTCCCCATACAGGTGATGCTTCACAGGAGACTATGGAACAACCTTCAGTGGGACCTGAATTACAATCTTACTTTGAATGACTCTTCAGTGGTTCGCCCTGTGATTTGGCTTATTTTAGGAACCAAGGCTGTCACCAATATTTTGTATCGGACAGGTGGACTGGCGTTAGAACACAGGCCAGTAGTAATGTTTGGAGCATTATCAGGTAATTCCTTCCATCTCCTGTGCTATCTTTAGCATCTGAATGTCTTATTTATGTTGCTCTGATTTATGCTGTTAAGTTTGTAAACGCAGACTTCAAGCCTCCTGTGTGGCAAAGTTAGTATACAGTGAGTTAGGAGGCAGATTTAGAGCCTGCTAATTACTTTGCATTAATTTCAAACATGGATGTTGTCCAAGTGTATGAAATGTTTCTCTTGTTATGTAATTATCTCTACTTTCAGAGGAGGATAAATTTTAAAGCATCTAATGAGAACAAAATGTCCACACGGGGAATTAGTGCAAAGTAGCTAGTGCACCATATATCAGGTTCCTGGATGCTGAGTCCTTAATGATAATTTTTGAGTCATTCTTTTAAAAAAAAATATTTGTTTTGACTTATTATCTAAAACTGAAGCCTGGTAGTGGAATAGCAACTTCAAGCTGCAGTGAAATTTGCTTTATGGAAAGCTCTAATACGCTTCTCCAGCAGCTAAAATCACGCTGCTTTCTGCGTTGTATCTCAGAAGGCCTTGGAGAAGAAAGCATAGCATCTGCTTTGCATCTGCCTTGGCAGAAAAAGCAAAAATCTCTTTACCCTTCCACAGTACCCCATCACAGGCTTGTGTGTGTGTGATGGATGTTTGATGTTTGCTTTGTTTCACTTTGCATGGAGGAGATAAACCAAAGCTACCTGGACAACTTCAGCAGAATTCAGTCTACAGTTCACCTGTAACTGTCCCACCTAATCTTCATCTCCAGACTCTGAGCATTCCAGGGTGGACATATAACTCTAATCATACAGAGCAGGTCCGCAGCATCCGCATGGGTAGGTGCTTTCAAAAGGTTAGCTGGATGTTACACTTAAAGAAACCGACTTTCTTTTCTTTCTATCTTCTGTGGCTCGTACTTTATTTTATTCAAAGTGTTAAATTCCTTTATCAAGAAAGTTAATTGTACTGTATGATTTCTCTACTGAATATAGTAAGATATTTCTCGTGCATGAGTTTGCCACACCTGTTAGTGTCTTCCCTGTCTATAGCAGGAGCTGGGTATTTCTTGATGTTAGTCCTCTTGCTAATTTTAAAAATTGGGAATTAAGTTCAAATTATGAGAGTGTAAAGCTTAAAAAAAAGAACAAAACACTACCAACACACATTTAAAAGTTGGGTTTATTTTTAAAATAAGAAAATGTTTGAAATTTGTTTTCTCTTAAAGGCAAACAGAAGGAAGGTGATGCAGACTTCAGTCGTGTCCTGCTAAGAATTAGGCATTTGTATGAAGTTGGAGAGGATCCTGTGCTGTCTCAACCTGTGATGGTAAATCTGAAGGTAAATCTAATCCTTCAAGACAGAATACCACTTGAGGTGTTTTTGTTCCAGAGAGAACTGGTTCTGGAATGAAACATCCCATGTGCTAGAGACTCCATGGAAGATGGATACAAAAATACTAGTATAACTTGAATCTCAGAGGGAAGCAGGTCTTATTTTTACTCAGGTTTACAACATAGAGGCTGTTACTTCAGATGAAGTTGCCATAGGTACAGCATGAAGATCTACATAAATATCAGTAGGATGGGTTCTGTTGAGTGTTGTGTAACACTTCCTGCAGTACCTTAACTAATGCAGAGAGTAGGATTCTGTTTTGCTGTTTCTTTAGTTATTGCAAGTTGTACCTATAGTTAATGAAACATGGACAGGATTAAAGGAAGCAAACATTTTTTTCCTCTGTAGTTTATTTCTGTGAGTTGTTGAAACTTTGGTCACTTCCATCATGTACTGCGTATTTGCAGTTTCTTGTTTATTTCATCTTTCATATGGAAGCAGATTATTTTATAATACATGGCAGGGGTTTATTATTTTAAAATATGAAATTTTGATTGTGATGACAGAAACATGGGGAACAAGGTGTCGGATTCTCTGTTTTGTTTTTAAAAGTGCAGTGTGCGTTTCAGCTCTTGAATTGAGAGATTAGTAGGCTCTGAACTTTGCTACAATGCAGAGGAAGCTCTCAGCACTTCAGCTTCTTAGTTTGAAGCCTGGTGAATCTGTAGTTGCCCTTGTGTTGCATGACCTAGCAGATTTTTAAAGTCTCTACTGGTCTGCTTAACAAATCAATGCTGGAGATGGAAGTTCTACTCTAGTCTAACTGTGTACTAGACCGATGAGTGTAATGCTATTCTCAATAAACTGTGGTTTGATTCCTTGTGTTTTCTTTACTCACAGTCTTTGCTAACAGGATTAGGATCAGTGATGGTGGTGGAAGAGCGATCACTCACAGGCACCTGGGATGTAAACACTTTGAAGCGGTGGAAATGGAAGACCGAACAATATCCAAGCAAAGGTAGGTGGCGTAAGGTCATCGGTGTCCATATTGTTGTTGACTGTTGAAACTTGATCAATAGTCTAATTAAAAATATAAAAATATTTGCAAGATTAAAAATGTGTTGTATATGACAGACCTGGTATCTGGCACAACCTGAAAGTAGTAGCATTTAGCAAAGATTACCTGAAAATACTAGACTGCTGTATTTCCCTGATGGTTTGTTAAAAAGCTTGAAATATTTCTGGAGTTATCTTTGTCCAAATAGCAATGGCTATTTTATGAAATCACACTTGTGACACAGATTGATTTTGTTAGATGCTGATGAGTTGTGTTAATCTAAGCTTAAGTCTGTGCTGCAGGAAAAACAGCTGCAGTTAAAAATCCCCACTGTAATCAGCTTAAAGGACTGCGTGGATATGATTCAAGTTAGGGCTGACACTCAAGTCAAATGCTGTAGGTGACCTCATTTCATTTCTTATTCCAGTTAATTGTTTGGACGTTTTCCTTACTGTCACTTACAGCTCTATATGTGCCTTGTAAAAAGCTTGTGGAGGTTTTGGGCTGGGCTAGGTGAGAGTTTAGACCTCTACTTAACCTGCAGCTGGGAACTTGCTTGCTGTTTACTCATTATGAGGAAAAGGTGCATGACTGGGGAGTCATATCAGGTTTTCTGTGCGAGTCAGTTTGTGAAAAGTAGATGAATTGTTGTATATTTTAATATTATGAATGCATGCTTCTTAGGCTCCATACTACTTACAGCTTTAAGGAGGAGAATCTGCTCAAACACCAGCTTTTAAGGAAGGGATGAGTTAAAACTGTTGAGATACAATAATATGTACATTTGAGTAAAGCTTCTTCTTTAATAAATTACCGACATTTTTGTGTTTTACAGGATTCTCCAACACTGCAGAGACCTCAGAAAACTGTATAGTAACTGTTCACCCAAAGGAAATAAGGACTTTCTTTGTATACTTTCAAGGTCATTAAGGTTTGACATTGTATTTCAGGAGTGAATATGTAATAGCTTCCAATTTTTGTTTCAAGATATGAGTGATGATCTTGAAAAACATTCTGCTGCTGTTAATGAAAGAAACAGTCATTTTGGAATAAACTCTAAATGTAATTAAACTGTTGGCCTGAGTTGTGGGTATATTTGTTGGTTAATTATTGATAACTCTTTTTTTTTTCTGAAATATATTCAATTCAAAAATGACCTTGGTGTTGCAGTGCAAGCATATTGAACATTTTCATGCTTGCTGTGGGTAGTTCTAAAGTGATTGCTTCTGTGATGCTTCACTGTTGAGCACTGACAAAGTCATATTAGTCCTGCAGTCTTGGATTGTCTTTCTAATTAGTGGTGATCTCAAGAGTCTTCTCTTAGGATTTTTATTGTTAGAGGAGATGACTTCCAAATCACAGAATAGTGGTTTGCCAAATGATGCTCTGTTTCTACATGCAAGGAGGAATGCCTGTCATGTGTTTCAGTTACTTTTTCTTTTAGGCAACAACTGCAAAGTTTCTGCTTTGCTGTAAACTGAAATTGAATGTACTGTTTGTATTCCTTTGCACTAAGTTCATTTAAATTGTGTCTCTTAAGGTTCAGAAGTGATTAGCTTGGCTTCACAGTATCCCAGTCCTGGTTGTTCAGTCTTGTGTTCTGGGTAAACTGGAGCTAGTCTGTTGGCAGAAGGTGTAACTAAGGCCAGTAACTAACTCGTCACGTAACCTGAAACAGGAACACCGTTCTTATGATGCTGTGAACTTTGATACTTCTCAGGCTCAAAGAACGTGCACAGTGGTAGTGGGAAATGTTTCATTAGGATCAAGTTGAAGTTAATTATGGACGACTGTGTTTAGGGTTAAACTGGCAGTTAAGCGCAAATGCTAAGCAGATCTGATTGAGCAGCAGCAGAAGGAAACTTGGACAGCGGCTAGCTTTCCTAATAGCTGCTATGTATTTATGGTCAAAAGAAAAGTTGCATTTTTCTATTTTTTTCTTAGCTGTAATCGATGTGGAGCTATAGAATCTGATTCTGTTCACGTCCTATTGGGCATCTCTACTAATTTTACTTATTCATCATGAAAATGCACATAGCTGAGATGAGAATCAAGTCAGTCACTTCACTCTAGTGGTAGTGATGAATTATGCTTGTTACAACATTGTACAAAACTGTATTTCTGATCAGTGAGAAAATGTGTAGGTTTAAAAGAGGAAAATAGGTGCCTTTTCAGTCAATTAATAATTCCAGATCTAGAATCACATAAAAATGACATTTGACTGTGGTAATTGTTCTGATTTACTTCTGTTGTTCAGCAGTAGTTTCCTCCATGTGAGACACTGTTCAAGAACAAAGGAAACAGAGTGAAAAGGTCTCTCCCATAATAGCTATTGTGAAATAGTTATGGTGAAAGAGCTGTGCTGGTGGTCAATTTTTCCATGTAGACAGCCTGTGTATACTAACTGGTTGCATCTCATTAAAATCACTGCAGAAACTGCCATGTTAAGTTATTGGATGAAGAGAGGTTGTTTCATATTTTCTATTGGTTATTTTTCATACTCAGCTATAAATATTTAGTGATACGACAATCTAACCTGCCCTGCTACAGTGAAAGCCATTTTCCTGCATCATTAAGCCCAAAGGAGAAGCATTTAGCACTGTAACTAGGCTGCAGTAAAGCATGATGGCAGCTATTTTTTGTTTTGTTTTGTATATGTATTTGGAAAATGAAATGTGTTCAGCTAAGTAATTTTCCTTGCTTCTACATCTTTTCTCATTCCCTGCTTGCTTATGTCATGTAGTATAATCGGTATACTGTGTAGGTTACACAGTGGTATGATTACAATTCATGTTTTTGTGACTAAAGTGGTATTCACTAACACACATGCTGGTAACAGCAAGTTGTGCTGGTAGATCATAAAAACTGAAGTGTATCTTTAGTGGGCAATTGCATGGTCAATCCCAGGCAAGCAGTAAAGCATCCTACAGCTGCTAACTCGGCACTGCTTTCCCAGAGCTCAGGTTGGTATGTTTCTAGTGGGCTGTATTAGAACAAAAATCCTACAGAAACCTCCTGTATGCAGGATACTATAAACAGGAATACCTCATTGCCAGCTGATTTATCTGTTGGGGGGGTTTCTGCTTCAATTTACGGAGACTTTCTGATTTAAAAGGAAAAAAACCCCAAACACAAAAACAAACAAAAAAACCCCACCCAAACCCCAGAATATTTTATCTGGAGTTATTTCAGTGCAATTGGCCATCAGGGAGTGATTTGCCAGAGCCAAATCTTGTATTACACCAGAGGCATCCAGGACTGTGGTCTGTAAAAAGCATGACATTCCTGCTAGAAGAAGATGCTGTTCCATATTTTATATGTTCTTTTTCCTGAGGAATCTCAGCCCAAGCAAATGGAAGCCTGCAGGCATTCAAATCTCTGTAGAGGGACATATTTAGTAATCATCCTTTTTCTTCCCTCACACCTATCAAGATAGTGAGGAGAAATATTGCAGTGCTACACCAAGACTTGATAGAAGTCAGGCTGTTCTGTACTTAAATACTACTTCCGACCGTAAATCAAATGGGACACACAAAAGAAAAGAGGGTGGGTGTAATGTTATAATCAGAGGAAAAAGACATGCATGCTGTATGTTTGTGCTATGGTAAATAAACTTTGGTTTTGATTTTGGTTGGAGTTAAGGAAGTAGCAGTTATAGAGTGGAACAGCTAGGAGGAGATAGCAGAGCACTTATGTGTTGGGGAAGGAGAAGATGTGACAAGCTTCAGAGTGCAGCTCATAAGAAGTCTGAAATGCAGAATCTTCTGATAACAGCTTATTTTCTCCACAGCTCCTAGCTGCAGACCCTCCAAGACGCTGCTGTTCTGGGTTTTGTGGGAGATCAGTTTATTTTGCCTGGAAAGCCAAATTATATTCATTCCGTCATTCTATGTAATTTTGAGGAGTAGAAGCTTGAAATGTCCTCAAGAGCTGGTGGAGTTCTATTTGTGTCCAGGGACAAAGAGTGGCTCTTGGTAAACTCTGTCTTACCATCTCCTTTTCAAGTGCCCAAGGCCATTTTTTCATGTTGTCTCTGTTAGCTCTAGGCTCTGCTGGTTGGAGTGTTGCTCAGCATCTGACATGGCCTGGGTGTCAAAAACATGAGCCTCAGTTACAAAGTAGAAAGAAAACTACTTCCAACCACTGAAGATGATGGGTTTTGCCCCTGCTTGGCAAACACGTGGTCGGGTTTGTTATATTCCACTTTCCTTCCTATTGCCCTGTTGTATCTCAAATACTTTTAGTTACATCCACGTTGCCGAAATGTAGATATTCGTTATTTGGTGTCACAAGAGAAATAATTTTTTTGTTAGTTTTTTTTGCTTTCTAGGAAAAGTTAATTCATAAGCTTTATTTTACATTAAGCCAGGTGCAAACCTAAATTAAAGCTAAAGAAAATAGGTCCTCTTTCATGCTAGCATTTATCTTGTTTGAAAAAGTCCTGCTGATGACTGTATTGAAGCCAGTACCCCGACCATTTTTTTTTCTATAGTGTAAGACTTACATAGCTTCTCGTTTGAAAGGAAGTCTTTGCAGATCACTTTAATCACTAAATCAGGTAAAAGAATCACTTGCACTTTTAAAAATAATTTTAAAATTAATTGTGGCATCCATAATGGGCATATTTGTTTTCTCAGTCCATTTGTGCTGGGGAGCTATTTATCCTACTGAGAAGTAACTTATTATTCACAGTTGGAAAATAAATTAGGCATGTTTTTTCTGTGCTAGTAAATAGTTGTGCTAAGAAGAGTCCTAGAGTCAATATCAAATAAAGGTTTTGGTGGTTTTGTTTGGGTCATAGCTGGACAAAATTAAGAATGTGTACATATCATACAAAGCACATAGAACATCACTGACTGTCATGAGAAGTATGAGGTCTGCTACATTGCTGTTAGGTAGTGGATAAAAAGCCCAAGTGATAGCATGCTTTCCACCTTGGGTTTGAGTTGGAAGAGGGGACAATCCATGAGTTAGGCACAATAAAAGTCAAACTTCCATTTTCACGAGAACTTTCTTTTGGCACACCTGCAACTTTCTAAAGTGTTTGTTATGATTTGAAGAAGATCTTGAAAAGGTAAATGTGAATGAAAACTTTTTTAAAAAGAATCTGATAACATGTCTTTGACTTAGTACTTCAGAATTTTGTTTCAAGTGTGAAAAAATCAGATTAAGTTTTCATAGCAAATAAACATAAATGTTTTTTTCTCCATCTTCTTACTCCAATGCAGTGGCATTACAAACTCCTTTGACTACCTTGAGTTTCACACATACTCTCTTCAGTGCTGATGTAGATTAATAAACTTTCCCAGCTGACAAGTAGCACCTCAAAAATGCTGCTCATTAATACTTCTGTTACGAGCTTTCAAGCAAGTCTGACATAGAATCATAGAATCGTTTAGGTTGGGAAAGACCTTTAAGATCATTCAGTCCAACCATTGACCCTATTCTACCATGTCTGCCACTAAACCATGTCTCCAAGCACCACATCTACGTGACTTTTAAACACCTCTAGGGATGGTGACTCAATCACCTCCCTGGGCAGCCTCTTCCATTGTTTGATTAACTCTTTCAGTGAAAAATTTTTTCCTAATGTCCAGCCTAAACCTCCCCTGGCACAACTTGAACCCGTTTCCTCTTGTCCTATCGCTAGTTACTTGGGAGAAGAGATCAGCTCCCATCTCGCTACAACCTCCTTTCAGGTAGTTGTGGAGAGCAATAAGGTCTCCCCTCAACCTTCTCTTCTCCAGACTAAACAATCCTAATTCCTTCAGCCGCTTCTCGTAAGACATGTTCTCCAGACCCCTCACCAGCTTTGCTGCCCTTCTCTGGACATGCTCCAGCACCTCAATGTCCCTCCTACACTGTGGCACCCAAAACTGAAC
>VYXH01001734.1:37718-63241 GCA_013397275.1 Burhinus bistriatus
CCAGCTCCCTCAGTGCTCTCGGGTAGATCCCCTCTGGGCCCATAGAGTTGTGGCTGTCCAGCTGGTGTAGCAGGTCACTAACTGCTTCCTCTTGGATTACGGGGGGTTTATTCTGGTCTTCATCCCTGTCTTCCAGCTCAGAGAGCTGAATACCCTGAGGATGACTGGTCTTACTATTAAAGACTGAGGCAAAGAAGGCATTAAGTACCTCAGCCTTCTCCTCATCCTTGTTGACAATCTTTAGGTCCTCTTTGTCTAAAAGTTTCAAATGTATTTTTCAGTATGCCTCTACTGGTGTTCTTTGAAGGCCATGGAGAAAAGTTTTGGGAAGACAGATTTGTGCAAAGCATCCAGAAGAGACTTGCTATATAACTGTGATTGACTTTCCAAGAATGGAGTGCCTCTGCGCTGGGCAGCTGCTCTGCAATCATCTCCAGCACACAGGTGAACAAAGTTACACATTTACAGAATCCAAATTCATCCATGCAGTTTCCAAGGTTAACTAAGATTAAGTTGAAGAAAGAAAAGAAAACTTAAAAGGATCTTTCTGTTGTAGATGCTTTCCTGACCTAAATAGTTGTTTTGTGTGATGCACTTACCCTGGCAGCAAAGCTAGCTTAAGAAATTTTGTTACCATGTTTTTCCACCCACTCAGTAGTACTGTGATGAGAGTTTGTGGGGTTGTGTTGTAAAACAGTACGATGAAGCAACCTGGGCTAAAAATAAACCTTTTTCCCAACCCCTTTTTCTGTGTGCTAGTTCATTTAATCTCTGACAGTAGTGAATATAAGCTGCTATCAGCACTACTGAAAAAGCTTCACTGAGTCTCTAGACAAAACGTTCCGCATGCTGGAGCTGCCAGCTGCATAAACTCAATGCTAAATGCACAAATGTAGATATTTAAATACAAGAGAAACTAGTTTTTCCCTTGAATTTACACATGCATACTTCATCTATACTTCATCTTTGATCGGTTGTACCAAAGATAACATGAATGTCAATGCTAACGGAATTATTTAATATAACTAAATAATATCCTTAAGTATAAATTCTTTGCTTTAATATATCCTTTCATTCACTTGAATGTAAAGGTATCTGTTATGTCCTCACTAGATCTAAAAGGTGAAAAATAAGTCAGCTGGGTACTATCAGAAATGGGGACAACCTACAGCAAAGTCCTAGAATTTGCTGGTTTTGACATTTATCTTTGCTATTGTCTCATTTTTATTTTACTTGGCAATATAAATGACACTGGAAACTACTTCTGTAAGGCAGATACTGAGAAGCAGGTGAGCTGATGCATCATGCTTTTGTTGCTGACAGACGGAAAGGAACAGTGCTTTAGGCTTAAATGTGGCTGTGTCTTCATTACAAATTGCAGCTCAGCTCTTCTGGACAACTGCCCAGTGCTGCTAAAACCTGATGCTAGTTCTAGGAAATTTTGTAGTTGACAGGTTCTTATCAAGTTCTTAATTTAACTGATTCATATTCTCAGCAAGTTTTATTTGATTTTTTGGGGTTTTTTTAACTTCTGTTGTTGCAATTTTGATGTTAACCAACTGAAAGTGTTTGTGGGACAATTTTGTCTGGCCTGGTACCTTTGTATTTGAAACTTCTGTCAGGGGACTAAGACTGCATAAGTTGAGAAAACAGAAGCAACATTTTTTCTTCCACTTCTCTGCCAAGGCAATGTAATTGGAGACAAAAATCAGTACTGGAGAACATTAAACACATTCAATTATCTGTATGTGTAAATATTTTTTTTCGTAATTGAAGGCAAAGGAGTTTCAACATGGCCCTTAACTTGATGACTTAACTGTAGATCATTTTATTTAGCCCATGCTTATAATCTTCCTGAAACAAGCCTTGGTTAACATACCTGGCACTGGTATTGCATTAATGCAAGTGCATCCATAAAGGTAATAGTGAGATGCATTGCATATACAGCATAGTGTCCTGGATTGTTTCCTGCTGATGTTGCAGGATGTTGGGGCCACTATGAGTATGGTCTTTGAATTTGGCCTTCCTCCATTAGCTCCTGCCAATGGAGCTATGCTACTGTTAAGGCAAAAGTTGGAAAGTGCTCTTCACAGGAGGGGAGAATTTAGGCAAGATTTCAGCAAGATGACAATGAAAAGTGTGATAAGGAAAGACAGGAGTAATACTTGGCATCAATATAACCTATGTTACAATCATTGTCTCTTTGTCTTTGGATAAGATTCATCAGGTTGTCTGGAAGAGGCTGCTGACAAGCCTGTACACAGTAGCTAAAGAAGTCTTATCTTCATAAAATGCGTTTAAATGAAGGATTGCAGAAGTACAATGGCAAATGTTCACCTGAGACCACTGTAAGTATGGAAAAGCTGTTTTTCATGTCATATCAGAAGAGAGGCTAATGTAGTGTTGAAAGGTTAGGCCACAATTTAAAATTTAAAGAAGAAATGTTCTGATTTTAGGCAGGATAGCTGGGCTCTAAGCCAGACACATCTATGACGGCAGTTTCAAAGAGTGTAGGGAAAATTTGGGTTACATTTAGGTTTCCATCGTCCTCACCACATGAGGGAAGAGGAAGTTAAGCTACGAATCTGACATGCTTTCATTTGTTGTTTTGCTGATCTTCGACAAAGACACGCTGATGTAAGTGCTAATAATCCTGCATGATGATCATAATTTCATTGCAACTTCTTTTAACAATGTGTTTTGGCTCCTTAGGTAAGTGCTCTTTATTTGCTTTGTTTTGTTTGTAGTTAGTCACCTGTAATCCTTGAGGTGGATTTAAAAAAACTTCTCGCAGCATATCCACCTCGAATAGACTTGTGTGTGAGACAAGGAGAATGTTAACTGTATTTTCATAATGCTGAAATCAAAATTAAAATGCGTGGGGAATCAACAAGCATTTTCACAAAGAGATTGTTGTAGAAAAAGCGTAGAGGAACAAATCGTATGCTTCGACACCTAAAATGATGCTAGGTTAATGCAAACACTGTTTTTCTTAGACCTTCAGGCTTGAATATTTATTGTGCCAAACACTGAATGTAGAATTTTAAAATGTTAAGGAGGTTTTGTTCTAGATCACGTAGGTGCTGAAATACAAAGCAGATAACGTTTCATATTTCTTATTCAATACAAATTGCACTGGATACTACTGAAGGTGTTCAGTACAAATTAAAAAATGGAACTAAAGAGAGGGAGAGATTAAGCAAGGGCAAAAGGATTTTTTCAGTTATATTTTTCAGAAAGACGGTAAAGTCACAAGACAGAAACATAGCACAGCCTATAGCACAAGTGTATTTTAAACAACAAACTAAATGAACAGAAAAACTGAAATTAGTGATCAGTTCTCTGACACTTGAACAGCTTACACACTACATCAATTCTTTCCCTTATTTTTTCTGCTGTTTATGTTACTCCTATACTGTCCATATTGTTCTCTGCAAGCTGTTGAGTCCTGCATTGGGGAAAAAATAGAGATGCCTATCTCCTTTAGGTATGAGAAATATGTGGCTTTTTCTAAGGGCAAAGGAAAAAAGTTTATTTGCGTAATTCTGATAAAACTTATGAGATGCCATTTTAGGACCAGATAGGGGCAAAATCTTCCCATTACTTACATGTTGGTGTGAAATGTGCCTGAGTTACAAACAGGATAAAATTTGGAAGAAAATCACGCGGTTTAGTCTCATTATGAGTAGTTCTTCACTTTAATAGTATAAATTCTAGAAAAAAGGAAATTTTAATTCTTCACATAGCGTATGAAACTAATGGTCTCAGCAGTCATGGGAACAGATTTTATAGGATTAGCATTTTTTTGATAAGCATCAATGTCAGTAGAATAAAAAAATAGTTATCTGATACCCACACAGTGGTTTCACTTCAGAAGAAAATATTTTGTACGGTATTGCACAATAGCTCATGTAGATCGCTTTGCATGTGGACAGTGATTTGTAAAGAGATTTGAAGCAGGAAAGAGTAAAATGTTTTATTTCTTCTGATACTGTGTGAGTCAGCCCTAGCTAAAAGGCAGGCAACAGACCTGATGAGACAACTGTGGTCTGCATGGCATATTGTATACTTAGTTTATTAGACTAAGGAGGTGAGTTTGATGCTATAATATTTGTCAGCAAAAACTTCATGAAAGAAGTTTAAACAAAATTAAAGAACCCACCTCAAAAATGCTGTACATTTGTCAGTAATTTGAAGCAGCGCAGGACAAGAACTCCTACATGGTGACAAAAATTGTACTGGATTTTTCTTTCATCTTGATGAGTCTATTCACGGATGAATCATTCTGAATGACTCCTTTTGGTCATTCTTTATCTGGCAGATAATGTATTTAATATGCTTCAGACTCAGCCTCCGTTAGAAAAGTGCTTTTTTTTTTTTAAACAAAAAATAAGCATATCGGCAAGTACACAGAAAACCTTCATTTATTGCACACAAACAATGACGGAGGGCTTTAACGCACCAGATTAAAAGTTTCCTTTAGCCAGAAAGTAATTGCCATTGTTCAAGGGAGAAGTTGGTAGTAACTAATCTTAAAAATTAATCTCATAATGATTTTACAGTATTAACATCATTTTATATACTGTGGTTGCAGACATTAGAGCTGTAATGTCATCTCTTTGCTACTTTAACTTTTAAATCTATGTGTATTTCTCCACCAGCTACAGGTCCCAATAATTTAACAGTCATCCAAACACCAACAAAAATACATCTGTCAATTGGAGACTACAATGAAATCGCCTGTATTTGGGAAAAATCTGTTGTGAGGTATAGAGTAAGCTGGTATCTTGTTAATAGAGAGAACATCACTAGAACTATATCATCAAAACTTTGCTATGTATCCAACACCACCTGTGAAAGCAAGGATGTGCTAGTGATAAAATCTGCCAATGTAAACGACACGGGATTTTACTACTGTGAGATAATTATTGAAATACCTTTCTGTAAGAAAGTATGTGGAAATGGGACAACAGTGATTGTTGAAGAGAAAGGTAAGCTAGCAAGAACATATGCATACCATTTAACTTGTCATCATAAGGATTCTTCAGTTTGAACTATTTTATACATTTCCTTCCTCTCCCACATCCCTCCCTCAACACCGTGGATCTTAGGATGAATGAGACAAACGCAGAGAGGACCTGAACGGTTCTTAATGACAATTGACTTAAGCTCTCTGCCTTAATACCCCCAGACTAGTGTTTGTTTTCTTCTATAGGGGTTTGCTAATAGGAATTATTAGTTAAGGTTTACAAAAAAGCTGTGCATCAGCTGTGCATTTCACAAAAGACCCAAACACAATTCCTTCTCAGAAGGGATTTGGTAGGCTGGATGTGAGGCAGTGAATGAGTCCGCCATGTCCTAAGGGGCGGCTGAAACAATCACATGGTTACTCTGTTCAATAATATGTACCCTTTACTAACCACTTTATCTTTTTTGTTACAAGTTCTTAATAAAAAGTGGGAGATAAATCAATAAGGAAGATAGGGCAGTATGAGCTCTATATTTATAAGTACTTGTGTCCCTAAAGTTGTTGTAATAAAATGTTTTATATGGGCTATGTCTCTTTATTTTATTATAGTCATATGCTAGCCTTTACAGGGGAGCAGTTTAAGGTCCCAATTCTGAATTAAACATTGAAAAGCATTAATACAATGAATATTCAAACACAATTAAATTTTTCAGCAATAGGAGTGAGGTATGTTTCACCTTAAATTATGGAAAGAATGTGACATACCTAGAAAACAATTTACCTCACTTCTGTTACACAACTGTCTTAAGACACTATGCATCACTTCTTGAATATGCTGATCTCTACCTCTCTCCTTCTACCTCTCAACTGTAAAGAAAGACTAGGGGACTAGCTCTGACTAGACCTTTAACATTATCAAACATCACTTGTATATCAACTGGTCAAGTCATGGGAAGTAACCTTTCGTTTCATCCAGCACAGTCCAGTTGTGGAAACTATTTTACACTATTGGCCAAGTCATATTCCAAAGGGAGGCACAAAAATTACTGAAGATTTAGAAAACATCATTGGCAGAGAATGAATGAACTAGTGTTCAAAATGGTTAGGAATGAATGTAAAAGGCTGTTAAAGAGTTAAAATAATCTGAGCTCCTAAAATGAGTTAGGTGATCTGATCTCTTACTTGGTCAAGTAGTAATAGCCTTAAAGTACAAGCAGAAAAGACTCATATTAGACACTGGGGGGAAAAAATTGTCGAACTGCAGGAGCTGTAGGAGGGATTGTTGTTACTGTTCATCAGGCATGCATCCCTCAGGAATGGTAAAGTATAGATGACCTTGCACTTGGGTGGGGGGATGGACTGATTCACTGCTGAAGTCACTTTTAATTTTTAATTTTAATTTTTTTTTTTGCTATGGTGTTATTCTTCTACTGTATCTTTCAGTAGTACATAACTTTATTTAAAATATATAATTACAGAAGCTCACTCATTGAAAAAGAGAGATTTGGCAACATGGATCGTCATTCCTTTCTTCGTGGCAGTGGGAAGCTTGTGTCTCTGCTACAAAAAGAAACAGCACTCAAAACTTTCTGGTGAGTGACAGTATTTCCATTAACACATACTCTCTAAGTTAGATGTTTGTTTTGAGATGGCTGGACAGGTGCACTTAAAGGGCATCCCTAAGAGGAATTTCAGTGTATAACTTTTGCTCACCTGGTCCTGATCTGCTAGGGACACCTCAAGCTGAGAGGAGGGATCAGAGGCACAACTTGGAGTTCAAGTGAGCGTTCTTGCAGCCACTTGCGTCCATTATTTATCTTTCCAGGAAGAGTGATGACTGAAGATCTTGACCTGGCTAGGGTATTGAAAGATACCAGTTTTGATTTCTTAGCAGATTGAAAATGTGAGGAGCCAGAACTTAGCTCTACATCATAGTCTTAGTCCTAGTAGTGACACCTGGAAGTGACATGTGAAAGGCCCAGCCTTGGGGACTGTGTTCTGAGCTACGTTTTTTAGGCTGTGATTTTTTTTAACTGTTAATTTTTGGTTTTTGCAAAATCCTGAAATGAAGGATGGAAGCAGTCACAAGAAAATACAGTGAGTGGCAAGGGTACAGGACAAGTGTAAATGCAAGGCATCTGCAGGCGGTGGGTACAGATCAGTGACATATAACCTAAGGCAGCCTCTTAAGTAACTGTAGCATGAATATTATGGTTGCAATGCGAGGCTTACTCAGCTTGTGAGCTGTTGGGAATATAGGTGGAATATCTACAACTTGAGATGCAATTCAACTTGCAGATTACAAAAGCAGGGGGAGAGGATTTAGACAAGTGAAGTCCCTAAGCTCCTATTTCGGTCACTGGAGTTGACACAGACGACTGTATGAACTGAACCATTGTAGGTGTCTACTTAAGGGTGAGCTGATCTGTTCTCTTGATCCGTTTTCATGGCACAAACTCTATTGCCCAGCTCTCCATTGCATAGGGGGTGTTCAGAAATCTGAAGGTAGTTGATTTCATCTGCAAACTGAATACCGCTTTAGTGCCTGTCATCAAGACTAGCCATACAAGGGCTCTGCACTCTTCATTTCACAGCTTTATAAAGCTCTGGTAGAGTACCAGTGTGACTCTGGAAACAGCAGTGACTGTAACTTGATTTTTGCTAAGGTTCTGCACAACTTCCTGAGCCGGCAGGAAGGCATCAGGAGGAGCAGGTGCTCAAAGTTGCAGAACTTCATGGGAGAAATGAATCCACCAATGAGGCAGCTGAGGAAAACTCATCATGTAATTCTGCTGAATGGGTGAGTGGTCTATAAAAAGAATCTTGCTATGAGAAGAACTTTCAAAATGAGGCACTGGGGAGTGCGCTGAACAGGAAGCACGCAACAAGCTGCTGTTTCTAGGACAGCATGTTGCTACACGTGAAAAAGGTTTAAAGAAAAAGAAAAGTTTTCTTGCAAGAGGCAACACTCAGAAATAAGAAAAAAGATATTTATGTAGTAGGAAAGTATTGGATTCTGTTGTTATATTTAATGACACTCTAAAATCACCTGGAGAAGAGGGCAGCAAAAAGTGGCAAATATCAATATAGAGACTGAGTGAAAGATGTGTAGCAGAAGTAGAAAATGGCAATAAAGTCCCTTTACATATAATTGTATACCAAGCTCAAGGGGCTTGGACCAGCTTCAGCTCGTAGGGCCGTTAGAGCAGGCAAAACTTGCTGAGAGCAGGTAGCAGATTTCAGGCAAGCTCCTTTTTCCAAGAAGTTATTCATCTTTTAATTACATTAAAACATAAAGTGGGCAAGGGAAAAAAGCCCTAATTTAACTCTTGCATAGGCAGATGCAATTGCCATTACAATCAGCTGGACAGACTTGGACAAGCCACATAGAGGTGATGTAAAATGCTAAAGCCCATGGTTGCAACAGCAGTTATTGAGCTTACAGATTCCTGAATTCTCCTGTTAGGAGAATCTAGCTTCAGTCTTAATATGTTCATATTGGTACGGAAATCATGGTGAGAGAGAATATCAGGATGCAGGTCATAAAACAGTAATATCTATCTTTTATTGTGCAATAGTCATTGTTCTAAGAAAAGAAAATGTATAGCTGGGAAAATTCATTCCCCATAATATGTAGATTCCCACTGAAGCTAAGAGGAGATATTGTAGTAGAAAATTTTAAAAATACAAGGCATGAGATGGTCTGGTCATAGTAACAATATATTCTAATTACTGGCTATAAATGGATAACTCTTCTACTTGTTAATATTTCATGAAGATGTAAGAAAACGAGGCTGAGATTGAGAAAGCAAGCATCAGAGATGGTGCAGAGTGAAGAGTTCATTAGTAGCCATTAACTGCTCAAGGTTTGTATGGACAACAAGACTGATCCAGAGGATGTGTGAATACAATTATAAAAGGTCTTTTGTTGTTGCCTTATAATTTAGCAGCTGTTAGCCACAGTGATGTGTCATTTTATAGGTTCAGTGTTTTATTTCATATAACAGACCTTTTTGCTATTTTAATGAAATCAGAAAGAGTGATTTCATAGTGGTATCATTTTAAATGTTAAAGCATAATTGGATCTTACAAATCATTCAAGACATCCAGTAGATTAGTAAAGCTGGTACATATGGTGTGCACGGACACTACATTTCAAACAAATTGAGCCACTAGTGATGTGCAAACGTTATGGTGTTTCTACAGCTGCACTCATTGCCTTTCAGTTGTGTTGCAGAACATGATCGGTTTAATTTTTTTTTTTTCTCTGTTTGTAAGTCTCTAAAAAGTTCACACTAGTTTTTTACATTGCCTACACTTTTTTTTTTTAAGCTTGGACAGCTTAAAAAAGGTTGTGGTTTTTTGTTTGGTTTTTTTTTAAGCTGTACATTTTGGGTAGGTTTGGGTGCCATTTCTAGAGCAGCAAATATGAAGGTTCCGTACGCCTCTGCAAGGCTATTTACAGTCTCCAATTTATGTCATTGTTTTTTCCAATTCTTGGGGTTGCAAAGGCAATCTTGGATCACAGAACTTGAACCAAGGCATGGATTTTATTCTTACCTGTATCATATGTCATAACAACACTGAGCAATTAGGTCAAGTGACAACACGTAGCTCCAAGTACCTCAGTTAGCTTAACCTGAGAGTGAACATCCCCGTGGCAAAGCTGGGCACTGTAGTTGTGCTTTTACTGTATAGCACTTGTCTCCATCTCTCTGGAGATTCATCCCATATTTCCTGAGTTGAGATGCTCAGGGAGTGTTTCCTAGAGAGTTCTGCCAGCTGCAGGGGAATTTGGCCCTTGAGGAGGGTGTTCTCGGAGCAGTTGATGATTTTTTCAGTGCTAAGTTCTGCAGGTTCCAGCCCAAATCTAAGCACTGCTGTAGCATTAATGCAAACTTCCAGGTCATGGAACCACACAAAAAGCACACTCTTGAGGGGCTCTGGTTGTGCAAAAATGTGTAGAAGCATGATCTGGATTAGTTGGCTGTACCTACCATGCCTCCTGTTTGACATTCAGCCAGCAGGTACCTCTCTGTGTTCTGAACATTGTTCATTAAAACAAAAATAGTAAACCCCCATAGTAAAGTATACGTGTGAAGACAAAAAGGCACCACTTCATGACTTCCACCTTTTTACTGGTTTATGCCATGTCAGCCTGAGAATTTGATTTGCTATGTTTGTGAGCACAGGTCTTTGCGCACGTTTCAGGCAGATCTTTAATTCTCAGGTTTTGCTAAAGGACTTACCTGAAGATCCCAAATCCTGCATGTGCTTAGGAAATGAAAACAGGATGTTTTTTGCACAGTCCAAAATAACATCTGAATAGCGGAGCAGTCTGCTAGTTGGCTGCATCAAAAGAGCATCCATCCAGAAAGAAGAGAGTGATAAAGCTTTTTGGAAATATTAGAGTTAAATGATTAAGGGAATAAAAAAGCTTTGCCATTTCAGATTTCATAGAAGCTGATTTACACTGGAACTTGACACCTTTGGTATTCTAAATAAGTACTTTGTGCCTGGTACCTAATTAACTAAGAGAACCGAATCCAAACATACAAAGACTTTGCCTTTGAATGTTAGTAGTGAGACATTCTTCCCCTCTGAAATTGTAACTCCATCGCCTGTGTTTCCCTCTGTTCCCTCGGGCTGGGCTAGATGCTGTTTCTTGGGTAAAAGTTCATTTTAAATAGACTTTATGGGCAGAAGTTATTTTGACTGGAGTTTTCGTTGCTTTTTAAGGCTGTGTCTACACTTTATGAATCACTTGATTCTTTTTTGCAATGAATCAAGAGGAAAAGATGACAAATCCACTGCGACTATTGTATCCAATGCAGCAGATGAGCAAATCTCATGAACCAGCGCAGCTGAAAAAGTCTCGAACAAGAGCGAGACAAGGATCCACTGTCTACTTTGGCATTCAGAACTAAAAGGACAATGTCATAAACAAAATATGGCTAAATAACTGTGAAACTGAAAACAATATGATAATTTGCTGCTGAAGAATGGATTATGTGAGTTTCCTGTTGGAAGCATGTCAGCGGGACAATATCCAAGAAAAAAGGTTGGTTCCAAACAGTGTCTCAATGTTTTGTCACTAACAAAACACTGTAAGGAGTCTGAATTTGGAGGGTATGTCATTTTAGAAGACTGTCTTCAACTCTTCCCCCCATGTCCAGAAATAATAAACGATGTATTATCATACTTTGAAAAATCTTCTGGACTGAATAACATTCTCCAACAAAAGCATTTCTTCAGGCAACCCATGTATAAATAGCAGAAGGTAGAGAAAAAACGCACATGGTGGTAATCATTTGACCAAACAGACAGTACTACCCATAGGATGGAGTCTGATCTCTGAACCTATCATCAGTGCTGACCACATCACAGCCAGAGTGGTACGCCAGAAAGGATTACATTCCTGTGGAAAATGACTGTTACTGTTAATTCATTCACACACTAGGAAAAGTCTTCCAGAGAAGGTAGTCTCCTATGCACAATGAAATACTAGGTTTAAATGAAGCTAAATATATAATTATTATGTATAATTACTGTCTAACTCGTGGAGGAGGGGTGCTTGGAGGAGATAGGTGTGATAACGCTTGTTCCACTTTTGCCAGCTCTAAAACTTTAAAAAAAAAAAAATCACTGAAGAAAACTCGAAACTGGAAATGTAAGTAAAACCTGGCTTCCAAGGTCTGAACAGAGGTGAAGAGTATTGACAGCAAAGCTAATAGCAGTTGTCCAAGGACTGCTGAATACTAAGAGCAGATATCTGAAATGTGAATGTATTTACATACCAGGGTTATTTTGTTTTCTGTTAGTTTTTTCAGAGCTTAGCTGGAGGTTAGATCATCTTGCCAGCAAAGCAGGGAGAAATAACTTCACTGCTCAAGAGGTTTGTTACAGCTTGTACCTGGGGAGTGCAGTAGACGCAGACTAGCTTTCCCAGAGCCCTTAAAAACAGTTTGCATAGTCTAAATGTGCGACTGCCTTGCTATTCAATATTCTGTAATAGAATCTTTGAGGCCATACAGCATGGCTCGTGCTCTGGCTCTGTCTATGCTATAGTGACTACAGTTCACAAAGCTCGCTCTCAAATTACTGTAGCTCAGCCGTGGTCACTCTTTGGTGAGGATCCTCTTTCCTGGGCTGTTCTGGAACCTGCCCTGAATGCCCTTCTGCAGTGAATATACTGCTGTCCGAAATGCGCTGTAATCACTGTGCTGTGAACGTACTCTGTACAAGAGAAACTTTGTTATAGTACATGTCATGATATTTATGTATAAATTGAATAAAGCAAAAGGATTTTCTTTTCCTCCTTTTGAAATTCAGTCACTTTAAAATCTTGATGGCTTTTTGTCCCGAAACTCATTGTTACAGATTTTTTCCTTTACTGCATGGTGAAACACTGTCATGTGCCATATTCCTTTGAGGATCACAAACGAGACTCTGGATTTCCACAAACCCTGTAGCTTTGTCCCCTGCACAAGAAAGTCATAACCAGTAAAAGGGGTGATGACCTTCAGCCCAGCTTCCTGATCAAGGAAGCTCTCAGTTATGCACCAGTGCTTTAAATGAGTGCAGTAAATTTTGGTGTTTTCATGTATTACTGGTTACTTCTCTATTTAAGCACAATGAGGAGATGTAGACTGTTCAGGGAATTGTTAAAGGAAACCCACTAAATTAAGAGATTGCCACCAAGCCACAGTTTAATAGTCTCCAAATCATATTTTCATTACAACACTATTAATAAATTGTTGATTAAATGTGTTTCCTACCAGCAAAGAATGCTGCCATGTTAACAGCTGCTCATATTTTGTATGCTAACGTGGTAATTTCCAACATCTGGCAGTTGAAGACTACACTCAGTTTATCATGACCTATTTTTATCTATGTCTGACAGTGGCTATGAGCCAGCAGAGTATTTTCACAGCACCCACTGGCTGTCCTACTCAGTCAACAAGAGCTTGACACCTATGCATCATGTATATTGTCTCTGCTTCTGTACCACTTGGGAAGCAACAAACCCAGATGAAGATTTTCCAGGCCAGGCAGACTTCTGCTTTTTCTTCTTTATGGTTATTTTGATAGCTTTAAAACAAAAGAGAGCTCTGTAATTAACCTCAGGACATATTCTAGCAGTATAATCTCAATTTTAACTTTCTGTTTAACTGCTCAATATATAATGAAGCCCATCTGCCTAATAACAGAGCTTGAAGAGAATCCTGCTTTTAGCCAGTTTTGGTGGTTATTCCCTCTTGAACAGGCTGCTGCGAAGTGATGATTCCATTCTGGTTTAATTTGAAGTTCAAAGGCCTGTGTTAAGCACAGGCTAAAACACGCTAATTTAAGAGCAAGATTGGCACAATGTATTCTAAAGGCTCGTATGTGTTCTGCTGTGCTTGTACAGTCTCATCAATGTACTTGGCTTAGTCATAGTCCTACAAATGAGGCTCCCTCTCTGTTTCTGTCACACTCATCACCCTGATTTGGAGAGCTGGTGTAGTCAACTCGAGACTACAGCTCTGAACTCTCTCTCTTCCTGCTCCTTTGCACAATCGTCCAAGGAGTTGCAGCTTAATCTACCTAGCACTTAGGCAGCTAGTCTTAGCAACTGGGTACAGATTATTGCAGTCTGACTTGAACGACACTTTTTTTCCAAGCCGCGGGTTGGGGTTCTTTCCTCTCATAGTACCTGTGGAAGAAGAGTACGGAGCAGGTATTCCTGGCTCCATTACACCACAGATCCTCAGTAGCAGGCGGGATGATGAGGCGCCCCAACCACCACTATTAGCAAAATAGTCATGTTTATGTGTGATGCTATAGCCAATGTTCTTGTGCCTGATAACGGTGCTGTCAGAACAGCAATGATGTTTACTTGGTTGACTAAAATTTGTTTGAAACCTGATTTTATCTAAAGTGGTTTCTCTGTACTGCTGACATCAAGAACCACTGCAAAACTGCCACTATTCTCAAAAACTCAACAGCTACAGCCCAGGCTTAAATGGACTTAAGGATGCCTTCATTCAACTAGTTAAGAACACTCTCAGATTAAAAACGCTCCTCCATTAGGCAGGTGCAACTCTGGAGAAAGGCTAAATCTATAGAGAAAGTCTGATCTATGCAAACAAAAAGGGTTTTGTTTGAATTGTAATTCTTGCCTAGTTCCTAGCATTGCTTGGGAGGTAAAAGTTGAAATCAATACTTTGTCTGAGCTAAAATGTTTTTACCTGCTTCTCTGTTAAAAACTGTGATCTTCAAATAGATCTCAAATTTAAGGAAAAATACCACCTGAGGGGAAACCGAAGTGTGTCATGGGGGTCCACAGGGTGCATGTTTCCGCTAACCTAAAGAGGATGCTATGTTGGTTTTGAACTGGGCTTTCAATCCCAAATGCAATTTTGTGTGCTGCAACTATTTCACCATCAGACTCCAAATCAAGATATATTGCCACATCCTCTATAAATAACAGCAGAAAAAAACCCCAGAGCGTAAATCTATAACATGATCAGAATTTATTTTTGCCATCATGCTTATCTTGGGTAGTTACAACGCGGACAGCTGAAAAGGTTTTTTTATTGTTATTTCTTTTAAGTAGCAGTCTTGTCTCAGTATTTTGTAAACAGGAAACTGAATACAACTGACAAATGAATACACAGATCAAAAGAGCATTAACCGATTTCTCTGACCAAGAGAAAGGGCAGGTGATAATGTATAAATATGTCTCATTTTCTACATTATATGAAATACTGAGATGGGAGGAAGGATTCTGATGAACTACTACATACTAATAACAAGGCTTTGGCTAGGTTGCTGTGGTCTGGTGCTGGGCACTGGTGGATTTTGCTGGCCAATAGCATGTGACAACAATTCATTCCTTGTCCTTTTTCCAGAGCAGAGCCAGCTGGCAGGACTGAGCAACGTCTTATACAGCCAGAGCCGCTGTTAATCGAAGTTACTTCATAACTTTGTCTCGGGAAGTATTCAACTCCACAGAGGTAGAGGGGTATAAGAAGGATAAGGCAGAGAGGGAGGGTTTATCATTAGTAGCAGACTAAAGACAGAGAGAGGTTAGAGACATAACTAAACAACGTAAGGGTTCAAAATAATAACAAGGAAGCAGGTCTGTCACGTACATCTGCTCTGAAATGCTCTGATGGGCTTGTCTTGTCCTAAAGCTGAATGATCAGCTCCATGAGCCAGGAGCGCTGTGTCTGTACATTGCCTGGCATAACAGGATCGCAGTCCACAGTTGGGGCTTCTGAAACTGCCATGGAAATAAATCATGAAAGTAAGTAATAGGTATTTCTCCCCTTCTTACTTTATAACTTTTAATTCTGGGAAGAGGAAAACCAAGATAAGCATCTCTAATGTTAAAGACAGCAGAAAATGGTCAGGTATTAAGATGACAGACACTCCAAAAATAACAGTGGACTGATTGGGTTTGCTCAGGTAGAATAACTCTTCTTTCTTAGTTTAGCAGCTGTACAATATTAAATACAATTTGTCCTTTTAAGTTTCTTTTTAAATACAGACTAAGCTCAACTTGAAGACTCTTAAGTCTAATCTAAACAGGGACTGCTATTGAGCAAGAAAGGAAATGGAGAGAGCAGCTACCATGTCGTTCAAGCTTTGCAGGGAAAAAATGAGCTAATTGCCTCTGAGTAGAAAGAATAACAACTGGTTTCTCAACTCACCTTCAGATCTGCAGTGTGGTAGCAAAGTTATGTGAGCAGCGGGCCTGGCTGCTGAGTGTGGGGACCTCAGACAGGCGCAGGCCATTTCCGAGACACCGTAACCAGTAATTGTCACACAAATGGCTGCTCTGTTAAATACACCCAGTAAGTAGTCCATCTAGATAGATTTAAACACATTTAAAAGATAAATTTTGAGCAAAATAATGCAGCTCCTATATTTGTATCCATGACTACATTTCCTCAACACACTGAATCATCCTCTGGCTTTAGGTAAGAGTCCGTTCATAGTTGGGACCCCCCCTCCAAGTCAGGGACTTTCTCTGTTCTGTGCAGGTCCATTTTTTATTTCCCTGTTTGTCAAAGGTCTTCTCTTTTTCTTTAGCAAACCCTAAAGTTAAATTGGCTGTTACAAAAGCACGCTCTGGTTCCCATTTCCCACCCCACCTTTCAGTATTTCTGAGCCTGGCCTGCTCATTTGCTGCCCTGTTAACAATGACAGAACAATGTCGGTGTTTGCCTACTGAAAAAGGCCTATGTCTTCTTATCAGTTGCACTACGCCCCGTCATTACTTTCTGGAAATCAAAACCAGCCAGCTCTGTGAAATGTGTGTGCCTGGGGAACTTCCACTCGATCTAATTGCCCTGTAAGTCTTCCTGACAGCGTATATGGATATCACCTCACTGCACGCACAGTTCCGTGCTAGCAGGTCAGCCCTTCTCATTTCTTCAATGTATGCATAAATTACTATTTTAAAATGAAAAAAAAAAAATTTATGGTGGATGCAAAACTTTTTTCTTGATGTGTTGCCTGCACAGACACTCAACAGGAGGCCACTTTCTCTTTGGGATTCCTTCCCTCAGAGAAAATATTTTTGTACAATAAAGGAGAAATAGTATTGCTTAGTTCATGAGAGCTTAACACGACCAAAATATTCTTTGCATATGAAAGTCTTTTGAAAGCTTTCTTGGAAGCTTTCTTCTGTGTCTTTACCTCTCTCTAACAAATAGGATCTTTCTTTAAAAGGTTCACTCAGTCTGTTTTGAAGTTTACAAAACAACCATACCCTCTCACAGCTCTTTTCTTTTTTCTTTTTTCTTTTTTTCTTTTTTCTTTTTTCTTTTTTTCTTTTTTGTCTTCTTTTTCTTTGTCTTTTTTTTCCTATTCTTTCTGACCACACCATAGAACAACTTTTTACAATAGTGACCACAGCTCAGCATGATGGCCCTATATCTGAGTAGGATTTTATAAGCGTTAAGGTAGAGCAAATGACAATTGTATGACACCAGCTGAGGAATCGTGGAACTTAGAAATCATGCCTAAAGCCCTTGAGTGGACAATATTCAGTTAGCTTAGGGTGTGACCTCTCTTTCTGTCATTACAATAAAAAACAAAAGTAGTCTTGGAAGCCTTAATATCGTGAACCTTAAAACTGAAGTATAAAAAAACCCCGTAAAGATTAGCATCCAGGAAATTATTCAGTCAAGGATTGAAAACTAGACAGAAGTATTTACACTGTAAATATTAATTTATTGGCTGTAATATATTCATTGATTTTACAGTCCAATATGACTATGTCTAGTGTACTAATAAATGTGTTTGAGTAGAGTCAATATGCAATGATGAAAGTATGTTTTCCATGGTGCAGCTTTGCCAGCCAACAGTGTAATTACCCCAGCCCTCAACTCGGAAAGTCACACAGCCAGTTAGGTGACCTTGGCCTTCCCCGTTTTACCTGCCTTTAAACTTCACTTAAACAGCATGTGAGCTTAATAATTGCATTTGTGAAACACATTAAAAGGATATTTTGAGAAGTAAATCGTAAAAAAAAATGAAACCTATACATATATAACTTACAGAACCTATACAGTGTTACCGAACATCACACTGTGCTTGTAGGAACTCCTTTTCTGTCTACGCCTCATCAGTGCCTGTTTAGTCTAATCTTTCTAACTGTGTTTTGCAAAACAACGTAGTAAGAGCATCATTTAATCACTAGACAGACATAAATTTACCATGCATTCCGGAAATGAAATGACCTTTAAAAACTATTAACCAGACTTAGACCAAGTTTTCAGAAGCAGTGCAAAGGAAAACCTTGCTCTTTAGTAAATAAAGTGTGTTGATACTGTAAGTTCAACAAACAATCCAGGACACTGGAAAATTTGAGGTTTTTGATAATTTTGTGTCAGTGTGGAGCATGCAATGCTTGTTTATGGTTCAGATGTTATCCTCTTGCTAAGAGAAAAATAAAGTGCTTTTCATACTTCTGCCAAGATACAACTTAAGAAAAACAGCGAATTCATCGTTTCAGCTTGTGTTTTCTTCCTCCCGTGCTTCTTCCATTCAGATACATA
This sequence comes from Burhinus bistriatus, assembly GCA_013397275.1. Classification (NCBI taxonomy): domain Eukaryota; kingdom Metazoa; phylum Chordata; class Aves; order Charadriiformes; family Burhinidae; genus Burhinus; species Burhinus bistriatus. The sequence goes on from VYXH01001734.1 coordinate 55,740, forward strand.
ACAGATTTGTGGAAATTGCCAAAAGGTCTTTCTCATGTAACTTCCTGCACCTTTTGGAATAAGCTGTAAGGGATGATAAGCTCTAATAGAAGTTTAAGCTATCCCATTTCAGTTATTCAGCTAGCTGTGACACAAATGGCTCTTTAAAGCAGAACTGATGAATATATTTATTCAGACTTTTCCAAAACAGGTGCTGCTGCAAAGAGCGTAGGATAAAATTTATTCTCTAAGAGAAAATCAGTACAAGGTCACACAAATCTCATGTAAGCCTGAACATCTGGCCAAATGCCATAAAATTTGAGTATATCTGAATGGTTTTTGAAAATTATGTGTGTGACAGTCCACATTTGTATCACATAAATAATTTAAACTTTTGGCCCAAGTTAGGAACAGCAAGACCTAATTCTGTATAAACCCTCAGTAAATACTCATCCAAGCTGTTGCCTGTAGCATTCTTCGAAGAAAGAAACCTGAAAGAAATAAATAATGATTTGTTTACATTAAAATAATAATATAAAATTTAAACAAGCCCACAGAAAATGGCTTATCTCACTGGGGAGCTGGACAGATGTGTTGGCATCAAAATACTGCTTGCTTTCCTGCGTCTACCTCCTATTTGTACTTTGCTTTGTTTTTGCAAACAGTTGTAATAGTCTGTGCCTTGTGCACAGAACTGCTATTTTCAATGGAAAACAAACTGTAAGAAAATATTTAAACAATCCAAAAAGTGTGATTTGAAACATCTTAAGCAGTACTGATGTGTATGCACATGCATGAATACAAATATGACACGTTCAAAAAAAAAAAAGCCAACCAGGCAGTGCTACCATAGTGACCTTTGAGACTGTAGACATTCAAGCCCTGTGGTTTATTTTGTGTTTTAGCACTTTTGGAACCATCTTCTCAAAATTGTGTATATCACCTTTGTTTGCAGAGGCAAATGAGTTGAGAAGGAGGACACCTTTTCTGCCAGGTTCTGTGGCAAAGGTGTGGACATACTCACACATCCTGTTGACTGAAGCTGACGATCTCCCCCTCTGCCTTTTCAGGGCACCTTTTTTTTCCTTCTTCTGTATAACTAACACCGATGTTCGTGATTCAAAGTCATGAGAATGCATGAAGTAGACATTTTATTTTGTTAGGTTTTCCTTTAGAGAGAGGAATTTATTTTTCTTTAATGGCCATGCTTAATATTTATGTTACAGATATATGTCAGAAAAAGACAAAGAAAAGTAAAGTTCCTGGCACTTGACACACCAGTGAGTGCCATTATGTGTATATGCAAACACCAAATGATGTCCATAGCTAACAAGGGCCAGTTGTTTGCCCTCTTCTTGGTCCTTCTTTTGAAGGAACCCCACAGGTTTCAACGTGCACTTTAATCTAAAAACTTCAAACTTTATTTAAAACCCTTACTCACTTAATGCAAATCAGTTGCATTTATGTCATGAGATTGAAGTCATAGGAACAAATAGTTCTGATGAGCTGTTTGAATAAAGCTTACAGCCTGGAATGTGGCTGTGATTTTCTGGGAAATGCAAAATTCCTTGTTGGAGAATGTAAGATGGAAAATCATGGGGTGTTTGCTTCAGAAAGGTACTAGATTTCCAGGTACTTGTGATGTGTAGTCTTGCTCTGAGATGTTGTAGATATTACAGGACAGATTTTGCCTGGGGAGCAGGTGGCTATAAATGTCTGGGAGAAAGGAGTTTAAAAAATTTTCTGAATTAAAAACCATTTTTTGCTAACTTGTCTATAGCATAACATGAGTGGAAACTTATCTTCAAGCATGCAGAGGTATGTCCAAAGAAACCCAAACTCAGGTTTAATTTTAGGAATCCATAGTCAGGGTCTTCTACAGAGAACACTGCACCCTGGGGTCCATCAGCATTGTTCATGCATGATGCCCTGGTTTTGATAGGTTCCCCTAAATAATTTGCTCAGAGTGTGTCCCCTGCAGACTCTAGTGTAGATGTAACTAACCTTAAATGAGCTCCTCCAGGTCTAGCGTAGCCACCTGGAGTTTGACAGAGGCCAAGTTACCCTGCTGCCTGGCCAGAAATTTTAACTTGTTCAAAACTCAGTCTAGCTGTAGCTGATCAGCTTCCACCACCTGAGCTATCACTGTCCATGTACCACCCGGCTCCCAGCGCGGACCCTCAAACAGCTCTCTTGTGTGTAGGTGTGGGTGCAGTGTGTTTGGTGTTTTAATGATGGGGGACCACAGTTTTCAAGCTAATCACAAAGTTCATCAGAACTCACAGAGGACCACAGGACTTCAAAGTGACCTTTTGTTTTCAGTACCATCCATTTTATTGCAAGGTTTGATGCTGCACAGAGTCAATAACAGGTCATTTCACTGCAGATCAAGATGGATTTTGATATTGGCTGTTTGCTCAAGTATCAGATTTATTCCTTCAGATATCCTCATCCGAGCAAGTTCTTTGTGGAATGCCTCTGCAAAGCTCCCCTTACTGGTCCTGGAGAGATGTTGGTTCAGCAGACCTGTTTCAGACATCCACTCTGGCCTCAGTGCAAGCCAGGGGGACAGAGTTAGCTGTCTGCATCACAGACCTCTGTTTTTGATCCAGTGAATCCCACCTCCAGCGTGTATTAGTGAGCCGTCTGGTCTGGAACAAGGTCCTCTGCATGGCAGAGACAGCAGCCTATGCTTTTGGCTCAGAACAGGCAGCACCTCGCAGAGCCCCTAACTGTGGTGGTGAAGTGAGATGCTCCTCTTCCTCCTGAGCAGGCTAGCATATACTCTGGCGAAGCTGGGCTATCGACCCTCTGCTCAGATGGGGATATCTGAAGGAACAAATCTGATTCTTGAGCAAACAGCCAGTATCAAAATTTGATTTTCGTTTGTTAGTCACACTGTGTATCTTGAAGGTGAGGCTGATTTCTACTGGTGAGCAACTGGTTGTACCAGCCACATCAGGATGATAAAGCTTGAGTTTTGAATAGCTGTCAGCACAGAGGTGGGTCCTCCGAGCAGTGCTTAGATACGGATGTTTGCTAAGGGATAACCGTCCCTCTGGTGTGCCACCATTGATTGGCTGGGACAGCTGCATAAAGAACCCCAGAATAAGGCCAGTCTCCATCCTCCGAGAGAGCCCTGAGCCTATCCCTGTTTAGAAGAAAGCCAGACTCCAGCAGCAACATGTCTCAGCTGGAAACTGCAATGGGAATGACCATTGCTGTCTTCGACAAGTATGCAAAGACTGATGGCAACAGGCAAACCCTCACAAAAGCAGAACTAAAGACCCTCCTGGAAAAAGAGCTCCCAAACTTCCTCTCGGTAAGAGAACAGCACGGCATCATTTCTGTGCAGTGGGTGCAAGGGCTGCCTGCAGACATAGGGTTTAGTACATTACAGGGGAAATTACATCCAGAAATATGCAATGGTTTGTAGAAAAATTTTAAATAAAAAAGTCTTTGCATATACTGTGCAAAACTGATTCTAATAGTCAGGGCAATTCCCTATTTACTAAATTAATCACTCAAGTTATCAGGGCAATGGCTTTGAAGTAGATTGGGTTTCCTCTTCAGAATTCACCTACTTCTTCTGTTTATCCCTGGATTTATAAGCTCATTTCATGTCACAAGTGCTGTGAAGGTACTTATGTTGTCAGCAATCGAAGATCTTGATTGCAGATGGGGAATCTCTCTAAATATTTATACACTTACTTTCTCTAGGTATTTATACTGCATACTCAGTATACTCATCAAAATGATGCATAAACAAGAACAACAGATGAACTCAGAGCAAACTGTTTTGCATTTGTCTTTAATAGTAAAAGAAAGACCTGAAAAAGTATTTTACAACATAGATTTATATGTAATCATCATGTGCATTTAAGTAGGTTTTATATGTATATAAAATTTCTCTTAGTATGTGTTCAGAATGCTTAATACATCATAGTAAAAGCTTTAGCTGCCTGGGAGACAAAATGCTTTTCATTTTCAGTTGTTTTTTATTTGCTTCTCTTCACTAAAAATCCAGAAAACGCTTTAAGTGTCTTATTCCTTCCACTCAGGAGTAATGTTTATCGATCTGTACAGTTATTAGTCTTAATTGCAAAAGCCTAGAACCAAATGTTCCAAATGTGGCTGCCACTTTTTGTCTCAGGAATAATTCAGCTTTTTAACAACTCTTTCAGGGCACTGCAGCCAGGGCACTTGATACAATTTAGTATCTTGCCATGCAAGCTATATGAAATCACCATATGAAATCCAGGCCTGCTGGATTTATGACTCACAAATGAAACACAGATGCAATATTCAGAATAAGAACCCGGATGGCTCTGGGGGAATAGATGAAAATGTCTCTGAAAAAAATCTGGAAAACAGATCAGTGGTTCTGACCCAAGAGTGTCACAGGAAGCGTGCTGTTGCTGGTCATGGAGCTGTATGTTACCTATAGCACTTCCACGTAAAGAAAAGCAAAACCAACAACAAAACCACGATTCTAATGGGGCATGGAAATCCCCCCGAAACTTGACATTTGGTCTAAAAAAAAGTCGCGGAGCCGCTGCACTAGATAACTACCAAATGGGATGATGCTCAAAGGTCATTCCTGACTACAGTTCCTGGCCAGGCACCACCTTTTCCAGTTCCTTACAGCTGCTCTTACTGGTTCTACTTATTTCCTGAAACGGATGGAAAAAGTGGAATTTTCCAGGGAGATAATTAGCTGAATGTCCTCTTGCATTGTATTCTCTTCTCTGTCTCTGGATTTCTCTTCCCATTTTACCTATTCTAGAAAAAAACCACAAAATAACATTTTATGCCAGTACTTAAAATAAATTTTAATCAACAATGTCTTGTCTTGCAGACTACTAACTGCAAGGGAAAAAAAATAAAAAAGAGAAAATGTCTGACTTCAGAAAAAAAAGTTTTACCTGCATTTTACTGAAATTTATATCAATATTTTTTTATTTGCAAGAATGTTCTGGGAAACAGAGTCTTTTAAATATTCATATATATTTCTGGTCTTAGAATTGGTTATACCTGACACAGCTCACAACTACCTGGAAAGGTCTTGAATCAGTCAGAGGCAGAAATAAATTCATAGCAGAGGACTGAAGGATTGGACTCAGAGTTTGCAAAAAAATAATTCCCACACATGCATATCATCTATTTCATTAAATAACTTAAAATATTCACTTATAAAATTAAAACTGATTGTAATTTGCAAAGTGAAAAGGAATAAAAACTTCCAGACCCATTCACAAGTCAAATCTAGGGAACTGGTTCAATTTTTAGTGATTTTAAAACTGCATATATTTAAAGTGAAACATGAAATTACAGAATGAGAAATTCAGTTAATTAGACCATGATTAAGAAGTGCCATCAGGTTTCAAATAAGGTAGTCATTATTTTAAATTCCTGGAAATTTTCCAAAATTTTATGTAATTTCTTCCTAGTATAATACCGGATTTGTTTTTTGTTTAGCTTCAACAACATCCATGTGGTTGTTTCCTACATTAGATAGGTCTCTACTGCCATCACTTGTTTATTTTTAAAACTGCGTTCTCTAAAAGCAAGAGTTAGTGCCAGGATTCAAGCCAAAAAGCCCTCCTGTAAGCTACTTTAGGAAAAAAAAAGTCTTTTTTTATTTATTATGGCAAAATTTTTTTTAAAAAATAATCTCTTTTTATTTGGATGTTACCTCACTTAACATCACCCTCGAGATGGACTGGGTCAGTCAGCCCCTCAGAAGTATGGCAGTTCAGAAAGAAAAAGATTTTTCTGATATTTTTTGCTGCTGTAACTCAAGCTCAGCAGCGCGCTTGCTTCAGGAGGCGCCTTCCCCGACCCCAGCTCCTGCGAGCAGCTTGTGCCAGGCACCAAGGCCAGAGGGAGCGCTTGAAGCACTTTTGAGGCCGTTTGCATCTTTGCTGGGGTGGCAGTGCTTAATGAAGCTTAACTCTGACATTTGCCCCAGGAACGCATCGTTTTGCAGCACTGCAAACTGCCCCAGCTCCAGCTGAGCCTTTAGCCTGGCATTTAGTTCAGCTGGGTCACGTCCTCTGGGCTTTGCATTACACAGCTTGGCCATGATAAATCTTGTTTTAAACGTAGAAATCATGGCTCTCCATGCCGTGCATGACCACAGCTCTCCGGTGTAATAAACCCGAGAGCATATGCTTTTGGGGGAGGGAGCGGGGGGAGATGTGGTCGCTGCTGCTGTGCAGAGAGGGGGAAGATGCAGGTCTGCACCCATGGCATGAGGATGCCAGGACTCACACTTGCCCCCACCATCGCCACAGCCCCCCAACTTCTGCCTGTTCCCCACATGCCCAGGCCTGACCCCAGCAGCGGCACGAATTCCCGTGGGAAGGATGTGCTTTTTCAGGCAGCTGGAGGAGGAGGCATGCAGCTCTGGCTGAGATGGGCAGGCAGAAGGATGGCTCCCCGGGGACGTGACCCGTGCTGGGTGCTGAGCACTGGTCTCAGCCAAACATGGTGCAAAGGAACTCATGGCTTCATGCCCAAAGATATAATGCACAAAACAAGCAAAGAGAATTGGAAAAAAAAAAAAGGTCTCACTAGCAGAAAAACGTGATAACCTGATGCTCCAGGCAGACCTATGGCAAGGCTGCGTCCAGGAGCCATTACACCTCCATCACATCCCCAACGGAAAGATACAATGATCCCAAGATGGCATCAGCCTCACACCCCCCAGTTGCCCCCCCGCATGCCTCGGCGAGAGCCCAGAGCCCCACCAGGGCGCTTGTTGGGGGTACGGGTAGTTACGATGCTGCGTTAGGGTTTGTGCCACCTCTCACCTCAACCTGCTCCTTTTCTTTTGCAGTCAGGGAAGGACAAGGATGCCGTTGATAAAGTCTTCAAGGACCTGGATGAAAACGGCGATTCCCAAGTGGACTTCAAAGAATTTGTCATCTTTGTGGCAGCTCTGACTTGCTGCTGTCACAAATATTTTGAGCAGAAAGCAGCCAAATAATTGTCAAACTGCTCACAAGAAGCCGTCTTTGTCTGAACTCCATATGCTAGTAGTATGGATCCCTTCACTTCTTCCATGTACCACTATGCAGTTTACAAGCATGCTGGGCTGTAAAAATAAATCCTACTGTGCTTCCTTCCCTGTCTTGAATGTTAATTTCTGCTCGTTTGTGGAAGAGCCTGGGTTTAACGGCTCCCACTAACTCTCACTGAGTATTTTTTCTCTTTCTCTGCTTTTTAAAATTCTGTTCTTAGCCAAAAGGCTCAATATTCATCCCCGTGCAGAGGCCGCACAGGGCTAAATGCTGCTGGAGCCATGAGTCAGCTGGAGGCTGCTTTTATACAGCAGCATCTCTGGGATGCAGCCAGCCAAGCTTCAGCTGATGGAGATTGCAGCCTAAATCCATACGTGTGCCACCATGGCTGTCCGGGACGGGTCTCGCGGGGACTGCCTTTGAGCCTGTTTGGTACCCTCAGCTGTGCGGTTGTTGCAGGGCTGCCATGTAGGCTCCTTCTTGGTTAAAAAAAAAAAA
>VYXH01001734.1:63291-75145 GCA_013397275.1 Burhinus bistriatus
CCCAAGCACTTTTTTTTTTTTTTTCGCAGCATGGAGGATTCTGTGCAGTTTTATGTGCTGGTGAGCCACCTCACCCAGCTCAGATGGACTTACTTCCTAAAACATGATAAGGCTTTTCTACCAATATGATACTATTCCATTGGCAATGTTGGGTTGCACACTGTAACCATTTTATTTTAAATAAATTTAAATATCCCTCAAATAGCATGCCATAATATTTCTGCATGAAGCATGACTAATGACAGCAGTTCTTGCTTCTTTACCTGAAAAACATCTGTGCGGAGAAGTGGAAGAGTTTGCTTTCAGTGGAGCAGGCAACAGACACCAGCTGTGACCCTGCAGCTGGAGCAAGACTGAACCAAGTGGTCTTTTGGAGCACCTTGCAGGCGAGCATCCCAGTGCAAACTGCAAAAAACCACCGGTTTTAGTTCCGTTATTTTCAGAACGGTCCTGTCTAGTGCTATTCCCATCTTGTGCCAGGAGTCAAGTCATTCCCTGTCCGACTGCATGTGCAAACGTGCTGTGCAGGTAGAGGTGCTACAACTCCCTGTGCAGCTGCGCAATGTTTTTGCGCAGCCTCCAGCTCCGGCTGGAGATCATGCTGCACAGCAGACATAGGAACGAGAGCTCTGTAGCTGCAGAGCGCTGCTTGAACTGCAAAAACATTTTCCTCTTCCTGCTGAAGCCCGATACAATGAGCTAACTGGTCGAGTCACATACCTGGAAGTGGACCAAGAACTTAGTTTCGCTGCGTTTCCTGAGCCTGAAGTTAAGCCACAGGTTTGACCCATAACCGCATATAAGCATACATACTTCTAAGTGTACTCATCTTTTTCAGGATGAATTTTCATGTTTTGAGGCCTATTTGACTATTTCAGCCTGTTTTAAGTGTTACAGCTGTCCTTTCATTTTGTTCCTCCGTTTGGCTGTACTGACTAAATGGACTAAACACCACTTAAAACTTTTTTCCTAATACCAAGGGCGCAGTGTCCCAAGGTCCTTTAATGGGTGTGACTGCCGGCTGCTTCGGGAAAGGCTCTGGTCCTCTCTGCTCTGCCACTCTTGGGTAGTGTCAAGCCATCGCGATCCAGGGGCTGGGCTTCCTTTGGTGCTGGTTGCTTGGTCCCCACCAGAGGTGTCTAACCACAGTAAGAGCTCAGAGTCTCACGTCTCCCTCACGCTACGTGTGGCTGGTGTACCCACCAGCACCATACCTGACCCAGATGCCTACAGAGGGGTTCCTCACCCACGACGCGTTAGAGGGGAAGCAGCTTGCCGGTGCAACTGTAGTGGGTGCTGTTAGCCTATGGTCACGGTTAAATCAGACAGAGAGCACACTTAATATGCAACTGAAAACTAGCGAGTGTTGCCCACATTCATGCCTTCGCCCTGGCACCTTGCTGAGAACAGGCTCCCAGCTTAGCGTAGACATACAACAAAAACCTAACGATCAATGAGTCCTCATTCTCTAACAGACATCATAAACTAGTATCTGTGTGCAAGAGACTGCTTGAAAAAGAGAAAGCGTGTGGATGTGTGTCGGTCTCCGTGTGTGAGCACAGCTGTCCCCTGCCGAAAGGGACAGCAAGGCTGTGTCGCCATTTCAGCGCTGCTGCAGACCGAGCTCATGCAACAGACCATTTTGAGCAGGGCTCTGCCTTCTTGTCCCCAAATCCTTGTGGCATGACAGTGTGGCACAAAATCATGCTGAACAATGCTCAGAGGGTTGCTGAGCTCCTGGATGGCCAGAAATAAATTGCATCACGTATATGACACTTGCAGAAGTAACATTACTTGCTTTACTGGCAACAGTAATATTTCTCTGCGCTACCTGAGCAAGAAAACTACTAGTTATGAAAATGCACAAAAGTCTTCCCAATCCAGGGATCCCAAATTAGCCTGTTTTTCAGAGATGACTCCATATTTCAGTTGTTTGAGATACCCTTACAGCTCCAGTCCCGTATGTCCCTGCCCGATGACTGCTGTGCGGCTTACCACTTGCAAGGGCTGGCAAATTCCAGTATCACATCCCTCACTATTCTGTCAAGGCTACAAATAAGCAAAGGGCTCTCCTTATTGCAAAGGAAGTTGATTATAAATTACAGAGGTAAATTTCGTATATTGCATATACTATGAGCTAGCTAGTGGTATAAACCATTCTTGAGTGAGGAAATTTAGGTGATACCTGTCACCAACTGATTGGTGTACCCTAATTTTTTTTAAATGTATTTTTCCTTTTCTAAGTTTAGCATTAGCATCTAAAAGGTTTCCTCTGTGTTGCTTCATAATATCCATCCTCACTGAAATTATTTTTTTTACCACTGTGTGGCACTAAATGCAGCCTTTTTATTACCCACTGAGCCCAAAATTCCATGTATCATTATTTAGACAGAATGTAAAGAATTTGTGTTAAGATTTAAAAATTCAGAAGTATCCTTAACATCATGGCAATTTTATTTCTAAATAAACACGGTATGTCCCATTGAGAGCACTTCACTGATCGCAGCGGAAGCAGCAGGAGCTGAGAGCCACGCAGCGGCTCCATCCCTTGGGCTTTCGGTAGGGTTTAGCGGCAGCATCCCAGTTTCACCCGTGTGAAAGTTGTTTCCCCTGGTTTGTAAATTGCAAATCTCTTGTGCAATTTATTGTAGTATCATTCTACACCTCATTGAGATCACTTTTAAAGCATATCTTTTAAAGAGCGTATTGGTGAAAAGCTCCTGTCTTGTCAGCCAAGAGATTAATTTTTTTACTCTATTTTATCTATCAGATTTTTAAACCACGCTGTTCAGTGGTGACAGCTGTATATCATCGTGAGCAATACTGTAATTTACCCCATATTTCACTCTTATTTCCTAAACTTCCTGCCCCTGGTGTCCGATAGCCACACAATTTCACTCGCTCTCTAACACCATTTTTGCCCATTTTTCCTGAATTTGCACAGGTTTTCTCTGTGCTCGTAGGGCATTTGAAGACGTGGTTTCCTCTGCTTACCTGCAGTTCTGCTCACAGCAGCCCAGAGCTGCTTTGTAACCGCTCCACCTCCAAAAAATGGGCACCAACCACCTGTGATGAGCTCAAGCACCCTCGCCTCCCTGAAGAAGTACCTGAGCCACCCTCTCACCACCAGCTCGAGTGTGCTATGGAACGAGTGGGATGTTCTTTCTCCCGTGGATCCTACAGGCCCCAAGCCTGCAAACTCTTACCCTTGTGTTTAACTCTCCTGAACTTAGGTCCCTTGGTCCCAGCGGTACCTGCTGGGGACACCTGGAGAGCCCGAAGACCGAGCCCGGGAGCACAGGGATGCTGTGTGCTGCTTTGCTAACCAGAGGGAGCTGTGCATGTTCAGAGCTGCAGAATGAGGGGGAAGGAAAGGGATTTGGGCATTTTTTATCTTTCCCTGCAGATCTTTCAAAAGCTGTAACTCAGTGATGAATATTCATTTCAATGTAGTACTGAAAATTCAACTGATGACACCTCAGAGAGAAAATGATCCAGGAATAAAAGAAATTAACATATAGCTCCCACCTTATCATAGAACAAAAGTGACTTTTCAGAATATATTATTTAACCGAAAAGCATTTCAGCAGAATAACTTTAATATCTTTCAATCCACTAATTTTCTTCCCTAGTATTAATTATTGTCGCTATGAACTCCCAGTTTACCCCGAATACACTGTGCATTTCCTTCCCTGGGTAAGCCTTAGTCATTCAAGGTTCAAGTTGCAGAGACCCTAGAATTGGTTTTATACCGACCATTTAATCCCAGCTCTTAGGCCGAAGCGTATTGCGTAGAATGAGATAGTTTGAGACACAGTAAGAGAAAGGAAAAGACAGCAGAAAGAGCAGCTCAGCAAATATGAGCTAACAGTTGTGGGCAGTACACATTTGACTTATGTTAAAAGAAAATAAGATATGGGAAAAGATACTACTAGCAAATGACAATGTGGGAAATCATTAGCTGTGATGAGTTTCAAATTACGCAAGGCTTAAAGGCAGAGGTCAGAAAGTCAGCTAAGCAGCAAACCAGCCAATAGGTATTTTTGTTATCTTATACAGAAAAAATATAGATTTGTATTAACAGTAGATGCCTTCTATAGATAAAGGGACTCCAGTATCTACAGGTACCATTTTGAGATTTGGTGGGGTGCTGTCAAGGCTCTTCAGTTTTTAAAATGACGTATTGAAATCTTTTTTCTGAGTGTATATACAGGAGAAAATAGGCATAATGTTACCTAACCCTGAGGTCACTTGTGGTCACTTACGTTGTAGTTTTACCTGGGAAGGTTCCTCATTATTTTACCTTCAAGTTCACTGGGGCTCGTGGAAAAAAACACTTCACCCAGTCAAGCATAGTATTTATCTCCCCAGTAAACTCAGTTTGGGGCTGGAAACTGGACATTTCTCTCCCCAGGCCCTCCGAACATCCCACACTAGCAACATGTACCTTCACCGCTTGAGCTACAGTGCCAAGATCAAGCTCTTTGCAAAATACACCTTAGCTGCTGGTTTCCTTATAAAAGGTGGGTAGAGGAGGAGGAGGAGACGCTACCTATCTTTTATGCAACTGTCTCACCACGAAATGCTCCTGTAGGAGCTGGGAAATTGCGTTCAAACCTTTCCTCGGCTGAAACCCACCCACACCAGCTGAGCGCACTAAATAGCAGGAGCCAGGGTGGCAGGAGGCCCAGGGTACCTGCCCCCTGCTCCCTCCATCAGATCAGAGACCGGTGAGGCTGAGGAGGCCTGAAAAAGGGTGCATGAGAAGTAGCACATCTCTGTAGCCTGGTAAATGGAGTATCTGGTCGACAGTACAGGTGTCTGAGTCCCAGATATGCTATAAGGGCAAATTCTGTATTTTAATCAATAACTAATGCAAAATACACAGTTGGCAGAACTGAAAGGATACTCCTTGCCAGGTAAGTTCCCAAGCTATCAAATGGTAGAGCGATGGTTGCTGGTCCAGTCCTCTCTCTCTTGGACCACGTTCTCTGCAACAGGCTGAAAAGGTCGCAGCAGAGGATGGGAGGGAGCATCTCCTCCTCCTCCTCCTCATCCTCCTCCTGCTCTGAGCAGCCAATCCACCCTGTAAAATGGTGTAAAATGGTGGGTAATGCTCAGCCCACCACCAGCAGAGTGAAAGTCCTGCCAGCACGTCTCCCCCACCCTTACCACTCAGCAGCACTTGGTGAAGCTCTTTTAAATGAAAAAAAATCTAACTCCTGCTCAGATACCTGGAAGGAAGGCTCGAGCTATCTGTTTTGCTAAAGAGGGTTCCCGGCTGCAACTTTTGGAGGCGAGGTTTGGAGCTTGCCTGGTGTCCTCGGGGACATTACTTGCTGCTGCCTGTGTGCATGCAGCTTCCCAATGGATGGACTCACGCTTTTGGGTCCCTTTTCTGAGATACCTTTCCCACGTGCTGGGAGCAGAGCCTTGGGGCTTAACACAGGTTTCTGCAGTCTGCTCAGATCCACCCACCTGGAAATTAGTCATTCCAGCAGCTAATTGACTATGCTTTTGTACAGCTTTTTCAGGCCATTTTCTCCCCCAGACTCATTCCTTTTTTTTTTCCCCTAGTCAATAATTTTTTTTACTCTGGTATCAACCTGAAAACCTCTGGGTTAGAGCTCCGTTCTGGAAGCTCCTTATTGTCTGAAGGGAGAGAAAACTTAATTTTTTTAAGGGCACAGCTCTGCTACTCCCCAGCAGGTGATCAATAGGCACATACACCATATTATACTGCAGGACTAGGCACCGGAATATTCTATAAATAGGTTTGATTTTGCCTAGTAAACCTTTCTATTCTATCCAAATAAATGCACAGAATTTTTTTTCCTCGTGATTTTATAGCTTCCTATTTAGATGGAATTGCCAATAAAATTTTTCTATGAGAGGCAGAAGTAGGTCTCTAAAGTATTAGGTAGCTATTGACTGTTGCATTCAGAAAGAACAAAAGGTTCCTGAAAAGAAATGGATAAGAAAGCTGAGTAGAGATGCGCTGTGAGAGCCAGGAACTTCCTCTCCAGGATGTAAGTACAAGCACAGAGAGACTGAACCAACCTGCAGGTCACTGCCACAGTTTAGCCTTGCTACCTAAAAGGGTTTCAATCTGATGAAGACTGAAAAACCTAGGATCGTGGGTTTCCTTTCGAAGCATTTTGATGTTCAAATATTTATTTTCCCTTAGTGCCTCTAAATCCTTGTCAGAGTGATTGTAGCTCCCTTCTTCCTCCTCATTTCCAAACCCTACTCTGTAATTTAAGTCTGTGACGCTTTGACCAGGTAGTTTTGGATGAAGATGTTCTGGAAGCCACCAATACATCACAAAAGTCAATTTTGTGTTTCTGAATTAACTTCCTCACCTATGCTGACCTCAGCTAGTTGAGTCTCCCCATATTCTCCATGAGATTTCATATCCATCAGTGTAAGCTAATAGGTTTAAAAGGCTGAACAGTAAAACCTGCAGAATAAGTAAAAGGCTAAAGCCCTCCGCTGCTCTTTCTGCAGGTACTAAGAGGGTTGCCTGAAATGAATATTCAATCTCCTATGACAAAAATAAGCTCTTCTTCCCTATCATTGACTTCCCAAATGAAACAGCTGGGAGGAAGAGAAAGCCCAGAGCTGCAGCTTTAGGGGAGCTGGAAAGGATCTAAAGTAAATAACAAATTTCAAGTAAATCAGGGATGATGCTAGGTTTGTCCTCTGAGGGCTCTGTAGTTGGAGGCAAAGACATGTGCCTTGCCTGGGGCAAGGGCTGGGAGAAAGGGAAAGCCCAGGGCTGCAGTTTCAGGGTGCTGGAAAGCATCTTCCAGAGCTAACTCGGGGCTGCTGCTTGACTTCACTACTGCAGAATACGTGGTCTGAACACAGAGCTGGGTGCCCGGCCACGTGCCATCTTACACTCCAAATTCACAAGGATGCTGAAAGCCATGCTGCCCTTAGGCTGGTATCATTCCCAGCCATCATCTCAGATGCAGGAGGATTTTAGTCTGGTTTTGGCGGGGACAAGTGCAATTCCTGGAAACCCAGGTCCTGCTCTACCAGTCTTTCAATACGAAGACTCTTGTCGGCTTTCTCACGTCATGAGGCAGCAGCAGATCCTTGCTGACAGCCTGCCCTTGCTCACAGACTCTGCCAGCAATGGCCTCATCTCCGTGAGCTGGAGAGGTGCAGAAGATAACAAAGGGCAGGATAAAGGCAAGGCAGCACAGCAGGGTGAAGCAGACCTGCAGGAAAAGACACTTTACCCCAGCTGAATTCGAGCTGTATCCTTGTTTTTCCCTGCTGTCCACGTTTTTCTCCTTCTTTTCCTTCCTGTTTTCTTCCTGCCCAAACATGAAGGAGCCTTTCAGCGGAAAGCCACTCGGTGGTTTGTTTTGTAAATAACAAACCGAAGCATTTCTCTCCTGCTAAGTCCCCCAAAATCAAGCAAAAGAACTGTCCTCCTCTTGACAGAGGCAGCTGCTATTTTGGCTCGCAGTTCAGCCAGCACAACATAGTCCTTTCTAGCGAGTCTCGCACTGCTGCATGGCAGCTCAGCCTTTCAGCCCTCAGAGAATGAGCACATTAGGAGCTGAATATAAGCAATGTTTGCCTCCAATTTGCTCAGGCTATGCCCAATTACTTTATTAATGGACTGGTTTGCAGCAGGGTTCAGATGAAACAAAGCTGTGCTTTAGGTTTGGTTTTGCAGTCCTCCCAGTTCAGAGCAATAAAAACGAAGCAATGTTAACTTTCCTTCTGTGGGATATCGTCCCCAGAAGCATGAGGGAAAGATCTCTCTATGGGCAGCCTATCCTCTGCAGAGCTCAGTGCTAACGAAAGCAGAAGGACAAACAATTTTGTTTTCCTGACACCTTTGATTAGGACAGGATGGCTCTTCAAGAGACAGTTCAACAGCTTTAAATATCTGTTTAATTATTCTTTCGGGATAGCGAGTGTGGTGCTTCCCTCCACCAAGGAAGTCTAGGCTCCTCCTGCAATCCCACTTTTGGAGTACATTCTCCTCTATAGAGTGTTTTGTGCACTCAGGAAAGCTGGGAGAAGGCTTTTTAGAGATATCCAGGAGACCTCTGGATCAGCTTTGTGGGGTATCAGGAATGTGGTTGCTGACAGCAGCGTGCAGCTCGTGATAACTATGTGCTTCAGAAAATACTGAGCGAGGCTGCTAACCCCTGAGCGGGAAGGGGACGCAAGTGGCATCCCCACCATCCACCTTACAGACGAGGCCTTGAGAGTCTGGACAAGATAACAGGAAGAGGAGGTAGCTTTACATAGGTTTCTCCTATTGTAAAGCATAATTTTGGCCAGATTAATACTTTGCCTCTCAGAGATGAAAACATCCCTGCAAACATGTGCTCGGAAATGCTTTCTGTAGAAGGAATCAGTGCAGGCAGAGCCATCTCCTACAGAGCAGTACAAAACACGCTGGAAGGCTGCTGTCTTGTGAGATGATGTCCGGAGCCTGCTGTGAACTGGCCCCATGCCTGGACTGAGACTCCGCGGTGCTGCATGATGTCCCATCCACAGACTTCTCTGTAACTCGAGGAGGTCATCTTTAAACCAAAGGGTTTAGCGGTGGCTACTCGCTGCTTTTAACTGGTGGTGTGATCTCTGCTATTTTTAAAATCTACCTGTTCTTTGAAAGAATCATCTTCAAATCATATAAATCAATTATTAGTATATTTACTGTCCTGTGGAGCCTATTGATGTATTTCTTTTACAGTTTTTTTTAAAGACTTGGGCTTCATACAGCATGGTAAAAATAAGCCAGAATTTATTTTTTTTTGTACTGCCCAGGGAAGGCTAATAAGTCTAGAAGTTTTGCAATAAATACCCACCTCCCATTGAAATGTTTATTTTCATCTTTGAAAATGTACATAGTACTGAAGCACGGGTGGAACAGAATATAAGAAGAAAAGGAGAATGTACAGACCTGCTAAGTGTCACATTTTATAACCACACGATCTCTTCAAACAGCATCAAATGTCAGTTATACTTGGGGACCTGAAGCCGTGGCCCTCCTCCTGCCAGGCTACAAGAATGCTGATATATTGTCATCAAACAAGACGTGGACCTTGGTAGAAAGATGTGAGGATTAAGATTCCTGCTGGGAAAATCCCTCAAAGCGATTTGGAAGAGGTGCTGGGTCCCCAATTGCAGTTGATAGCAAAGAGTACTAAGTTTCGCAACTGGTCAACAATATGAGGTGATAGAAGACAATTCATGATAACACACAAAAGAGCCTTAGATGCTTTGTTGTAGGATATAATTTGTTCTTTATTTACATAGAGCCTTTGTTTCAAAGTACAAGTGAAGGATAACAGCAGGGAAACGGAAAGCAATACTTGACAATGAAAGCAAACAAGCCATCAGCTCTGGACCTCAAGTGAGAACAATAGATTGAGCTTACAGAGCAAAAGAAAAGATCAAGACAGTGGGAGAAGCAGCATAAAAGAAAGAAAATAGATTCCTATGACTACAGTTAGAGATGAAATTGTGAATGATAAGAAAGCACTTTTTTGCTGCATTGCCTCGAGGTAAGATGCAGAGACCATGTCCACTTTTAGACCTTTTCTCATGTCCTCCTCTGTTGGTGACAGTGCCTTAGTCTGCAATACCCCATTGCCATGGATGTTGAAGTTTTAAATCATCTACAGAGTATGTCTAGATTGTACCGATGTGCCTGACCTTCTGAGAAGCACTGCAGTACTTAGCAAATTCATCTCTTTCCCTCAAATATCTGAATCACTCGTGCCCTTTGCCCCCTCCTTCCCCAAAGAGATTCTGCCTCACCCTTGTCATCATCTACCCTGTGCCAGGAGAACGGGTACCCCTTTTCTCCCCTACACACTCTCCTATATGTTGTCCAGGGCTTATCTGCCTCCACCCCAGCAACAGTCTGCAGCTGGGCTAGGAATCACTGCAGCACCCAGGAAGACAGCAGAAGATGATGGGGGAAAAAAAAAAAAAAGACTCCTTTAGAGAGCGTGGGGATGAGACAGGGATGGGGAGGATCACCTGTCAGGGCATTAAACCAAGACAGCAGCTATACTTTCTATGCAGGAAGGATCAAACCCCTTCATTGTTGGCCAAATAAACCCAAATGTATTTATTGCCATAGGCCATAGGCAAAGAATTGCTATGCACAGCCAGTAGCTGAAGGACTGAAGGTGGTGGCCTTGTTTTCCTGCAACAGCTCTAGCCTGACGTGCTGGACAGGAGTGGACTCTGTCTTCCCAGTCCACCGTGGAAAATCCCAAAAGCAAACGCTTCAGGATAGACAGAGTAGGACGGGGCCTTGAGGTAAGTGAGAGATTGTGCAAAAGACAGGCAGTGTTAACAAACACCGCTCTGACTTTGGCCTTTCAAAAGCCCAGAAATTAAAACTATAATTAATAGCTGTGCCAACAGGTTTTGGCTCCACTTAACAAGACCCCTCCAAAAATGTCTTAATTTGCTTTTCAGACCAGCTTCTGCAAGATCAAGGACTATTTGCTTCAGCAGGCTGGCCACTGACCTACATAGAGCAGCAAAGCTCAATGCAATAAAGAGCAAAGCTGAACTTCCTTTTTAAAAATAATCTAAGTTTAGAAACAATTTAGATGCTGGTGTAGCCGTGTGACTCCTGAAGCTGCAGAGCCCAAAGCCAGTGGTTTAATCTGTACCTGATGCTTGGCAGACCTTGTGCTGCTGATTTTGCATCTAAAAATCTCTGTCTAAGGTGTTTTTAGTTCTGAATAGCAGAGGCATAGATGGAGGCACAGAGAAACCCTATTTCTTAATATGTAACAGTCTCTAAACACAGTATTTTGTGTTAATTTAAAGAGTATTGCTTTAATTTATGCATACTG
Organism: Burhinus bistriatus; assembly: GCA_013397275.1. NCBI lineage: Eukaryota > Metazoa > Chordata > Aves > Charadriiformes > Burhinidae > Burhinus > Burhinus bistriatus. The sequence continues at coordinate 74,145 of VYXH01001734.1, forward strand.
CTCAGCCTAAAGGAGGTTCAAATTCCTGACCTAGGCTTCCAGGCAGTATGGCGAGATAAATAAAAAATGTTAATAATATCTCTCATTATATGTCTGTAGTTGCTTATATGTCTTTTAACAGTTTTCAGGGCTGGGATTTTCTGAACTGCTCAGTGCTGGTCTAACTCTGAACTTGTTGCTTCCAGTGATCGAGGCATTCATTCAAAATAGATTCCAAAATGAATACATGATTTGGGACACAGGGGTAATTTTTTTTTCTACTCTTACGAAGTAATATTTGCCTTGTTAAATCACATTAACTCAGTCTTATGCCAGCCCTGAAACAATTTATCCTGGCAGATCCTGTCTTCATCTTGCTGTTATTCAAAGTGGTTGATGTTTGATGACCCAAGCACATAGTCAATCTTATAATTTCTTAATTTTCTTTTAAAAGTGTAACTTACGTCACATCTGAGCAAAACCCCTTTACATGTGAGAAATTACTGGCTGTCTATTTTGTGATCGAACACATACAGCAAGATTAGTGATCATCTGTAGCTCAGCTGTTATTTTTACTGGGTTATCAAAGCTCTGGGGAGGATTTTGTAAAGCTATTTAGCCTGAAGGAAGGGATTAAAGAGGTTTCTCCCCATGAAACATCTGTTGCAAATGTACTTTCTAATACTCAGAGCAGAATGTTAAAATTAGTCAGAAAGGGGAAGAGTCTCTTTCCTGTTCAGCAGTCGTACTTTCTGCTCAGCCATCCCACGGGTCAACCCACTGTTTCTTTCTCAGCCCAAAGCAGAAGCTGCCCCTACCACTGTAGAACAGAGGGCTTCTTTGGATGCTGTGTCCCTCAACACCCTGATGGGGTACTTCAACCTCTTCCTTGAGCTCTCCTCCCTTTTGTCAATTAATGAGAAACTAGGACTTAAAGTGACTGTGTAGTCAGAAAGGCCAACCATCCACGATCTCCTTCTCTTCTTGCCCTAATTCCCAGACTCTACACTCATGCTTTTGTG
>VYXH01001734.1:75539-101167 GCA_013397275.1 Burhinus bistriatus
AAAAAAAAAAAAAAAAAAAAAAAAGAATAGACTATTAAAAAAACTTGGGTACTAGCAGTTCTGATACTGATACGGCCCCAGAGCTGTTTTCTGTACCTTTCTTCTCCTCTCACAGCATTCTCTCAAGCCCACTTATCCCAGCCCCAGGATAAAGCTTGTACTCTAGGGGCAAGGATAACTTTTTTTCTCCAGTAGCAGATAGGACTAGGATGTGCTCTGCTTTTACTGCTTAGAGTATTGCTTTCTATAATATTTGGGGAGAAAGGAGATAGCCAGTAATAAGCAAGCACATTCACCACAGAGCAATATACACTGTGCACACTTAAGTGCTAGAAGAAGTTGAATAGATACAAACTCTCCGTTTATTCTCCTGCTTCATGTATAGGAGATTTTCAGGTGACTAGACTTGATGTTCCTCATTCTTAGTGCTTTTTTTTATTATTATTATTATTGAGTTTAAGAAAACAGTCTGATTTTTTTCTTTCAAAGCAAAACGATAATTTAATTCTTCCCCTCTATATGAGATGGGGAAGAATTACATACTCATGCTTATATATGCTGGTCTTAGTAAACTGAAGCTTCAGGAGAGTGGCAGAATGGCTTACTGGTAGCATGACAGTAGTATCCTAATAAAAGCCATAAGTGACACTGATCACGCTGCATTTCTCTCCTCAGTTCAGCCATGGACAAGTGACAGACCCCTTAAAAACACATCATTGTTGCTGCTGCTGAGGATATCCTGTCAAACACAAGGAGCAGCACGACTATGGTGGCTGCTGAGTGCTTAGCAGGACATACCTGTTCTTGTCACTCCGTGCTCCCAGCTCAGAGGAAAGAGACTGCAGTGTCTCAATCCTCTGGGCCAAGTTCACCTGCTCCAGGTGAGCTGCTGCCAGCAGACACATGAGTGCAGAAGGAGTGGTGAGACAACGATGTACCTACTATGCATGTGTTAAGAAATAACAAAGCAAGGATACTATGGCAAAAAACTCCTAAATCTGGATACTTGGGGAGCTCCCAGGAGGGCCCAGGACTTACACCCTGTAGTCATTTGGGAATGGAAGAGGTTTCTTCTTGCAGAGCCAGGTTGTGGTAACAGAAAGTAGAACAGAAATTTTTAGAATACTGTTTCAGGCTGATATAGAAGAGTTAGAGACACAATTTCTAGTGCTGAGTATGACAAAGTCATAAATAAGGAGGCAGACAGTAAAACAACAGCAAATGCCTGTGCCTACTGCTATAAATTGCATCTCAAAGATTAACTGGTAGAGGTATACCAGCCAAGCTTTCCCACTATGGCATGGGCTTTAAAAAGTCCTGAAGCACTTCACTTGGTTAAAGGTGTACTGGAAATCCTGGTGAATACATCCTGAAACCTGGCAGTAGATACAATGGCCAAAGGACCAGGACTTCTTTCCGATGAAGGCGCAACCAGACTTCTCCCACCACTGGTATGCACAGGCTATGCCGCGGTCCTATTTGGGAGTCCACCCTCAGTGCCCTTTCAGACCTTTTGGTTGAGAACAACAAAATAGTGAAACATGTGAGCTCTTGTCTACTAAAAACTGGAGTAAATCCAGAGTAACGTCACGGGGGTCATAAAAGGGCCTGTAAATAACTGCTGAAAACCTGGGCTATATTAAAACTGGTGATATGTGATTTAAAAAATCTATCATTCCCCTCAGCCTCTGCGCCCACGTCCAGGTGACACGCTGCCCCCTCCGCAGGGATGGCTGGGATGCAGCAGTTGACTTGGCAACTGCTGCTATAATCAAATATTTTCCCTCCAAATCAGAAAGTATTAAAAACATACCGACAAAATGCACCCTGCATTTTTCTCATGTAATAAATCTGCTTTTATATTTAAAGACCATACTTCTTCCCTCAGCAGGACATAACTGTGGAATATTTCTTTCCTCAGAAGACACTGTACCAGCCCGATTTCTGGAGGACCTGTGAAGGGGTGATGCACAAGTGCAAAAAGAGGAGCTTTGTGCAGGTTGCTGCTGGTGGAGGCCCAGGAGATGTTCAAGGGACATCCATGGGCTTTGCTGAAGATACTGCAAGGAGCAAGCCATTATACGGCTTGCAGACTCAGCTGGCTAATGCAGGACAGAAGTCTGCCAAAGCCCTCCCTACCCTAGGAAAAGGATTGTCACTTGGTCATGTCACAAATTTCCTGCGTTCCCCATAGTGCATGGGCTCCCACTCCAACACACTTCTGGGCATGGCCCAAGGCAGGTGAGAGCATTTACTCACACTATAAGACCCCTACAGAACCTGTCCGGGCTGTTGTGACCTGTTCTTAAAGCCATTTTGACTCAAGCTATTTAGATAATATCTTCTGTTGGGGGGTGGGTGTATGAGAAAGAAGCTAAGACAATTTCCAGGTACACCCTGCCTTTTGGGGGCTGCTGCCTGGCTTTAGAGTACATGGAGCTGTTCCCTGAAAGGAATAACCAGAAATAACCACAGCCTTACATGACATCTGCAGCCAAGTCTCAAACCCAGATGACAAATATCTTGCCTTGAATCCAATCTTGGCTATTCTATTTAATAAAGGCATCTATTAACTAATTATCAACCGGTGGTTATACAGCACTCCTAAGTACAGCAGAATCAGGATTTGTGGTGTGAATCGTAGCTGCCTCTTTTTCCTACATTTTTTTGCAAAACAACTCTGGGGAGGCATGCAGAGAAGCAAAGCCTCTGAAACACATTTATTTAGATAAGCTGAATCTGCACTGTAGAATTTGGAAGCTGTCCAGGTTCAGGATGGATAATTCAGTAATCTGGCTGGGTGATAGCGGACTCTGCTGATTTATGTGTGAATCAACTGCTGCTCTTCTGGGTTTCCCTTTCCCCTCCAGCCCAGTAATTCGTTTGACCACCCCTTCTCCCACCTAAAGTTTCTGGGGTTTTTCACACTGCCATCCCTCTGCCCTGAAACACACACATATGCTTGCTTCTTCAGGACCGTTTTTGCAGGTATAGAGAAATGGAGGGGCACAGATTAGTAAGACCATTGCACTCGATGGGTAATGGGGCCATGGAGGAGAGGACCTCCCAGGTCCCCAGTCCAGTGGGATTTCTTCTTAGCAGAGAGGCTCCCTCTTCACAGGAGAGAAGAGGGCTCTGTATATCTCCTGCTGTGGCCCTCACTGATATTTATGTCCCTGGAAGCAGGCTGTAGAAATAAAGAAATCGAAGAGACAAGACTACAACTTGCACAAGGGCTGAGAAGCTTCTTAAAGTAGCTCCAGGGCCAATCATCGCAGTCATTGAGATATTCCGAATTAGCAGCACTGTGTGTGTCTCACAGGGCACCCTGGTGAAGAAACACGGATTGTCCTTCATATTGGCAAAGTAGTATCTGGGACAAGCTTGCACAATATTATAATCTGGAACTCAAGGTGTTCGTGGCCCTTGCCCAGGTAACAGCACCTGAACTGTTGACTCCTCACAGGTTAAAGTTAATTCACCAGAGTCCTAGTCACCATCTTTTAACATAGTCTGAAAAGTGCTGGAAGTGTGTCACATCCCCTGCAGGCTCCTATCTGGGGGCCAGAGACAAAACTCAAGCTGGTCCATCAAGCTGAGGGCAGCAGGGAAGGGGCAGAGCACCCAACGAGCAGAGTGATGACTTCCACTGCCGGAGGGAAGTGGGAGATGGGGACCTGTGGAGGAAACTCTTCAGTGCAGGATGGAAAGCGAAGAGTCTTTAAATTGCAGAGTAGATTAAAAAGAGGAGTCACTGCCTGGCATTTTCTCTCTTAACAGCAAACTGCTGGCCAGACGCTTTGGAAGGAAACTCATCAGTTTGTTTACAGTGTCACCTGGAGCTCTAAAATAATTTTTTGGTAGCTAGAAAATATTTGGGCTTTACTGACACTGCAGCAACCCCAGGGAAAACTATGATGAGGGAGGGGGAGACAAGGCTGAAAAAGCAGGAGACGTGCTGTGTTTGCACAGCAGGCTGACGGTCCCTGAGCTGCCTGTAATCACTCCTGCCTGCCTCGCAGAGCAGGTACTCCAAGTGTGCGTGCAGATTACGGCTGAGTAACACATCTGTGCTCCAGAGGACACTTCAGCTTCATCGGCCTGTGAGCAAGAATCAAGGCACGTCTTACAAATAAATAATTTTTGAATGACAGAACATGTGAAGGCTCATTTCAGAGGGCTTTGTGTGCTGGCTTGGGTTATTACGTGTGTAATAAGGTGCAGGCAGTGACTGAAGAAGCATTTCCTGCAGCTCTCTCCTCCCTCATGTGAGTTCCCCGGTACTCACTCACACATTTGCTTTCACAGTGTAATCTGGCTTTCTGCGAGGCGTGCTCGTTTTCGCCTCTCCCCCTGCCTAAGTTTTGCAAAGCTGTGAAAGCAGACTATCTTTAAGACATCTAACATTCTATTCCTTTTGGTTGAAAAGATTGGGTTTCCATTTTGGGAAAACAGTTGTGGTGTAGCTCCATTGCAGGAGGACTTTTTAAAAGCCTGATGTCTGATGTCCCTTCAATTAATCGTTCTTTCCAAAAAAAGTTTGCTTAATATGTCAGAGCTAAACAAAAGGGCAAATATGTCATGCACATGCAATATAAATCACCTATTCAACTCTAATAGCATTCAAGCCTCAGGAAATTCCTTTGCTGGTACCTGGACCTATTAGCTGAGAACATTCCACATAAATCTAGCCTCCTCAAATCAGAACCGAACCCATTTTTTTGGTGACAGATCAGGGAAGGGAGCCTGTGCTTCACCATTTTTAATAACAGAACAAGAAGTAACAGAGTTCTCTTTTCCCAGGCTTCTCCAGTGAGTATGTTTCACAACCAACAGCTTTTCTTCTTTCAAGGTAAATATATTGCTCTTTTGCTGGTTGAAATATGAAGCCAAGGAATCTATATTAATCTCATCATTTTAAGCTGAAAAAACCACCTGTACTCTAAGAAGCTAACAAGAATAGATAGCTGACCAGCATCAGGGTTTCCACTGTGGTTTGACTCTTGCTGCATGCCTGCTGTCCAGACAATTCTTTGACTACAAAGGCCAGAGTGAAAACGTTGCCTTTATACTGTATACGTGCAATTCAGCTCAAGCGAGTTTAGCTGTGGACACATACTGACTCCATTTCTTCTAACAAATATCTCACTACTTGTCTCATACTTACCCACACACACATACCAGTGTCTTTTCTGCAGAACAGTCACTGCCATTGCTGGTGCTGCACGTGATGTGCACGTGTATGCAATACAAAGCAAGAAACACCTCAAACCGATGAAGCAGTAAGCCAAACTAAATGGCATAAAACCCAGGTACTGTAGGAATATGGTGAGGTTGGAATAATCTAATTTACAGTTGACAACCCAATCCTGGCTAATTTCAATCAAATCTGATAAACAGCTCCAGAAGTCACTGGTGAGACTGACAGAGAGGTGAACAAGCAGATAGAAGGATCCTTACAAATCCAGAACAAAAATAAATTAATCCAGGGACTGCTTTGTCCTTTTAGGACTCAGCTTAGGAAACATATACCCACTCATATGCAAATTTGGAAAAGGGCAGGTAAAACTACTCTAGCAGGTGGAAAGTCATGCTGATGTACTGCCCTACTTCCTATTGTGTGCCCAAATCTTTTCAAAACAAACCCTCTACCTGTGCTCCTGTTTCTACGTGGGATAGATGCTTGGTCAAAGCAGTATCTTTTCCACAAAAGTCCTATTTTCACCCCACTGAACTCACCAAGGCTTAGAGTGTCAACAGTAGATAAGGGTACTGGCTGCCTAAGACTGTGCTATGGCCATTCTGCTCCTTTGGGACTCCTTTGAGAATGGCTGACTGTATAGACAGAATGGTCAGAAATATAAACTGCACGGGATGGGCTACAGATGTTTGTTTACCGCTTACTCAGAGAGCGTGAATTATAAAGCAAACATTCAGGATTTTTGCTGGTCATAAAAGGTGAGAATTTAAGACAAATGAAACATTATTGAACAGTTTTTTTACATTTCTTAAATCCTTCCCGTAGTCCCTTCTGCATCAAGACCAGTCTAGTAGTGTAAGGCCCAAATATATTTCCCATGAAGTCTGGAGGAAAGTCCTTACATCACATCCAATGTAAATGTATAAATCAGGGCAATATGTTGTCCTAGATATCTTCAGGTACAAACGTCTCATTTACATTAAGATACGGTTCAGTATCTCAAGGTTGCACCTCTAGCAGTGGCATACTCACTGGATTTGAATAGTTTAGCATGATTTTAGAGAAACCACAAAGCTTTTCAGGAATGTCAGCAAACCCATGTAAAGGTAAATGTTGTGTGGCACAAAGAGGCAACAGTGGAATTCAGCCACCAGAGGATCATCTTGGTCACAGATTCAAGCCAGGTCTAAAGGACAGCCTATGAGAGACCCAAGACTCATCATAGTGAAATTCAGAGAGAGATGTACTTCAGAGGAGTGAAGAACTTAGTAACTATAAAAAAATAACGCAAATTCTATCCTGATACCATGAACAAAAGGATATGAAGAAGTACAAAGTTGCCTTAGTCTGAGGAGCCCTAAACTAATATGTGTTAATTGTAGTTGGATGGTTACTATGTGCTTCCACAAAAGGATAAAATGATGTTGAAAAGTTTCCAACATTGTTTACGGCTGTATTAGGATGTGGTTTAGAAGGAATAATTTATTTTAAAAAGCATGCAATGGAGAGGCAGAGCTGAAAGGCAAGATGACAATCAGTCCCCAACTATGTGACACTTTCTTTGGGTACCCTACCAGGATAGCTTTAAGATTACAACCTTTCCTCCCAGATTAAACATGGACTGTCAGATTAGCCCTACCCCTGAGCAGATTTGCTTTTCCCTTTTATCTCCCAGCTTTCACTGCCTTCTGCCTTTTTCCATCTGATTAGATGAATTATCAAAGCATATTTCTGTGCTGAGCAAAAAACCCCATCCCAGTGCAGCATTCATGGATGTTTGAAAGAACCTAATCTTGGTTTTGAAGAGGCTTTTGATGAACAGAGAAGACGAAGCGTGCTAGTCCGTGATTCAAGTCCACCAGGTACTCTGGGAGGTTAACCAATGGGTGTTCATTGCTCTGAAAGGCCTCCAAGATTCTACTTTTTAAACTCAGGCTCCATGGCTATCACCTCTCTGTCTTCACTCCCTCCCCTGCACCCTCCTGCTTCCTCCTTGCCCTGCGCCTCTCCCTGACGTCTGCCACCATCGCCTTGCCCCACATGTCTCCTGCTCCTGCCTGGATCTCCTGCAGTCAGGGCTGGAGCCAAGCCAAGCAGCCTTGGTGGAGTTTATCAGCTCAGGATCTGCCAGCAATATGTCCTGGCCTCCGCCGGGGCTGGCATACCTCACCACCCAGGTGTGCCTCTGCTGCCTGAGGCAATGTGGGCATTGAGGAGCCTCAATGTCACCCAGAGCCAACAGGGACCCTCAGCACCGTTCCCTCCAGCCATGCCAGGCTGCGTCAGGAGCCTCTGCGCAAATTACTATGTCTATATATCGCAGTGATCTGCCTGTCAAAAATAGTAGCTTCGGTCTTGAAGTCGGTATGAGGATGATGCTGCACCCAGATTAATGAGCACGCTCACTCTCAGCAGGGCCAATTAGCCAGGGTAGGCTAGTGGGTTAATTCAGTTCCAGAGCTGGCTTGTTTTCTAGTTGTGACCTTGTTTGCCTCTAATTTGGGTATCTTTGCATGCTCTCACACTGCATCTTGAGGCCTGGCAGTGTCTATGCCACTTCTGAAACGCCACTTAGTCATTTAGTTCATATAAGCCTTGTCACACTCAGCAGAGCTATACATCAATATGTTTTAAATATCTAGGCACCAGCACACTTCTCAGGTGGTTTCAGGAATCCAGCCCACACAGCCATTCAGTGCCAACCTGAGAGCTGCCGATTGCTGCTTCATGCAAAACCTGGACTAACACATTGTTTGATACATCGATCACAAAAGTAAATCAAACTGCAGCACAAAATACAACAATCAAATTAAAACACTAAAGATCACCATACTACTAGTTCATATGAAGAGGGGACAGCTAGAAAGGGCACTGGAAAATACAAGTTCAGGGACGAGCCCTGAGAACTGCTTACATATATTTGAAGAATAAAATCCTGTCTGTCTCCCTCATTTGCTCTTGAGGGAGGAAACTAACACTTAAAAGATGTACATAAAGTCTTCAAGAAAACAGTTTAAATGAGGTGACTGTCTTCAGATTTACTTTCAAATAAATTCCCTTACACTGGGCCCATAGTCACAAGGCTAAAGGCAGGGGTAGCAAAAAATTTAGTAGGCCTTTACCATGACGACATAACCTGAGCCAAAAAAGAGTTAAAATTTTAAGAAGTCAGGAGAAAATTGCTCATTATACCTGCAATAATCTGAATTACTGTACCATATCCGTATTTTAGTATTACCTAGTCATCAAGGTTGAAATATCTTGTAATTGCCGTAATTCTCCAAGAAGCAATTGTATTACTGAAGACATTATGAAAAAAATGGAATTTTTCTGATTAGTAGGAACAATGTAGCAGGACCAAAAAAAAAAAGGTTTTATTCAGTGTCTTGGAGGGATAGACAGAACCAAATTTCTGAAAAAATGCCTCTTTCATCTCTTAGAAAATTGAGCCTGTAATTATATTCTAGATCTTGGTAGAGACTTAGTTTTTTATATCATTGTTAGGCACTTGTTCTTTATATGTATGTTAATGTGCCTTTTTGAAGTTTTCGTAATTTTTATGTATAGATGATTCATTTTGAGCAGCAGTAAAGGAATCTTGAAAATTTTCATCTTTTCTCCACACGTTTTTGCAAATCCGGTCACAGCTTTGCATAGACGTGAGTCTGTAACTGAGTATTTTCAGTCTACGTTATTTACAGAAACAGTTCAGAGTTAATACGCGGTAACCACGGAAAGCTGCAACAGCCTTCATACAGGAGCAAAACTGTAAGGAGATACTGAAAACGAGCTGCTGTGAAGAATAACTCCGTTAAATAGCAAATACAGATGTCACAGTTGCGCAGGGCGGGTTTTGTGGGAGGCTTTGGGAAGGCGGGGGAAGGCAGGCAGGGTGGGGAGGTGCGATTAGCCGGGGCCCCCGGCAGGGACGGGGTTATCGCCGGCGGGGACTCCTGCCAGGTCACGGGGCAGTATTTCTCTGAAGCCGACAATCTGCAGGAGTTTAGTCATAATAAAACAGGATAAAGTGTGTTTTCGTAAACACGGAAAGGACACAGGCTCATGCTGCAAAAACAGCTGCGAAAACTGTCAGTGTTTCAGAGTCTGACCTTCTCAGCTTCAACTTTTACGATACTTAATTCTTCCTAGAATATTTAAACAGGAAACAGTGACCATGTTAAGGTCTGAGTCGGGGGGAAAAGAAGTATTTTCAACGGAATATTGTGTTTGGGATTTTGCTTTTGCAAAGTCTGGTAAAAACAGAGGGAATTGAGGGAAAAAAGGGAGTAAAATTTTTTTCTCGGACATCTTTTCCCACAGAATGATCGGTGAAGCAAAGACGCTCGTTTCAATTTGTGCAAATCTCCAGTTTAGGGAAGTATGTGAATACCAGACGGGGAGTTTCAGAATTAAATTTCCGGATATCTCAGACCCAGACTCTGTGCAAAGAAACCAAAAGGAAAACCTTGGGCACTGCTGGCACTTCCAAGATTACATCAAGAACTGCACTGCTTCACTCACCTTATACTCACTGTAGGGTGGCTATTTTCGTCTGCAGTTGTAACGCCGCAGCATAGTGATAACTCACTATGAAAGTGCGTGGGGCTTCACTGTGTGGTTTCATCTGTGCTTGGGCTGATCTTTCAGCCTGAGCCCCACCAGCTGCCTTGGCAGGGCTCTGGGTAGCAATGGGGCACAGTCACTTTCAAAGCTCTATTTCATACTGAGTCGATGCCTTCTTTTTTGCTCATTTTTATGAGGGCTTCCATTTTTTATTGCCTTAATTCCTGCTCAAATTTTAGACATTTGTCAACAGATAGAAAAATTGCAGGTGGGCACCTAAATGTTTAATCCAGCTCCGTGTCTGCTACTAGATGACGTAGACGTTACTCATACACTCTTGTACAGATCAGAAAGCTTGTGCTCACAGATCCCTTGCAGCGCTAGGACCATACTTCACAAGTTAAGAACAGCTCGGCATGCTCAGCCATGTTTGGCTTTGGCATGTTGCGTATGACAAGGCCAGCTGTACTAGTAGGGGTCTGGACGTCTAATCAACCAGAAAGAGTGAGCAGCTATCTCTGGCGTCCTCCCCTGTCCCCCAGCAGAACACATTTTTCCAAAGCCACCGATATTCTTGCAGCACAGACCTGATTTATGACTAGTGCCTTTAGGAGCTACTGCAATGCACATACTTAATTTGATAGTAATAGTTACAGTAGCACAAACTGTTAACGTTTACAGAGGATCTTTCTGTAAATGACTTGTATTTACGGAAATAAATCCCATTAGCATTTCCTATTTTCAAACATTCAAATCTGTGAAAATGAATACTCCTGCATTTGTATAAAAATATCCTCAAGATGTTCATACTAAAGCATTATTGAAACATGCACAAATATATATATAGATACATGCGAGAAATACAGTATGAGGATTAAAGAAAAGAAATACACTAAATATACTCTAGCAGAGAAATACACTAAATAAATACCTGCTTTTAAATTGCCTATTCAGCCCATATAACAGTCCAACAACTACATTGCTCAGGCAGATGGTCCCCTCAGCTACTTGCAGTTGAAGTACACAAAGCTGAACCTAGCAATTAGATAAAAAAGTTGAGCTACTTTCTAATTTCTACACGTCCAAGTACATGAAGCAATTAGCAGGAACGCTCGGTGGATTAGCTTTTGCAAGCCCTGCTGGAGGGGCCTCACGTCCTTAGCTGGACGCTGGAACTGCACGCTGATGAGCTAATACACAGGTTAAACCTGCACAGCCCCGTGCCATTTGCTGCAAAACACTGTGCACGTGGTAGCAGGGACTCTTCTATCAACTCCAAATGTTTCTAACATCTATAAGTTACTTGTTTGATAGAGGGCAATAAATAAAGGTGAAAAGGGCTGTCCCTTTGACCCGCAGTGTAGAGCTCTGCAGCAGCATGCAGTAGCCTCGGGTGGTTTTTATGCCCAGGATTAATAGGGATTGGGAATGATGCAGAAGCAGCATGCTGAATCAAGGGTCGGAAATCGCTTTGCAGGGCAATTTCTCCAGTAAGATTCAAAAACAATGATGATTTCCAAGTACAAAAAACCAGCCTAATGCCCTAGATTCAGAATTTGTTTATTTAATCTCAATTTTTGTACAGTAAATGGTGCAGCTCAGAACTTGTTTGGATGAGCTGACAATGCTGCGTTTCATGGCACAAAGGTTTGGCTGCAAGTGAAAAAGCTAACAGAAAATTTGGGAGAAGTGAATGCAAATAAGTTTGTTAAATTTTGACAGCAAATGAGAGAAAAAAAGAGAACTTGTTTTCAGAGACCTCATGCCATACCCTTTTTAACCTTATTAGGGAAGGCCATGAAGCATTTCTGTTTATGCTGAACTTACTCCTGGTAGTTGTGGATACAATTAGTTTCAAATGTGTATTATTTTAAAAAATCTTTGTCTCCCAACTATATATTGAACTTCGATGAAAAAAAGATTCTCTTGGTTCCATTCTTAGTCAGATGGATCTGGATGATCTTTAAGGTCCCTTCCAACTCTAACCATTCTATGATTCTATTATTTCAACCTCTGGGTTTATTTTTTTCCTCATGTTCATTTTGGCCTTATGAAGGATTCAGTATTAAGGAAAGTGAAACATTTCTTTTCCTGCAAAGTCTTCTCCTTGTAAAAGCAGCATGCCTCTTTTTTCCTCATCCTTGATTCTCTGTCCTTTTGGTCCATTTCTTCTCCCCAGTCTTCAAGCATCATAAAAGCTGCAATTCTCTTTTCCCTAGGTTTCTAATAATTCTCTCTTACTTGTTTCTACAGCCTCGCTCCTATTCCCTTTAAGAAAATTGCCAACGCTCTACAAACTGCATAATGAATAATAATGAAGTATTTTATTGCACACTTAGCTGTAAGCACACTCATGAATTATCTAAGTTTGATTATGAATGAAGATTTACACTTAACCTTGCCTTGGACGTATAGGTGCATTAAGAATGTCAGTAATATCTGTGAGAGAAATGTCTCCAAGTTTCTGTAATAAGCAAGAAAATCCTGTCTTGATTTGCTCTTCAGCAGTCTCAAGAACATGTCTGTGGAATAAAAGTTTAGTTTTTTTCTCTTAGCTGTAGGACAGAGCTGCATAGTTCATCATGCCAAGCTAATGTATTTATGGCCCGAAGAGCTCTCCTCACCCCCAGGCTTCAGGCTTACAGTGGAATCCAAGGTATGTAATGATGATATGAACATGATATACTTTACTGTAACCTGTGCTTCAGGCAGCTGTTAATGCCAGTCTAGCTTTCTGTAGTCTGCAGCCAAAGGAAAGTTGTCTGCAGCGTATGTATAGCTTCAGTCCCCAGCATATTTCCTGTGAAGTCAATGGCATGCTGAAGTAGATGCCACAGAACCAAAGAGACACTTGTTAAAATTCAAGTCTCAGATGTTAACGTATATTTGGGATCATTTCTCTGCCTATGAAAGAAATTAATTTTGTCCCTGCTAAATTACTCTTGCGGTAGTGTCTTGCACAAAGATCCAGAGACACATTGTACTAAACTTTACAGATGCACTGGGAAAGATGGTCTGGCTCCAAAGAGATAAAAGTTAAAGGTAGCAAAAAGGTCAAAACACATAAAAGAGAAACCAAGAAGTACAGTGGGAAGGGAAACAGAGAGATAGACCGACTCCCTACAACTGCTGAGCAGATCAATAATAGAAGGGTTTGAACTCAGTCTGTTGGCTCATAGTCTAATCTGCTATTGTATGCTGCTGCTTCTGACAATCTTGGTCAGGAGAGAGATGCCTTACTATTTCAATATTGCCCCAAATAATCTCTTTTTAAGTTGCTCTTGTTATGCAGACCCCTATATTTTCAGCCCCCAGCTTATGTAAGTCATAGGCTGCTTTGTTAACGGAAGATCATTCTATTTTTCACCGAGTCTAAATGCTTTCAGTGACATGCAGGTCAATAATATCCTACTCCCTGCTTAGTTTATGAACATGCAACCCTTACGCACATGATGTGGATCCAAAAATGTGCACAGTGAGTTCCTCTGCAGCATCTCAGTGGTTCTGGTCCTGAACAGTCAGGGAAGGGAATAAATCGATCTTATTTCTTCTCCTTGGACTCTTCCTCTCATTGATCTGCAAAAAAGAACGTGAGTAATTTTTAAGTTCAGACCTTCAAAAAGCTAAGTAGTGTGGAAGGGTTGCTTGGTTTTATTTACATGCAACACTCCTCCTAACACATCCTCATAGGTTGTTTACTTTTGTGCAGCAGTACAACATTGTTCACTCACATGTGCTTTTTTTTTTCTTCTATAATCTTCAAATATTTTTCTAGTGAACTGCTGCTAGTAAGCAGTTCCCATTTTTTTAATTATTGATGTTAATTTATTAACATTAAATGATGTTTATCAGTACCTAAATGTATCTCAATGATGAAAATACCAAGTATTACCAAAGGCTTCATCAACCTCATCACATATACTTTTAGCTTCTCCCTGCACTCTTATTTATGTGCATATATTAGTGAAAGCAATGGCAACATGTATTGATTGTACTGTAGATTACATTTTAATTATTACAGTACATAGAACAAAGACATAATTAAGTTCCTGCAATATACAACTGTTGTAGGATGAATATACCTTCTTAGCAATGTTTTCTAGAAAACCATTTCACTACCAACTGACTCTCTTTTTAATCACACTGCCAAAATATAAAACTGTGTTCAAAATTCAAGTGCTGTACACCAAGTACATCTTCAGCGTGGAGGTCTAAAGACCTTTTTGGAGTGCAGGGGCATCACCGATGCTTACAAAGAGGTGGAGCTCAGGTATGGACCCAGCTATCACCTACATCTGAATTTCTCATCTGTAGAGCCAGCTGTCAGGTACCAGGCTGAATTTGCAAGTGCACAGAGACAGGCAAGCTTTGTCGACAAGGAAAGATAAGAAGTAGGTGCAAAATTTGCAGCAGATCAATGTGGACAGCACAGACATGCTATTTATCTTCCCAGAGCTCCTTGGAAAGGGCTCAATACACCTTCAAGGGCATTTCCTCTTACAAGAGAGAGAGTGAGCACCTCCATGGCTAAACTCCGTAGTGAGCTATAAAGGATTAAGCATTAGAGGGAAACACGAAGAGTCAAAGTTCTGTAATTGTTTTTTGGCAGAGGAGCACTCAAAAAAGCCCACAGATTTGGTAATAGCAGGCAAAACTGATTTCTTGGATCTAGTGCTGCACAGAAGTATGAAAAGGGTGTAGACAGGAAAAGATGACAGCAAGAACACAGGGCAAACACAGAGAGCAGGAGCTGCCTGCGTGTTAAGAAAAGGAGAGGGAAAAGAAGGCAAAAAAGATATTAATATAAATTTTCTTTCCATAAAATCCCTGTTTTCTACTCAATTTTTTTCCATTTTACCTTAGTCTTTGACACCAGTGAATGGTGTCTGTTTTTTCTAGCAATAAATCTAACCCACAGTTTCTAGATTCCACTATTTGACAAGATTTTGGAACTTTGTCATTTGATTATTTGCACATTTCTATCTGATTATTTGCACATTTCTATGGAAGTATTTGTCTGTGTGACATTCTGACCACTACATCCATCATAAAATACACCTTGGAGTAAGTGTAACAGTGAGGTTTGCTTGCCTGAGCTTTTTTAAAACTGAAATGCAATTCCAAAAGAGGAGCTAACCTGCATATGTAGAATCATGAGACTATTTTAGCATCCTGCAAACGCGTTTGGAGAGAGCAAAATTAAACATTTAAGCATACTGATTAAGGCATTGATTCTGCAAATACTTACTACTAGGCTTAATCCCTTTGAAAGCAGAGGGACTATTCACTGTCAGAAAAGCTGTGCCTGTGAGTAAACATTTGCCTCCCTCAGCCCTTGAAAGCGATTGCAGGCAATATTTTTCTTCTAGATGGACAGTGCTCACTTGTTGGCAGTCCACAACTATGAAATTACATATATTGTAATCGTGAAAATTATATAGGACTGCCCCTAATAACAGCCTGTAGTCAGTAATTGGCTCGGTGGTGAGACGAGAAGCGCTTAGTGATTTTGTGAGAGGCACACAGGAAATGCCGAGGTGAACTGTCGTAATTAGACACATATTATTAGTATTTATTAAAACACAACTAGTTACACTGGTTGTGCATATTCTGTAGGCAGACCTTTTGAAAAACTGAGTAATCTAGCATTAGTCCTGCAATATAGGCCTTGTTTACAACAGAAAGTTGTGCTGACCTAACTGTATTACTATAGTCAAAGCTGCACATCTCCCATTTAGGAGTTGTATCAGAATACCTTATTTTTCCTTAGCAGAAGGAAAACCAGTGACAGTGTAAAACACCTTTGTACCAGTATAAGCATGCATCAGTTTAAACAGTACAATTAAATGCGTTGTAAAAATTCACACAGCTCAGATAATGTAGCTAAGTTGGTATGTGATGTATGAAGAGAGCAGACTCTCATTTCACAAATAAATGTGAATCTCACCCCTCTTGCATGCGAGAAGGAAGAGAAGAGAGAAGTGAAAATGCCCAGTGTTTAGGACAGAGCCTTTTATGCCTGAGCATCTTGTGACTTAACCAGCATTTGCAATTCAGTGAAATGCAATGTATTCATTTGGCGGCTGCCTGTAAAAGTACTTGAATCAGTCTGAACTGATACTTTGAATAGGAACAAAGAGGGAATCACTACAGCTGGAGGGAGAGAAGCTGCTCATTTAAGAAAACAGTAAAAGGTCACAGTGGGATAAATGTTTCTGCCAACGTTAATTTTACTATAATGTTGCAGTTTCTCATCTTGAAAATTGAAGGGATTTTTCTTTGTTCTTCCAGTCAGAGAAAGTGATGCATATATATGAACAAGAAATGCACTGCGTTACGGTGGAAGCTCGTTAATACTCTCTGAAGAAGGTTGTTTTCCAGTGATCACTGATGAGCACCACTGTGCTGGTGGACAGAAGGTAGGACCAGGCAGCACAGACTGGGCTTCTGTGTGGGACCCTGCCTCTGGCCTGCTGTAAAACCTCTGGTAAATCACCTTCTCTCTCTGTGCCTCAGTTTCTTCCTTTACAAAATGAGAGAAGGTCAAGTTGCAAAGCATTTTCAGAAATAACAATGACAAACAAGTGCTGCATATTAGTTGGGTGAAATTGTTATTAGCTTCTATACCTTCTTTTCTTGTGCAATAGCCACCATTAAAGGCAGAAATTTCAGCTTTGACTGCTTATTAGATAATATACTAATTTTGGATCCAAATCTGAATTCAGATTTCAAAAGAAGTTCAAAGCTTCAAATTATTGAACGTGATTTTTCAGTTTGAAGCCTTAATTTCTTAAAAATCCATGTTATAGAAAATGCAAGTTTTCATACAGAATACTTCAATAAAATGCATTTTGTTCCTCTTCATTATCTCGAATATCCAAATGGATACAATTGATCTGCTCAGCAACGCTACCTGTTTTTGAAGATTCCCCTCATTATGTATTTATAGAGAAATTGCTACAAGTAATTCCATTACCAATTGCTACCAGTAATTCCATTAGGCTGAATCATCAGGTAACCTTGTTTATGACACTACAACCAGATATATCACATGAAGTAGTGAGGTGAACGCATAATGCACTGGGTGGCTGCCGAGAAGGATATACTGAAAGTTAGGAAAAGACCATATAGTACATACATGTGGGATCTAACAAACGGAGCCAGGATTTGGAGCCCGTTGTTCCTTGCTGTATCTTACTAGCAAACTTACTACAATTAAAATAAAAAAAAAAAAAAAAAAGTTGATTTGCATAATTGCTTGGCATGTGGCACATCTTTTATGTGAAGTCTCGAATATGGAAATAAAACTACTCACATGTGAAAATATTTTCAGGATCAGAACCAATATCATAGAATCATAGAATAGTCTGTGTTGGAAGGGACCTTTAAAGGTCATCTTGTCCAACCCCCCTGCATTAAGCAGTGACATCTTCAACTAGATCAGGTTGCTCAGANCATACCCCTGAGGGACATGACTTGTCATCTATGTCCATCTGGACATTGAGCCATTGACCCCTACTTTCTGGATGCATCCATCCAACCAATTCCTCATCCACCGAACAGTCCACCCATCAAATCCATATCTCACCAATTTAGAGGAAAGGATGCTGTGGGGGACCATGTCAAAGGTCTTACAGAAGTCCAGACAGATGACATCCGTAGCTCTTCCCTTGTCAACTGATGTAGTCACTCCATCACAGAAGGCCACTAGGTTGATCAGGCAAGACTTGTCCTTGGATACTGTCAGGTGTTTCCATATGTAAGTTCCAGGCATGTTCTATCACTGCAAGATCATATTTGGTCTCAGTTTTACTGCTTTTGTTCTGTAAAGGTTTAAATATAAGTAAAGTTAAACTGGAATAAAGGAAACAGAAGCTAGTCCCAGCTGCTTGTATACTAAGTGTGGGAGAATAGCTACTCTTGCTTAATTCAAATTATCTCTATTTCTGTTTTACAGTTGTCTTTATTTTGTATATACTAGCTAAATTTATGCATATTCAGGAATCATTTTATATTTGAAATGCTTATATTATGCTATTTTTGTTGATATAGCACAGAAAATAATCTAAAATATATATTTCAATAATATTTGTCAAATTATTTAATATCTATTGCATAATCAACTACTCCTTTCCTTTTTTTGTATTTTCTGTATTCTTGGTATATGTAAGAAATTCTCTTTACATGACACTGAATCTTTGAATTGCAGTAAGACATTATTTTCTGAGATAGAAACTTCCTAGGTACGGAAATGGTTTGTTCCTCAAGTCCTGGTAAATCTTTCCAATGTCTAAAGGTATAGTCTTGAATATCAGTAACCCAGGCCCCACCAGCTTTATCAATATCAGTTTTACTCAGCTGTTTGCCAGGATGCTTGTCATGAAATACATAAATAGCTTCTTTTTTATTAATTGTCTTTTAGATATCACCCCAGCATCTTCCGGCCATTCCAAGTCATGTTTGCTGTAGAGATGGGTTTGAATCAACTCTCCAAACTCAATGGGTGCTCAGTTCAAGGCAGTTCAGACACAGGCTCTCATGGACTCCCTTCTCTTAGAAATTTCCTGCCTGTGTCCCTTAGTCTTGTCCCATGCTGTGACCTGAAAACCCTATGCAAATTATGAACGCTTTTTAAAAAGCTTTAATTTTGCCCAGATTTGTAGGAAAATTATATTGTAAACATGCATCTATGGATGAGAACAGTCTAGGATTGTAACAGGCTATGTTCTTCCTGTTCAATTAGCTGTAAATCGTTTATTTTTCTTGCCCTAACTCAGGAAACCACTTGAACCTGTGATTAAATCCCAGTGAAAGCCAGATCTCAGCACACATCTAAGGCTTAGCCTACACTTCAGTGTTTAAAAGAGCAGCTTAACAATATGCATTCCTGAAGGAATATTTGTAATGGTAAACAAGTATTTCCCTAGGATTGGGACACAGTCTCTAGGCAATCCACAAAAAGAGATCTAAGAGAACATGATACACCGGAAAATTAATTAAATAACACTGAGACAACTTAAATATTCAACTTTTTTGTAGGGTCTGACGTAGCAAGTTTGGTAGCTCCACCCTTTTCATACCCTGCAGGTGACTCTTGGCATTATCTCAGTGCTCCACAACCCACACTCCCTTATCATTCACCTTCAAGAATTCAGTCAATTTCTTGAAACACGCATGGAAATGATGTACACTTATACTGAGAAATGCAGAGACGTACCATTCAGCACTCCTAGCTGAAAAAACAGTATAATTCATAGACATGAATATGTATTAGCATATACATGCACATTTATGGATTTCTGCTTTTACTTTTATGAACCTGTGCAACAAACTTTGCAACACCAGTATTTTCTTCTTCCCAGGGGAGTAAGGGATTTGTGTATATTAACCAGGTAAACGTAGATTCATCTCTTTATAGCGTCTTCTCTGGCATTTTGCTAAACTGAAAAATTGGCTGCATCATTGTTATTCTGTGCTTTCTAGAAGTCCACAACTGAACTGATTGCATGCTGGAGGTGGGAAACTATTAGAATCTTATATATATGCTATACCCTGTCAAAGTGTGGCAGAGCTCACATAGTCCTTCCCCAGTGTCCTTCCAGGTATTGGGGGTTACAGGGTATGCTCCCTTCTGGAAAATTAAATGTACCCCATATTGTTTAACTAATGCTTTATCTTCAGAAGTGGGTTTTCCAATACAATATAAATATAAATATTCTGCTGTGACTTCTTGTGGACTTCCTTATATTGTAGTGTACAAATGGCTTCTTTGATTATCTGATGTCATATGGAAAAGGGACAGAAAGTGGAAGAAACAACCCCTATGCAAGATCAAAGGAGTATTCATAGTTGTATGTGGTAAAACTTTCCCAAAGAGCTAACTTCAATTATGAAGCTTATTTTTTAAATTGGCATTACGTTAATCTGTTACCGAGACATTTAGCCACTGCAAACAGTAACTGATACTGTCTGCAAATATGATACACTACCGTGGGTGTTGTGCAAACCAAATACAGCCCACAAGACAATTCCTCTCGTAACATCATTACCATCTTGTACAATCTTGGAGTGAAGATGAAAGGAAATGACTAATTCAGGAGGTGCATGAATCTCAGCAGAAGTTGCTGCTTCCACAGGAAGGAGTGGTTTGCCATCGCTTGGCAAGCAGAGACTGACATATTTGTCCAGCAGCAGCTCCAGGGTTAAAAAAGTGGAGAATGCAGGTGTATTAACCTCTGATAAACCTTCTCAGCTCCTTCTGGGAATGGGTTGCTGCTGCAGTAATATTATCATAAGAGCCTGCCACAGAGAGTTCTGCCGCTGTTGTGTGTGAGCGCAGAAATGTGTTGGTACAACCTCTCTATTCAGCCCTGGGAAGGCTGAAAGCCTGGTGAGACCAGTGGAAAGATGGAGCTTTTACTCAATGGAGCAGCACCATACTGTCCACTGTGCCTATGATGATGTACTCCTGGCAGGTGATAAATCATGTCAACCTCCCTAGCTGCCATAATGTTTCCATTGCAGTTATATCTATATATCTATTTATTATGATGTTTTATCCTGCGGGTTTTAAGTATGATGTATTAAAACACAGTGCAGTGTAATCCAAATGCAATGAGGCAAGTAACTGTAAAAGCCAAAATTAGGATACAGAGAACAATGTATTTCAAATTAACTGGGAACAAGATTACTTGTTAGCTGAAAATAATGAGCACCTTCAGTGCCTTATGTGCATGCAAATGATAGGTGTGCCAAAAGAATATAATATCAGCTGACATTATAAAACCTACCACCATGGAAAACAAGAGAAGTGCACTGGAGAACCTAATCATTACAGAATTAAAAGAAAATCCCCCAAAATCAACATCACAAGCGAAGAAGTATGCTGATTGAACCTGCCACGGTGTAAACTCAAAACCTGGCTGCCTGCTATGAGATGTGCCTCACGTAAACACCTGAAATGGGATGGTGAGCCAAAAAAAGGCATGCAGTTAAAATGTTCTTTGCAACTACAGGTTAAAAAAAAAAGTAACACATCTCAGAAGTTTGTTATCATCTCATTAACTATAGAAAGCAGAATAGTTGACCCAAACAATCACACACTCAAAATTTGAGACAAATCACAGAAAAAGGTAAGCGCTTGTCATTGACTTTGGATGAGATCACTAACAGCAGTGAAATCAGGCACTTATTAAATTTCAGCTAAGCTATTGCTAAGGTTTTCTTTGTAAAACAAATGGGGCAGTACTTTTAACATACATCAGAAGTACTTCTTTCTACCACTAGCTCGTGGAACAGTTTTCAAAACTCCCTTGTCACAAATAATGACAAGCAGTGACTACCTAGAGAAGTCAGTTAATGAGTTTGCTGAAAAGAAACGGCAGCTGAATGCCTCACTTTCACTGCACGATACATTACCAGACAGTTGGTGGTAAATCTATGAAACAAGGAGCATGAAGACTAGTATCATACATATGGTTAACCTCATTCACATAAGAAATACTGCACAGATGCACAGAAAATGTATGAAATCTTAAGGAGCTGAATCCAAACTATGGGAATTTACCCACTCATTCAAAAGCTGGGTGACTGTAAGCTGGGAAGCTGCTGCCTTTAAATTTCCAAATGTGCATGTCTTGAAGTTGAGAGAGCAAATAACACATTTCAGTTATAAGAGCCTACCTCTGCTCATTGGTCTTCCTACCAGCTTTGTAACAGCTCCAGTGTGCATGGTGCCTAAAATCCGAGAGAGCTATTCAGGTCACCTATTGTCCATGGAAGAGCTTAAAATTTACTAGTTTCCATGTCGGACTGTAAAATTTTCTACAAAGACCACACACATACTTAAAAGTATCTCAAACTGAAGTCTTAAAGCTGTAATTGAGAAAGAAGTGCCTAAACTCATCCCCAGAGAGCCCATTCCCCCACCTAGCATCCATGAATAGCACTGAATTTAGCTCAAAATCCATTTAGTACTCCCAGCTGACATTAGCACTCTTATCCTGCCTATAGAGAGAGCTCTTCCAGAAGACTGCTCTAACCAGCAGTCTAGAGAATAGCTTAGGATGCGGTCTGTATCCTCCCTCCTCTTAACTCTCAGTAACTCACTCATGAGATAGGGAAAGTATTTACATTTTGCATTACAGAGTTGGGTAAACTGAATACATATAAATGGAAATAGAGTTTAAATTCCAAGACTTTTAGACTTTTCATTTCAAAGGAGTATCTTCAGCAACAAGACAGAGGGAGTTTGGGTCTGTTTTTATATTCTTCTTGGTTCTGCCTTTCCTTTCCAAACAATAACCTAGTTGCAACAAGAGGAATGGAGAGTGGCCTGTATCCTACGGCGTTCTGCCATTTGCTCATTCCTTTGGAAAATCAGAATCAGTGTGTCCAGCTTACTCAAGACTGAAAAGGTCCTAGAAGAAATATCTCCATCTTCCCAGGCAAATGCATGAATCAGTTGATGACCGTGCACTGGGCTGCCACTGCTATGTCCTCCATTGGTAGCTGCCTTGTTCTGAAGACACAAAACATTATCTTGAACTCTGAAGTTATGGCTACAGTGTCATAAAACACAAGACCAAGGTATGGACTTGAACACAGCACTCCATAGTACTTAACTGTTAACACAGGCTCAGCCAATAACAACTGCCTAGCATCATCTGGAGATAGCACACGCCAGGAACCATCCCCGGCAGGAAGCCTGGGTGCAGCCACACTCGTTTTCGGGACTGAGGAGAGAAGAAAATGTAGTCATGTGGATGTGAAGCATCGTAAAAATGTCTTGGTGGCCGGAGATATTGCTGGCAAAGGCAAATCTGCTGACTGTTGACATGGTTTTCAATAGTGTTTTCTACCAATGAGCTCTAAGTACTTCTCCATTTCAGCAATACAGGAGTCCAGGATCAGCTGGCAGCCCTCGGCAGTTGGGGCAGAGAAGCAGGTGCCTCATACAGGTGCCCTGAATCCCTTTTTACAGGGGCTTAGTTTTTCACTGACTGCCAAAGAAATGTTGCAATAATATTTTTTGGCACAGCAATGCTTTAGTTCCAGGTATGGAAATGACTTTTATGTGCAACAGTGAAGCATGGATTTTTCAGCTTGTTTCTTAAGGATATAATTTCCTACTGGAAAAACTTTGCAATGGAGTACTGTTCAATGTACAGAAGCACACGTGTCTGTGAAAGCGCGCTCCCAGGTATGAAAATCTGTAAAATCAAAATATTGCAACAAGCCAGAAAGCAGTGCCCTTGGCTGCCAATTCTTATTGACTGCTGTGAATATCGACACTGACATTTAGGAAGAAAATACTTGTTCTGTGAAATAAACTATTCTCTTATTTAACGATACTGCATTCATTTTACCCCTTTAACAAATAAAGTCCAAGCGATCCATCTTGTAGGATTATACCCCCCCATCTGTGATCTGTAGTTGTGGCCCAAACCTGGCATCTAATATTCTCCTCTGATACACCACCACTGCATTACCTTGGTCTTTAGTGCCTCTTCCTTGTGTGATCTGATCACAGCACATTCACGATGTAGCTCTATCTGGGCCTACAACCAGCCTCAGAGGAAAAAAAATGTTACTTTCTTAGGGGAAATGACCTCCATCTTCCCTACACCTGGAAAAGCTGGCTGGGTCTAGACGTTTAACCATTCCTTTATTTCATGACTCTTCAGCTGCTGAAATGTGTGGCGTTTTTAACATCAAGACAGCAATTTCCATTCGGCCAGTTAAAGCTATGCCACCTTTTTTTTGTCTCTGTGGAGTTGTTATTGAAATAGCATCAAACTCAAAAGACACACCACTTTGAACACAAAATCCTAATGAAACCAGAAAACAAGAAGTTTTTACCTCAACAGAAATAGCTTTCTTGAGAGAAAACACCTTTATAATATATATATATATATATACAAAATCTAAACTGGCTTTGGAAAGTCATATAGTTTTATTCCTTTTAACCAATTCCAATGAGTAATTCGTCAAATGAGCATCTAAATACCATTCAGTTAGAACTACAAGCCAACATATCATGAAAGATACTCCAGAGAGTGTATCAGTGTAGTTGCAAAGTATCGAAATATTAGCTGCTTCTTGACAGAAAAATATCCTTTCCTTCTCTGGTGCTGCTCATTTTTTTCTATGTCAGGCTGACAGCCTCCTCAATGTAGTTACATGTTTGGAAATGCAGGTACTAGATCCCAGCACGTATTTTGAAATAATTTTTTTCTAAGATGAAAATGGTAATATTTTTGTTAGGATCCAATACCCTTTTTCAAATGCTGCTTTTGTCACACTTGATTTTTTTTCATATTCTATATGAACTCTTTGTAATGCCTGCTGGTATTATTCAGCCCCTCTTAATGGTTCTTTGATATCTACAGAATGACTTATTTTTAATGGCGGCACTTCCTAGGTTATCAGTTCTATCAGAAAGCAGCAATGGCCATTCTCCCTTCTGCTCCCACACAGATAAAACAGTTTACACACTAAAAAATATACAGAATAAACATAAGTTCATAACAGCCTATAAGTCGTGCATACAGATTCACTTACATGCCACAGCTCTCAAAACATCTATTTCTTTTTGTTTTAGGCATCTGAAAACATGCACTCTTTTTGCTTTGCAGTTTTTACTATGGGATCAGATAAGAAAGCTTTTTTGATCGATCAAAACATAATGTCAAAGTGCCAGGACAATAAGCCATTAATACACAAAGGATCTTTTCTTTTACTAGGGTCCGCAGCAGAATACCATGTTAAGAAAATGCTGATGCATTGGATGAAAAGAACAATACCTTCGATGCAATTACTTTAAGAACTCGATACATTTTCATGTGTTTCTTTCACTTTTCATTTCCTATCGATGATTAATAAAGATGGAATGACTATTGTAGCATATTCATTCCAAAATCTGTGGCTGGATCGTCAGCTAGTATAATGCGATCCACTCTGTTTTCAGCATTTTCACTGACTGAAAATATGGCCAGTATCTGAAAAAAATGTTTGGTGGAATTAGTGTGGAACAATAATTGTATTTCTGACGAGTACGGCAAGGATTGGATGCTGATGCTGCAGGCTACTCAAGGATGGTTAATTGTATTCATGAACTATTTGTAAGACAGCAAGCTGCCAAAACCTCAGACATTTCCAACATGGTAATTCTGGAATGCTGTAGTAAATAGGAAAAAACAGATGTCATAATGTGTTTCATCTAGTTTAAAACTTAACATGTAATTAACTTAATGGCTTGACAATAGCTGATGTAGCAACAAATATAATGCAATTAAATTAGTACCTCATTATGACAACAAATTCTTCTACATATGCATTACCAAAAAAAGATCAGATTTTGAGACATTGGTATATTTTACGGTGACTAACTGTCCTTAAAATGCAATCACATGTAATAGCTGCTTTGTATTTCATCACTTGTGGAAATTATTTTATTTTTATAACACTGTACTTTCTGTAGTCTTTTCATTACACCATTAGTGAAACCTGTTCCTTGGTTTATTGTTTCAAGCGCCGTATCTAGGTACTTGGACTTTCACATTCATTATGTAGCAGAAAGCTTTCAATTTCTTTATCTTTTGTACTGCTTGGCTGTTTGTCCAAAGTGGTGTAGGCAATTATCACGGGCTTTTTTCACATCCTCTCTAAGTATTTTTCATGGTAGACTTCAGGTGGTCTGTTTTATGCGCACAGCAGCATGTTGAGACAGAGTCCTGTTCATTTATTGTTTTGGACTTCCCAAAGGTTTCTCAAGGTATTATTAGGGTTTCCCAATTGTTAGTGCTGCAGGATGAAAAAGGGCAAGAGCACACCGAAGTACAATAAGCTAAAAAAAAAAAAAAAA
>VYXH01001734.1:105663-117376 GCA_013397275.1 Burhinus bistriatus
CGTGCCTTCGGCCCGGATCAGGCCCGGGAGAAGAGGAGGAGGGAGAGGAGGACGGCACCCAGCACCCACCCGTGGTGGGTGCCGGCCTGCGCCGATGTCACCCGGCGCAGTGGACGGGGACACCGGAGGATGCGGCGCTCCGGGTCAGGGTAGCGAGAGCCGGAGGCGGGCAGCCCCATCCCTGCCCAGCCTGACCGTGCGGTGGAAGTGACAGGGCTTCCCGCACCGGGCTCCTGCCAGGCCCGGCCGGTGCGCGGGTATGGCTCACGCCGTGACCTTTCATCCTGTGCGTAATTGTACAAAGCGCAGGCAGCGGCTGCTGACCGGGTAGGAGGAGCGGGGAGACGGGGCTGAAATGCCTCGGGTTGGGCTAGGTGGAAACCACCGCCGGCTCAGCTGCGGCGTTACACGGTCACTCTGGTGGGACTCGCTCCCCTCTTTTTTTTTCTTCGTCCCGTCCCCCCGCCCCTTCCAACAGCATTGTCCTTTAGGGGCCTATTGAAGGCAAAAGGCGGATAGAAAGGCTAGGGCTGCCGCTGTTTCAGGAGGAGGAGCTGGGCTGATAGGAGACTGATGGGAGCCGCATCCTATGGCCGCTCGGAGCTGCGCGGCGCCGGGGCGGGCCCGGCAGGGCCGCAGCCTCTCGTAGGCAATGGGCGGGGTGGGGGTGGGGGGACGACGACAAGGTTTGGCGAAGGTTACAGCTGAATGCAGAAGTGACACCAACTGACACCTCCTTCCAGCAAACTCATTGCCATCTTCTCCTCGTGTCGTCTCGGTTAAAAAGTATGCAGTTATTAAGACGTGTTATGGAACTTCTGAGAAAAGCCAAAGTGTGGTGCTTTTTTCTGTTTTGTCTTTGTTTTAATTACTCATTGCAGTACCTGATACCAATCTGAAGGGTGAAAATAGTACGATTTCCTTGTCCTTTCAAAGAAAAGACATTCCTCTATTCCAATGTTTTCTGTATATAAGTAGTTTGGGTTCTAGTTTATAGGCCCGGGGTCAGAGGACACTGTGGTATGGGTAGTTGATTTTCCTCATGCAGACCCTTTTAAATGTTTAGGTTTTTACCCTTCTGTTGCACATCGTGTATTACTTCTGTGTTCCTGGGATGAGGTTAGAATTGCTGGTCAAATTTGGTTTCTTAGCTGTCAAAAGTGAGCTTGTGATGATTCAGTAGATAATTGTGTAAAACAAATTACTTCACTGCAGTGCTTAAAACCCAAGTATTGCAGGCTTCTCACAATCTATGGGAGTCTGAAATTGACACTTTTCTTTATTGTTTAAGACAAAAATATGCCTTATAAAAGTAAATGACATGGCACTTGATTGTTACTTGACATGTAACTGTACAGATTTTATTTTGTACTAATCCTCCATCTGCTGTTTCTTGTCAGTGTGGATATGCTAAAACGGTAGCATACAACCCCTCCTTTCCGGCCAATAAAGCATATTATACAGGTATCAAAATCGTCAGTTTTGATCATTGAGTTCTAAGAGGGGATGTAGATAACTTGAATAAAATGAGTAGTCACTATATATTTATAATGTTCTTAATTTTTAAAGACTAATAGGTGAAATCCTGATTTGTACACTCCATTGAAAGCATCAGCAATTTATATCCCTGCTATATTCTGCTTAGCAGATATTACCACATGTACAGTCATGGAACTTTATCAGTTCATTTGTTTTATGCACAGTGGGGGTAATGATTCTTTGAGACCACAGATTCTGCAAATTTGTATTGGATACATGACCCTCTAGCTTTTCTGCTCATCAGCAGGGGAATCAGAAGGACAGGAAGGGGCAAACAGATTTGTATGTGACCCAAGAGGAAAAATTGGAGGCCTCAAACTTCTCTTGCTATCTTAATATGCTGATTTCATAGCCTGCGTTCTCCACTGCTTTTGTTGTTCTTGCTGTTCATTATTCTTCCAAGTAAGAGAAATTCCATAGGGGTAAGATGATGTCAGCATTTTCCTTTGCTCATTTGCTGTGCATTCTAGCAGGAATAGGGACAGAGGAAGATCTAGATACTGCTCGTAACTTCATTATTTGTCCTTCTTGAGAGTCTTCTTTCTAGGTGAATAGAGGGAATGAAGGAAGCCAAGAGGTTGGTTTTATACTTAGAACAAGTGAATTTTCTGTGGAAATCAGAATCTGTAGAGTGAGAATAGACTTTCTTTCTACTTAGCTAGAATCCTTGCAAAATCATCTATCAGTTTGCAGCCTCTTTAAGCTTTGCGTAAATAAGCATACAAAATCCGTAATAAGAGATGTTGAAAGTAGTATGTGTTAAATACTTCCTTTAAAGTAATCTAAATGTTAATGTGTTCAAAATAAGAAATTTGAGCTGCCTTTTTTTTTTGAATCTGTGTATTTCTGTAGTTTGTGAGAGTAGAAGACCCTTACTTGCAGCTTGTTTTTCTTCTTTCTTAAGACATGCATTTATAGCATAGGTTGCATACCTGACTGATAATGTGAAGACCGTAAAATTGTATGATGGTAATAACAACCAATAGCTAATAACCAAAAGTAGTAACTTAGTACTATAATAAGAGGAGTAACAATGTCTGGTGAAGCAGAATGTGATGAAGACAGAAAGACTTAGAATTCCTGTAGGCTAACAGAGGTAGCAGGAACTATTCTACTTATCTGCACTGCTAGTGGAGCTTGGAATACAAATGATCTTCTAGAAGCTATTTAATATGCTCTGTTTATTGGGACAGTTTCTTCTGTATTGTGGAACAGAGATTGGAATCCTTCATTTTAGTCCAAGAACAGTGACAAGCCGGTTAGGTAATTTGTAAATGCAATTACAGAAACAAGTTGTTGTGTTGTGTCTGTCCTCCCCAACCCCGCCCTAAGAATTTTTTCCCAGAAAAGTTAATTTCATTATAAAAATGTTCAAATGAATATTTGAATGCTCAGTTGCATTTCAATCTACAGACAAAAAGAAAATGGGCTGATAAGAGGGAAAATTATGTTTTTTCATAATTTGGAAAAAATTTAACAGATTTTTCTAGGCGGAAATACCAGGTAACTCCAGGGCTGTCAGAGCATTTTAGTAGAAAAAGATCTAGATGAGCTAGTTATAATATTTTTACTAAAAAGCATCTTGTACTACTTTTCCCAAAAGTTGGTTGGGGGCATGCTGATGGATTGAATGTGTATTTTATTGGGCCATGAAAATGGTTGGGAAGTGTTGAGTGGTTTGAACGTTCTGTACAAAGATCATTCTTTCATAGACTTCTTACTAGAAGTTACTTCTGTAGCTTTATTGGAAGCTACTGAATTTTTTTAATTTTTAATCTGCTTTTTCCTTTGTAATTTCACATGTAAGTGTTTGGATTTACCTGCATAAAACTTATTTCTCCATCATTTAGATTGTGTTCATAAGTTAGCTTCTATATGTCCACTTTGTTATCTGTCTTTCTAAGAGACTTATTTCTAAGGCAGTAGTGTGGAAATTCCGATTATAAAGGATTTAAATTCATTTGTCACTGTTGTGATGTTATATGTAGTAAGTG
Source organism: Burhinus bistriatus (assembly GCA_013397275.1). Taxonomy (NCBI): domain Eukaryota; kingdom Metazoa; phylum Chordata; class Aves; order Charadriiformes; family Burhinidae; genus Burhinus; species Burhinus bistriatus. The sequence continues at coordinate 109,197 of VYXH01001734.1, forward strand.
AATTATATCCTGCTAAATTTGTGCATAGTCTGTGCTCAGGCTTGCTATAACAATTTTCATTTTTAATATAATTTGGGGAATGTTTAAATTTCTCTTTTTTACTGTATTGAGGAGGAAGTTTCAAATATATGGTCCATCCTAATTTTACTTTTGTCTGTAACTGTCTAGGAGTTATTCTAGAAAGGATTGTATGTGAAAATTTATACTCTGTGCAAAAAACTTGTTAATAAATAAAAATAAATCTGAATAGTTTTGTGTTCTTTTTGTAACTTTAAAAAAATCTTCCCCTAGTTACTATTACATTTATATAAGGAACAAGATCTGCTGGATAGAACTCTGGACTAGGATTGAAGAGACCTGCAGTTTTCTATCAGCTCAGTCACTGAGTGAATTCAAGCAAATTGTTTCATCTTAATGTGCCTGTGTTTAAGATGCTGTATGGAAAGGAGGAGCTGTTGTGGCTTTTATGTTATTAAATTGCGTGTGTGGGTTTTTTGTTGTTTTTATGGTTTGGTTAGATGAACTAGCTTGGTTATAGAATTCTGAAGGGAGCCATAGTTGCATTGCAGAAAAGATTTTGCATATATAGACTGTGGAAGAAAGTACAGAGAGACTAGGGGTATCTGAAGGCCAGAAAAAATAAAGGAAGTTTTCATAAGATTGTATAGTTTTAACATCAGAACGGCAGAGTTGAGTTGCCATATACACTCTGCAAGGTTATTCCAGGTAGTGTTAGCTTAGTCAGGACTTAGGTTGAGATAATCTTCAACAATGAAGTGGGAAAACGTGCTAAAACATACACAGAGTGATTAAGGACATTATTTTGGTCATTTAGCATGTGTCATATGTGCTTTATAAGAAAATAAGGTGTTTTATTAGCCTAAAGAAAAAAGGCTGCTTGAAGCATCACTAATGAAGAAATCAGGGATGTGTATTGCTGCCATTGGATGAGTAATTAATTCTCACTAAATCTTTGTGACACTGTATTCTGTTATTACAAACTTGAAGCAAATTTGCAGACTCTTGCTGAGTGGGAGTGCAACATTAAAACTCTGCATTGAATTTAGGACACTGGAGCATCTTGAAAGAAACAGAGCTGCTTCCAGTGATTTGTCTGATTGTTAACTTTACTTATGAAACTTCAGGAAAAACTTCTACTGTTTCATGGTATTTTAATTCTGCTGACTGAAGATTTTGAGCTAATGACTGTTACTAATTAGCTAAAGGTTGCTGTTGAGTGATTTCCTATTCTCCTGGTTCTGTCTTCTGGGGTAGAAGTTCACTCTGCTGCTTATTTGACTATTGCACTTAACAGTGAAAGAGAATAACCTATAGGAATTCTTGTTTTATTAAAGTTTTTATAGTTACTTTGCTGGAAGTCATGTTGAAGTGTGTGAGGTGACACAAGAGTTTTAAAACCTTTCTGTAAGTCCAGATATTAGTTTAATTTTCATATTTATATAGATAATTTTTTCACCAGCTTCTCTGAACAGGGTATCTGATCAACTTGAGAGAAACCTCAGAGTTCCAGTTTTTAGTAACTTTGTTCTTGAGTTGTGAAAGAAATGCCTTGGTTAACAGTACAGTAACTTCCTTGAAAAGAAGTAATACAATGCTGACCTGCTGTTTTTGTAAGAGGTTTTCTGGTGGTGATAGTTAAATATTTTGCATTTTAATAAAATAAAATTTGCAGCTGCCATTTGAAGTAGCAAACAGCAAATTTTGTTATTTTAAGAGCAATGTTAACCTGTCATGTTTGTAAGATTTTTTTTTTTTTAAATAAGCAATAGCATTTTAAAGCAACATACTTAATCATAAAAGTGGTAATATGATATGGCAATAAATATCACCACTGTTTTTATGGAAAAAGACGAAAAAGTTGTTTTCCTGATGGTCTTACAACATAAACTGAACAAACAATACCTATGCAAATGCACTCAAGCGCTAAAATATATATTGTTTCATGTGAATTGTTACTCTGTCCAAAATAGTCTCCTATTTCTGATCTCAATTTCATAAACGTATAGAATTTAATTTACTGACATTTTGGATTAAAAATTAGAGGTAGTAGAAGTGCAGGAGAAAGGCATTTGAAATTATTTTTTTTCATAAATCTGCCATATTTTCTTTGCTGCAAAGTCAGTATCTTCTCTGCTGGTTAAGTCATAGAGCTTGCAAATTCAGCTTGTCAGAACTCTTTGCGATTATTGAGTCTCTTGTGGCTGACACATTTTGTACATTTTTACACAGCTATTAAGGAAAACATTGTCTATATGTGACTTCTAATTGAATTTATGATAACATCTTTTTTTTTAGGAAAAGATCAGTTGAAAAGACTACATAGTTAGGCAATAGTTATGTTTGTTTTTAAACCCTTCATGAGGCTATTTTAAGCTTTTCAAAAAGGTAGTAATTAACTCTTTAAATCGCAGCCCAAGTATAGAAAACTTCAATAGTAAGCATTCAGAGAAGACCTTCATACAAATTAAAGAACTTAACAAAATAAAGTCAAATGTGTAGTGTGGTCATTAACTAGTTAGATGTTCATATACAGCTGGATTACTAACTTTGGTAGTATAAATACCATAGCCTTTAAGTGGACAGTAGTTATCGGATCTCTGGAATGCGTAATTCATTCTGCCTTTGCCTCCCCAACTGAAAGATGCAATGCATGTGTAAAAATAAATTGTGTATTAATTGAAAAAAATCTTACATTGTTGCACTAAAGTGTGGCCACTGGGCCACTCGGTGTTGCAGTAGTGTTCCAGCTGATGTGAACAGCACTGAATATTTCATTAGGGTGGCCCCACTGGTGGCCAGGGGTATCATTCCTTCTGGTGGCTGCCTGTGCCTTGGAGGAGGCTGGCAACACCCGCTGAGGCACTCTGGTGTCTATGTCTACACACTGAGATGTTATGAAACTGGAGGCAAATCTGTTCTAATGGACACACATGTAACTTGGTGCTCAGGCCTCCAAGCTGTTACCATCCCACTTGGGAAGGGCGTTCAAACAGAAGCAAATAGCTGTTAGTAACAGGTAGTTTGAACTGCTCTAAAAGTTGGGTAAATCAAAGACATCAGGAGGGTAGGAAGGAGAGTGATCAAAATAGTTGAGAGCATATATCTGATCTTTCTGTTACTTGACTGCATCCTCTGTTGCATTGTTAAGCCCCACATATATCCTAGGTGAAAGAAAGGCCAGTAAATATAGATACAAGTAGTAGAAAGCTTACAGATTTTACGTGCTGAAAGTCCTGAAGATAAATGTCTCAGAGAGCTTAAAATGTGCGCATCGTGTGTGATCTTAGTTATATTTGGTTTTGGTTTTTATTAACTCCATTTAGGTTTCTTTAAACCTGAGAAAAAGTTACTGCAGTATGATGATGGTAGTCAACGATGTGCAGTCTGTGGCTTGTGTACATAGTAAAAGATACAGTTTTTGATAAATAGTGTCCCTGTGAAGATTCTCATGGGACTGAACAAAAAAAGACTGTCTGTCTCCTCCTTGAACTTAAAGCTAGACAGGTATTTCTCCCCAGACCGCCAAGGCCCTGTAGCAGTCCATCCAGACAATCCCTGTGTGTTATAGACTTGAGGTACACGGGAGGGAGATGTTTTTCACTGGCTTTGCTCTGGTACGCTGCTAAGATCTGCAATATTAAATTGAAAAACCGCAATCATACCAGTGTCTTCAATGGTAAAAAGAAATATAACAGAACCATCTGACACCTGATATCAGTGATACTGAAATTACACCGGTGGTTGGGGAGTACTGTAAAGTATGAGCGGAGGCAACGTCTACGTCCTTGAGGCCTTCTGCATTAGCATTTACACTTTCTCTTGGGTTCGCCATGCTTTGGTGATCCATAAGGTTCTAGGCTAATTACAGTGCAACACCAGTGCAACACCTGTCTCTCTCTTAACAAACTTGAAGCAACCAGTAATTTCTTTGTTTTCTCCAGGCTCCTGTTGTGGTGGGACTCTGTTTGTTTTGAGGCTGAATTTGCTACAGGCTACAGTTGCATGGGTCAGTAGGGAATCTCTGTAAAAATGTTGGAAGTACATATCGTATCTGTTGAAGTACCTGGATTGGCTTCCACACTTCACGTTCCAAAGAGTAATGGTGGTCTGAAAGACTTGCATCTGAATTAGCAAAAATGTAGTTTTAGGCTTAAAATGCTGAAAGGGGCAACCCCACTTCCTCTGTTTTGCTAGATGTGGAAATTTTGTGGCAACAGGGAGAGTTGATCACTTGCGTGTATTTTCTGAAGACTGGCCCACCAAAAATGAGTTTCTCCATTTGGAACAAACTGATCCAGTTTGTCCCTGCAACCACAAAATGGATGGGTTAAGTACAAGGACAGAAGGGTGAGAACACCAGGAAGGGACAATGGAGTCAGGGTGCAGTCTGTATTATGCTAACTACCCTTTGAGTCGTCAGCCACACAGGTTTCTCTGTCAAGGTGCTGCTGCTCGTGTTGTTCTCTGAAAAGTTAGTTAGTGCTGGTATAAAAAGCCATCACTACTGGTTTTTACGAACTGGTACTTGTGCGGGCAATAGCAGTAATTACTTTGAATTTTGTCAGTTACATGCAGCATTGGTTTAAGTTAATTTTTTAAGTGAAAAATATTTACTTAAATTCCTTGTAATTAGATGCTGATTTGTATTTTTAAACTTATAAAAAATTACCATATTTCTAAGTTATGTGATATGTGTACATTTTTCTTTTTTTCAGGTAGGATTTAAAAAGTCTTGTTTAAAGAAAGGAGTAAAGTTTATTTCAGACACCAGTTTTAAGCAAGTTTGAAATTTGGTTCAAAATCCAGTCTGGACAGTAAAAAACTAAACTGGAAAAAAAATTCTCACGGCAGTTCGTGTTCATGATTTTTTAAGAATAGAATGGAATTATTAGGACTGTATTGGTAACTGAAAAACTTCATTTCGACAGATTCTTACTAAAATAATGTAAATGTTGCCATTGTTAATGGCAGCTGGGCATTTGAAATTAGTGAAGTGATATTCATTCCTCTAGATTCAGACAGTCTGTAAGTATCTTTCAATTTGTTAAATCTGATCAATGTTTGAAGGTGTTTTTAACAGTTGTAAGCCCTTCTTTAATAATGAAATTTTTGGAGACATAATGTTTTGGCTTGGGCAGGGTGCAGGTTACAGGTGTGCTGTACTTACACTTATCTGGTACAACTGCACAACAAACTCTGGCACCAGAAATTGTTTTATTTGTCAGGTTTTATTTTGTCAGAAGTGCTCTGTGCTCCCTTATGTTTATTGAAATAGAAGCAGTGGCTATGTGCTGCATAACGAAGTGCTTGCTTTTGATTTGTTTTATGCATCTTTAATATTGAGTCTTGACCTCCTGAAACAGTTTCCTGAGTGGTGCTATGAAATAACAATACTTCTGTCTTGAAGGTAAAATTTGCTTCCTAAATTATCAAGACAGCTATTGAACCATGATATGCAAAACTTGTTAACTATTAGGGCTTATTAATTAAATTTTTAAGTCATGTTAGATGTACTGAAGAACCACTGCCTAGGTGTCCAGTATCAAAAGACGCTTCTTACAAATCTGCTATATGTAATAGGAACCCTTTCAAAAGACTCTGTTTATGAAGCCACTTTCAGACCTTCTTACAATTCTATAGTGATGAAATTTTGGTATGTGGTGGGCATAGTAGGCTATGACTGTTCTTCACAGCGTTTGTAGGTTTTGCTGCTATGTCATGCTTTTTCCTCTTTCCATCTTGCCTTTTTTTTCCCCCTAACTTACAAATTGTACATTTTCCAGCTTATATTACATATTTATTTTGAGAAAGTGGAGAGTATTCAGATTATTGAGAATTTGGGACCTTGGATGTGCAGCTGAACCCTAGTGCAGGTGCCTCACCTGCTAATTCTGCAGTCAGTCAACAGTCGTTTCCCATAGCTCAGTTTTTGCTCTCTGACAGGATTGATGTTCTGGCATCTTGTAACAAAGTTCATCTATGTTAATAATGTGCAGCCTTGTGAGTGGATCAGCTAACTGAACTCCTCTAGCTACTTTTTTTTATTTTTTGAAGTGGTGTTCTTGTATTATGGTGAACATGAATGTTTTATAAGAACAGCTGTACTGGTTCAGACAAAGGCCTTGTCAAATCCGGTACTTGTCTGCAACAGCATCTGTAAGTGAGTTATTAGGGAGGAAAAAGAACAGGGAGAGTATATGTGATACCTCTCCTGAATACTCCCTCAGCCTCACACTGTTTTCAGTCTAGGGCATTTCCTGAGCCCAGTGTCTAGTTGAAAACTCTCACGGGATCTCTCTTGTTCAGTTTCCTTTCAAGCCCATCTAATTTTTTTTTTTTAAATTTTTTTTTTTGAGGGGAGGTCAGTATCTTCTGGCAAGGAATTCTTCATACCTGTTGTGTCAAGTTTTGTACATAGCTCTAACTCGTTGGTACTTTCTATTACAGAAATACATTGAACAGTCAATCTCCATCCAGGGAGAGGCATGATATTACAGGACCAGGGTTGCATGTTATTTACAATATGTGTGTAAAACATTAATTCAGTGACAGTTTTGTTCTGTGATTTGCTCTTTTGGCTACTGCTGGGTTTGCGTTTCATGAAATATCTAACATACTACTTAGGAAATAGATCCTGGGATTAATAGTCAGCTCACAGCTCATTGTTCTATGTATTAATAGCATGAGGTTATTATTCCTCTCTGTCTCATTTCAAGTTTATCTATGCTGAATTTTGTTTGCCTTTTTTATTGCCCAGCCCAATTTCATAAGGTCCGTCTGCATTTTTTCAGTTATTTTGTATTCATTGTCCCTGATAGCTTGCTGTTGTTTGGTAGCTTCTTAACTGTGTCGCCCATCCCATTTTCCAGGTCACTTAAGCAATGCAGGTCCCAGTGCAGAATCCTACAGAACTGGGCTGCTGACTCCCCTGGTGTCATCTTGGTTATATCTCTGTTCTTTTTCTTTGCTACCCTAAGTAGATGAGGCTTATATGGTAGCTCTTGAATCCTTTGAGTAGTTCCATTAAGCTTTTATACAGGATTAGCAGCTTCAGATTTTCATTTGGATAAGTGTTATGAAAATAAGCTTGCAGATTTATAAGAAAAAAAATCCTGCAGTAATGCTCACAGACTAGTTTCTGTCCCCTCTGTTGGTTCTCTGACTCGACTGAGCTACACTAGAACCATAGCATAAGCCCAGTCTCGTTAGACATCAGTCAAGTGTAAAACATCTATCCATTACAAATGAGATTGTATCACTCTTGCGCTTTCCGATAATACTTCTTAAAAAAGGAAATTCTATGTATATTGAAAAGTTAATTCACAGAGCTGCTTTTATGCTTCTGACCACTTTTAGTGTTCCTGGCATTGATTCCAGCCAGGTGTTTTAATCTGTGTTCCTCATGGCATGGCCATGCTTCTGACGCTTTGTGGCAGAAATTGTCTGAACTGGGATGGAGGGAGAGGTTTGTTTATAGCATAGGCATTATCAATTTTTTTGTTTTATGGTAGTGTTTCAGTGCCTTGGTTATGAATCAAGTCCCTGCGCTGCTGTTTATTAGCCAAATTTCTTAGATTATCAAGGAATGTGATTAAAAAATATCAACTTCTTTTACTTCTGAATTCACATGTCTTATTTAAAAGACATGTGAAATTTATTAAGGACACAGATTCTATTGTTTGCTAGATTTTAAATAGGCTTTGTTTCTGGGCTTTGACAGTGCCCTCCCCAGTGTGTGGCTGTTCAGTTTGTATGTGAAGGATTTGTTTAGATTTTTCACTGAAAGAAACAAAAGAAATGATGGTAAAAATGCTGATTTCTCTATAATATATGAGAAAAATTTTGAACTTCTGTTACCATCATATGATGTGTCCATGCTTTTGATTATCAGTCTTCTAGAGGGGTCTGAAATTTACGAAGTATGTGATTTTAGTATGTTGTTGACCAAACTTGATAACATTTTCACTTTGATTTATAATAATGAGGATTTGCATATTTTTGTTACATGTAGTTGTCAGGGAGAGGAACGATAGTTTGCTTTTCATGCAACCATTCTGGGAAAAAAAATACTACTTCTAAAAGACTTTGTTCTGGTTAAAAAATGTGGACACTTATATCCACATTTAAAAAAAAAAAAAAAAAGGAAAGATATCAGAAAA
>VYXH01001734.1:117448-132407 GCA_013397275.1 Burhinus bistriatus
AAAAAAAAAAAAAAAGAAAAAAATTTGTCAACCCCCCCCCCCCCCCCCCCCTTCCATGCTTGAAAAATTTTCATACATTGCCAAAGACCATAGTGGAGAAAAAAACCTTCTGAAAATGACAGCTGTTAATTGTAGACTATGTAATATACTGGCGTATTTCACAGAATAATAGAAGAAACTTTGTATGAAACAGCAGTTATGACTTAACTATTGTGTGAGAATGTGTTTGGTCTAATTGTTAACATACAGAAGTAGGCAGAATGAAGCTCTGGAAACATAGATGTTATCCCTTTTGGGCATAGAAGGAAGGAAAAAGGTAGAATCTGTAGCTTTATCTAAGAGATTGACGTCTCTGTAGTAGATGTATCAAAATTTGTAAAGAGTAACTTTTAGGCTTGAGAGACTTTATTTGCAGATTATACAAATAAAGAAGACATTAGTTTTCAACTTCCTTCAGTCTGTAGATCCTGTAATTTTTTTTATTTCCCTCACTGAGAGTGTAGACCCCAGTGTAGTGGATTTAAGCCTGCAGACGATTTGCTTCCTTTTTAAGTTACCTTTTTGTGATCTCCAAGAAATAGTCTGTGGACCTTTAGTGAAAGAACAGTAGTAAGGGGTATAGGTTTTGCTCTACTATTCCAATATTTTCTGTTACTTTAAGAGTTGATAGTAGGTATATCTTTAAGAAAGCTTGAAAGCTTGTTAAAGCATTGTCTACTTATGTTTTTCATTGACAAAATATGTTTGTTCAGAACCCTGCTGTGTGGATACATAATTTTCTGAGACCTCTTGGTGCTGGTAAAATACAGATGAGGTTACCTTTGATTAATTCAGTGGGTTTTGTGGTTTGGCTTTGGTTGCTGTTTTCCCAGGTTAGAAACAATTGGAGAAAAAAGGCCTTACTCTTAAGGAGCTTAAAAGAACTTTTTTATATGAAAGGGCATTATGGAGGAAAAAAAAGCTGTTGAAGACGTGGAAATGTCTTGCCTGGCATGAGCTTTTAGCCAATCTACTCCTTCTGTTGATAGTCTGATAAAGAACAGTTACATATGCTAGCACTTTCTTGGTGGGCTTGTATCAAGCTTCTTGAAGACTGATTTACTTACACCTCTCTTTTACTGCACTCTTTGGTAATCTTAGTGTAATTTACACTATCATGGTGTATTCCTGTAGACACAACTGCCACAAGAAGGTGTTTGTGTGGCTCTCATTATTGTAGTACCGAGACACTTTTTAAACTTTTTTTTTTAAAAATTATTTTATGTATTTGTTATGACAATATCCATATTCCCTTTCACTTACAGGGGAAACTAGGATTAGTCTTCAAAAAAGATTGTTTACTATTCAAGAACAACTGTGTTGTAGGGAACAGACCTGAAGTGTTCCATTCATCCATTCATCGATCCTCCTTCCTGTTTCTTGCTATAGATTATTTGAAGTTACTGCTTTTTCGTAACTAGATTTCAGGAGACTAAAACTCAGTTATTGTCTTCTGTTGTCTATTTTATGTCAAAAGAATGTTTAGTGTCTATCACACTGAGTAGAATTTTGAGAAAGAGTATCTATTCTAAGGTAGTCTGAGTTGTAAAATCTGTTTACACGATATTGTATTCTCATTGCTTTACAAGACACTTCATAAATTGGCTCTTTTGCCTATAGTTGTTAAGCTGTTGACAGCTTATCTAACAGTGACCTTGTTAAGGTCATTTATTATTGCAAAAACTGAAGGTTACTTAAAAGGAAAAATTCAACTAGGAAGGGGAGTAAGTAGAAATTCTTTTGAAAGAATTTCATCATATATTTTTGACTTTAGGAATTTTACGTACTCAGTAGTTTTTGCAAACTATTGATAGAGATGTGTAAATTTTTATTTGGTAATTCTCATTATAAGACGTGTCCCTCCATCATATTTTATAGCTGGAAATGGAGGATTCTTTCCAACTTGGTAGTTAAAATAACTAGTCTTGCACTAATTACTTAGGCTGTATTGTAGCCTCCCTGTTCAGATTAACCGTGGTTATTGTGAGGCTGGAGAGTTATTTTTAACAAGACAGTGTGAAAAAGGTTAAAAAAGAATGATAATTTATCTGTCAGAAAATGTTATCTCTAAAATCGCGCTTCACATATATTAGCAGAAATGTTCACTCCTTGAGTGACTTGTATTAATTTGATATGAAAAACCTCTCTCTAGTACTGGGATGGGAAAATGCTCAGTTTGCATAAAACCTTGTTAATTCTAAAGTATAATGGAAATATGTTTAAGACTTCCTGTAAAACAAAGTACTTGAGACATTTGTAAAATGAGAACTCCCAGAAGTTTTTTCAGAATTCTGTTCAGATTTCCAGTTTTTATATCATGTATGTATTTTGAAACTTAAAATAATGTTAAAATAGGCAATTGAATATGATATTAAAAAAGCTAGACTATAATATTTGAACATCATAGAAATTTTGTTTTTGTCTCATTTCTTAATTCCTATGATAACCTGTTTCTCTCTTGCTGTCTCTCCCCTCTCCTCCCCATCTAAAAAAAGCAAGACACACTTTAACTGGTCAGCCAAAGTAAACCAGATTTTGTCAGCCTAGATCTCAAGAACTGAATTTCTCAAATGCCTCATGAAAGTAAGTGTTAAGGTAGAAAAGAGAGGCCACATTATCACCTCATTCAGGGAAAAGCTGAAGCATAAACTCAGTCCTTACTAGGTGCTAAGGATCTAAACCATGTGTCTAAGTAAGTTTTGATTGAAGTGACTCAGTATCCAGAAGCCCTTTGCTTTGCTATATCACAGAATGGTTTGGGTTGGAAGGAACCTTTAAAGATCATCTAGTCCAACCCCCCGTATTGTGGGCAGGGACATCTTTCACTAGAACAGGTGGCTGAAAGCCCTGTCCAGCCCGACCTTGGACACTTCAAATAGGTTATCCACAACTTCTCTGGACAAGCTGTTCCGGTGTCTCACCAACCTCATCGTAAAAAATGTCTTCCTTATGTTCAATCTAAATCTACCCTCTTTTAGTTTTAAACCATTGACCCTTGTCCTGTCACTACAGGCCCTCATAAGAAGTCTGTCCCCCTCTTTCTTGTAAGTCCCCTTTAAGTATTGAAAGGCTGCAATAAACTATCCCTGGAGCCTTTTCTTCTCTAGGCTGAACAACCTCAACTCTCTCAGCCATTCTTCATAGGAGAGGTGTTCCTTCCCTCTGATGATTTTTGTGGCCCTGCTCTGGATCCGCTCTAACTAGTTGTCACGGGATGGAAGTATCGGACACAGTTATGATTTAGCAGCAGTTCAGTTTTATTTGTGATTTGAGGCAGATCAAGAGATTGTAAATCTTTAAATCAGTTAATGATTAAGTGCTGCTAAAACTCAAAGTTATTTAACTAATTAAATGAACAGCGACTCGATTACAGATTTGAAGATGACAAGATTCACACTTACTGTAAAGTATCCCAAACTAATAGGTATACATATGAGAGCAAAGCACAGATTTCAGATTAATGTATATACATATAAACAAAGCATATGAGCGCGCGCACACACACACTTACACAAACATGCACACACCGCAGTTTATAACCGCTGAGATCGATGATCTCTTAATATCACACAACTTTATTGAGTCGGCGGGTACCCCTTTTAACTCCTACACGTGCACGGAAAATGGAAGAACATCCACATCCATAAAGCTAATGCATACAAACATATAAATGGAGAGGTGGATGAAAGAGAGGCTAGCCTATAGTTAAAATTTCCCTTCTGAGTTAGGGTAAATACTCACGATGCATTGGCATTCCTCAACGGGTGGTAATTGAGGCTCGAGAAGGGTTGTCTCGCCCTGGTCCTTAGTCTTCGAAGTTTGGCTGAGACAGCGTCCCGACTCAGGGAGGTACTGGCCACAGCCCGCTGCGATCCAGAAGAACTCAAAGGGTCTTCTCTAGAATCGCTACTTATAGGATCCGAGATAATTGACTTTCATCAGGTAATTTTCCACTCTGGCCCAACTCGGACGACAGAATATTCCGGTACTTTCCACCAGTTGTGCAAGTCCAAAAGTTGTTAGATCTGCAAGTTCTGGTACCAACTCCCTTTGGGCCATGAGCCAGGTACAGATGTACTGGGCTGTCAGGGAGTGATATTCCCAAGTGACAGGGGAAGCAAGAGCCAGGCGCGTTAAGGGAATGCCTTAATACTCTGGTCCTTTATTTTTCACAATTCATGCGTGACATGTCCTAGGTTGGTATGCGGCCAGAGATGGGGAGGCGCACCAAGTAGCAAGTGGCCAAGGGGAGGGAGGGGGGGGTGGGGTGTTGCACCACCACACCAGTCCATGTCTTTCTTGTGCTGGGGACCTCGGAGCTGGATGCAGTACTCCAGGTAGGATTTCATGAGAGTGTAGTAGAGGGTCAGAATCTCCTGCCTTGACCTGCTGGCCATGCTTCTTTTGATGCAGCCCAGGATATGATTGGCTTTCTGGCCTGCAAGCTCTGGCTCATGTCTAATTTTTCTTCTACCAGTATCCCCAAAGTCTTTCTCCACTGGGTTGCTCTCAATCCATTCATGCCTCAATCTGAATTGATCCTGAGGATTGTCCCGACCCAGGTGCAGAACCTTGCACTTGGCCTTGTTGAACTTAATGAGGTTTGCATGAACCCGCTCCTCAAGCCTGTCAAGGTCCCTCTGGATGGCATCCCTTCCCTCAAGAAAATCAGTTGCACCGCTCAGCTTGGTGTCACCTGTGAACTTGCTGAGGGTACACTCAATCCCACTGTCTATGTCATTGATGAAGATATTAAATAGTATTAGTCCCAGTATGGACCTTAGAGGGACACCACTCATCACTGGTTTCCACTTGGACATTGAGCCATTGACTGTAACTCTTTGGACACAGCCGTCCAGACAATTCCTTATCCATCTAATAGTCCATCCATCAAATGCGTATTTCTCCAATTTAGAGAGAAGTATGTTGTGAGATACCATGCCAAAGGCCTTACAGAAGTCTAGGTAGGTGATATCTATAGCTCTTCCGTTGCCCACTGATGCAGTCACTTTTGATTGAAGTAGAAGCCCATCGCTTTGCCATATTGCATACTCAAAACCTTCCATGAAAAATGTGATCACCTTAACTAAGCCTTCTCCATCCCACCTCTCTTGGCTGTTTTTGATGGTATCTTTGCAAACCAAAGACTACTTGGAACATGTGTTTACTGTCCCTCTCCATTCTCTGTACGCTTTGTAAAAGAAAAGACTATGGGTAGATGGGAGACGTGCTGAATTAGAATAAATAAATTTCTTGTTTGGTCACTTTCTTGCTTTTTTTTTTTTCCTCCTGATCTTCCTCCCGGTCTAGAGGCTGCAGAGTAACTTTTGCCAGTACAGATGGTGGCATGGCACTGACTGCTACAGGTGGGGGGGGTGGCTGGAGCCAATACAGGTGGTGGAGGAGTGGCTTCTGCCAGTACAGATGGTGGTGGCGTGGCTTTTATCGCTACAAGTTGGGGGGTAGCTGGTGCCAGTATAGGTGGCGGAGTGGCTTGTGCCGGTACAAGTGGCGGGTGGCTGGAGCCGGTATGGGTGGGGGAGTGGCTTCTACCAATCCAGGCTGTGGAGTGGCTTCTGGGCTTTGTGTGGCAGCAGTGAGTGTTACACAATAGCTACTCCTGCACCGATGTTTCATAAAAAAACACCCCGCAACACATTCAGGAAAACGGACAACAAAAATCATAATTTTAAGAAAGTAACATTCCTTTTTGAAACAACCTGAAAGGTTTCCATCCCCTAGTTCTGATGGTGTCACTTTGGCATAAGCATTAAAGGGCAAAGTAAACCTTCTGCAGGTAAAATGGAAAGTGTAATTAGTAATAGAATCCATCATGTGATGCCTGAGATACACAGGTAGAACCGTTATCCAAGTAATCACGTTATAGATCTGAATTCTGAACCACACCAAAATAGCACGTTTAAACCATTGCACACAGCCACAAAGAGCAAATGAACCATGCAGCACATTCGGCAGGTTAAGCAGAGTTGCATCAATTAACTTCAAACAAAGCTCTCTAAAGACACGATATAACATTTTGCTTGAGAACGACATGATGTGAGCTGTCTGTTTTAATCTCTGAGCAAGCTGGAATTCAAACTATTCAGGCAATCTATCAGAGCTATGGTTGAGCCCTGCTTGAGCCCCATGTTGGGCGCCAAAATATCTGTTGTAGTTTGGGCCAGATTGGCCACTGAGGCAGAACGACAGATGCTCTCCTCCACCTCTCTCTCCAAGGAGAGGGGAAAGAGAGAGAAAGAGACTTAGGAATTTAGAAGGAACTAAACTACTTTAATAAAATATTAATAATAAAATGAAAATAATGAAATACATACAAAACCATATCAAGCTCCCAGGATAACGATCACATTACTGGCAGGCGCTGGGGAAGTCCCAGAATGGACTCAGTGATGGATGGGAACTGGATTCTGGATCTGGATTCAGGATCGGGATCAAAGGCAGACGCAGAGACAGAGTCCTTCTTGGACACTGGCCATTGAAGAGAAAAGGCTGACCCTTTGATCCCTCAGCTTTTATACTGAGCATGAGGCAGATGGGATGGAATACCCTGTGGGTCAGTTTTGGGTCACCTGTCCTGTCCGCTCTTCCCCGCAGGTGTGACCCCTCTACACTTTTCCGCTTCCGACCCTTCAACGGGGCAAGTAACAAAGTTGGCTGGCCTTGGGTGTTATAGCAATAAGGATAAGCAAGAGCCTCTCTGCATGCCGTTCCTTGGCATCAACTATAAACATGGGTCTTATCACTCTGAGAGTGAACAGTTTTCTGCACAACACGCTGTTAATTTCAGCAGTTAGAAGAGGTCTAGCTAAAAAGTAAAATTACTGAACAGAAAATTGGTTCTGTTTTACCTCAAACCAGGACATTCATAATTCCCCTTTCCAGTGGAACTTTCTGTGAACTCTGTCAAAAAATTGTTGATTTCTTGAATGTTCAGGCAGTTCTGCTCCATGTCTCAAGAAAGACAAATCAAGAGTGTCAGTTTTGCCAGATCTTTGAAACTTGGGGTTTGGGGGTCTGACTGGGATTGCGGCATTGACTTAGGGAGAGTGTTCATCACATGCTGTGATGTGGAGTACAAACAGGAGAAGGACAAAATAAATGTTTGTGTGGAATGTTGTTCTTCAACAATTAAGAGAATATGGACTGCTTAAGGGGTTGGAATTGTGGCTCTTGGTTTGGAGTGTCTTGGTCACAATATTGGATTTTTCTCATACTTTCTGTTCTCTATTTATGTGATGAAGCAGTAACCTTCAGGCCTTTTGCACGATGTTTCTACCTACTGGTCATTTGTGCTTACTTAAGAGATTCTGAGTAGTACAAACGTCTTACTGACAAAGATTGAATACTTTTGCGCTACCTACTTTCTCAAAAGGAACACTGCCATCAGAGAAGTAAGGCAGCTTTAGCGTAGTGTAGGGTTTTGGCAGCTCTGTAGCAACTGATTATAATGGGTTTCTTTTTGATGTTGTCACAATTGACTCAGTAAAGATCGGGAATATACAGTTGTACCTGGGTGGTGATGCAAAGAAAGATTCTAAAAACTACCATCTTTTGTTGTATGGACATAGGTATCCACTGTAAGGTCACGTTTCAATTTTGTTTGGCCACAAAACACACGCTGGCCACACAAAATGCTGCCCGCAGTATATAGTTTAGATAAATATATTAGGTGATGTCTGTTTTGAGCGTGTTGGTCATCTTATGGTAGGGTTGAAACAAAATAGTAGATTTTGCTTAGATCCTTTAGTCTTTGTTTCCTTTCAGTGAAGGGATATTTCCTGCTAGGATTTGAGCTTTGTTTTCTCTTGCTGGGAAGCTGGAGAGGAGAGAGAAGGCCTACACAAATGCCAAATTGACGTGTGGTTGATTGGCAGACTGGTCCAAAAATGCCTCTTTTTGGCCTGGCTTTTTCTGGGTGAGAGGGCAGAATGCCTACATGTGTGGTGCTTGCACCTTCTGCCCCTTACTTAACGAGATTGATTTGGGATTGTAGGTGATGTAAGTCTTAGGATGGTTTGTCTATTTTAGGATGTGTTTTAGAGTGTAAGCTCTCAGGTAAGACTGGTGTATGCTTTCTGTAAAGAGTGTTAAATGTTAATTCTGTCCCTGATAAATTATGTTCTGCTCAATTTTTTACAGTTTTTATGAGGACAGATTTTGGATGATAAAATGCTTTGCTGTCCTGAGGCAAGGCAAATATTGAAACTAAACAAACCTCCAAAAAACCCAAGCCTGAAGATAGCAACTATTTAGTGGTAGGATTTATGAAACTCCTGACCAGATGAATTTAATAAATTCACTGTTTTATAAACAAGACACTTTTTTCTATTCCAGAAATGGAAATCACTGCAAAATAGTAGGATTATATTGTCTTCTAATGCTGCAAAATATACAGTCAGTCTTTATGCAAGCTAACACAGATTGGGTTTTTTTAATCAAAGTGGGTTTTTTTTTCAGCTGATAGTAATAAAATCTTGACTTTCCCATAAAGCTAGGTCAAAAGTATATTTCAATCAATGGATTTGTTGTGAAGTCTTTGATGAAAGAGTCTCTCTTCCTGCATTAAAAAGTACCGTTTCTAAAAGTCACCTTTAAACTTGGAATAGTTCCTGTTACTCTTCAAAATGACACTGAATAGGTGTACTATATAGGTGGATTAAGCAGTATGTAAATGACTGCTTTCTACATTGGGTGTTTTTTTCACTGTTTAATATTACTCATGTATGGATACATATTATCACAACTTATCATTTTTTCCTCTTTATAGGTCCTGCTGGGGACTTGCATCTGGCCTCAATGTGAAATTAAGGTAGAAAAACACATCTACATATGTGTTTGCTATTAGGATTTAGTTTATTCACTGGTCATGCCTGAAGAGTGATGTTCGTCTCTAGACGGCTAACTGCCAGGAAATATAAATGATTGTCCTAGAAGTCAAGCCTCTCTCCTATTTACTGGAGTGAAAATCACCTCCAGATATCGACGGAATATCAACTACAGAAAATGCTTCACGTTATAAGGATGCCAACCACCTAGATTCATGCGCCCTATCTGTACAGTTGTTGTGGATGGTTTGCCATCTGAAAGCTCCTCAAGCTCTTATCCAGGCCCTGTATCTGTTTCTGAAATGTCTCTGCTACATGCTTTGGGTCCAGTGCAGACCTGGCTGGGACAAGAGCTAGAGAAGTGTGGCATTGATGCCATGATTTATACTCGGTATGTCCTCAGTCTTCTGCTGCATGATAGCTATGACTACGACCTGCAGGAACAGGTATTTACATATTTTAGATGTTGTCCAGTGAAAGTGAGTTTTTGTATCAGTTATGTTTTGTGTATTATACATGGGTATGGCTCAGATGGGGAGGTGATTGTCTTTTAGTGTGTGGGTGGAAGGGGGGTATAAACCACATGGGAATCAAATTTGATGGGTGAAGTGAGATTAATGTAGTTAGTGTGCTCTGTGAGCAATTACATTAAACAAAATTTTCACATTGCTACAATTGATATCAGGATTAACAACACTGGAATGTTCTGTATCATAAATGCAGATCTTCAGTACTTACGATGATAAGGTTAATTTAATTTTGGAACATTAGTAAACTAATGTAATTATTGTAAACTGTGTGTCAAATTGGTCTGCTTCATAGTAGTTTGTAGAATCCCCATCACTTCTCACGGATTTAATCTTGTGCTATTTTCAGTAAAGAATAAAAAAAAAACCCACCTTTTTTTTTAGTATTCAAATATTTAAAATGTATTATTGCACATACATTATTCATCTCTTCTAAAAGAATGTTAATGCTGAATCCTGATAAAAGGCATGCAAAAGAGTTGTGGAACAGTGAGTTGCTATACATGGCTGTAATTGAAAAAGGGCAGGGGAAGAAAAATGAAGCTGTGTATCAGAGAGGCACAATTGTATTGCTGTTCCCACGTGCCTTTATTGTTACGGATTTTATATGTCCCTAGAACATACTTTTCAGTCCTGATTTCACCTCTTTTTTCTTTTTCTTTCTTATTTCTTTATTTTTAGTTTCTCTGCATCATCAACCTATATCAAAATACTTTTAATAGTGGAGTTTTCTGGATATAGGACTCAGGAAAGTTCTGGTGTTTTCAGCAAGGGATGAGGATGTTGTTAATCATGGACTTCATGTTATAAGGTGGCTGTGATTACAGTGGGAAGGAAGGAAAGCAAATACCTCTTACTTGGTGGCTTAATTATTAGTTCTTTGTTGTTGCTGTTGTTTTGGTTATACTTCACATATTACTACCTAACTGCTTCAGAATTTTCATTGTTTTCTAGTTTACATTTTTAAAAATCCAGCAAGAGCAGGGCAGGGTATTGTGGGATAGATGTAAATGTAGCTGAAGCAGAAAAAAATTCATGTCAGATGCTGTCAGTTTCTGAACTCTTAGCAACCATTACTGTGCATAAAAGCATTCATGCTTCCATTGTGCAAAACAGAAAAATTCATGTGCAAAAGTAATCTTTGTTCAAAAGTTTATCTGACAGCAGTGGAAGTCACTAGGAACAACCTCGTGATTAATAAAAATAATTAAAAAACCCCACTGTAAGCACTTTTTAGAATGTACCTTAACAGTGAACTTATTTAGGTCTTCGTCAGACATGAATAACTGTATTTTAGAAGGGGACAGAATAAAGTTCCAAAACGTGTTTGAAAGGAGGGTGTGGGCCGAGGACAGAAAAAAGAAACTGAGTGAAACCACACCAGAATTTGGGGAGCTTTATAGATAGCCTGGTGGCCTTGGAGAAGAATGAAGACTTGTTTCTTTTCAGTCCATTTTAGAGCTTAGTCATGACTGTAAAGTCACTACTGTGATAATTTCAAATGACTGAAGTGCCAAAATTAGTTTTCTTTTTATCAGGATTTGCAAGAAGCAGGGTAACTATATTATGAAAACCTCATTCAGTTTATTCCTCATTTCGATGCCTTAACTGGGTGCTTTGTGGGTTGATAGCGGAGCTTTAAGGAATGTGTCTGTTCTTTTTCCAAGCTGATTATCTGAACCTAATGAGCCAAAGAGGGAAGAATACCACATGCTGACAGGGTAGCCAAAACCTATGTTGCTGAGCGGATGCTGTAGTACAAATGTACAAGATGTCTTCTGAGTGACATCAAGATTTGAAGAAGCTGGAAGTTTCTTTTCCACCTCCTCCAATTTGATCCTGCTTATAACATACTTTTATTGCAGTTGTTCCTTCTACTTCAAATAACCATTTTCAAAGTTTTGAGACCTAATACCAATTTAGTTTTGGGATGGTGTTCTGTAATAATGATTGGATGCATATGTTGGGAAACATACTGCTACCTAATTCCTTTCTCAAATAGCTTAATCTTTAGTCTGCAGGTACAAATTTCTTATATGGAGAATTAATGAAATCTTAAAACACATCTACTTGTACTTTTATTTTATTCATTTATGTATTTATTTATTGCTTATTGCCTACTGGTTATTTGTATGACCTGTCATTTTACAATTAATTTTCATTTAGTTAAGTCATTCAGAAACAAGAAAATCTGTACTCTGAAGCATATGTTTGCATATAAGCAGTTTCAATCTAATTTTGGTGATGGGTACAACATTAAGACAAAGGGAAAAAACAAATACTAGTGTTGTTTACAAATAGAAGTCAGGGAAGACTGCAGCAATTAAACATCTAAATGAGAAATAATTTAGGAGTAAAATACTGAGAGTTGCTGAGCTGCTGTAATTCAGATTAATTCCCATGAAGAGTTGGTTCTTGACATCTCAGAAATTTTTTTCTCCCATACGATTTCTTTGATTCTTGAGAAAGATGACAGAATTTCCAGGGAAAGAACTGTTTTTGACAGTGGGTTTATTGCAATGATTTCTCCCCAAATTAGAGGACAGTTACAAAGAGGATGGAGACTCTCTCTTCACAAGAAGCCACATGGAGAAGACAAGGGGCAACGGGTACAAGTTGTGCTGGGTAAAGTTTCATCTCAATATGAGAGAGAATTTATTTTTTTTTTTATAGTGAGAACAATCATTCACTGGAACAAGCTCCTCAGGAATGTGATAGAGTCCCCATTGCTGGAGGTTTTCAAGATGCAGTAGGACAGGGTGCTAGATAATCTTATCTAGGCTCTCTTTCCCTCAAATGGGTGGACCCACATGATCTTTTGAGGTCCCTTCCAACCTGGACTGTTCTATGATTCTATGATTCTTTGCTTCTAGAACTCTGTTTCTGTGGGGAGTGATTAGCCATCACTTGTTCTCCAAAATACAGCAATGACTTCGGTTTCCAACAGGTTACAAGGAATGTGTGGTCTCTGAACACCCAGAATGGGATTACACATATGAACAATCCATTGCAATATGCTTTTTGTGGGGGTGGTGAAGAGGACAAATTTAGGAAGTCTTAACCTTATGGGTAGTGTATAAATCATATTCGTTAGAAACTTTGCAAACTGAAGTTAAGATGGTCATTAAGATCTTTCCACCTCAGGATGTTGATGACATCATTAGCACTGTTTTAGTCGCTTCAGGGAGCCTCCTTCCTTGCTTTCTTTATAGTGTTCTGGTGTCATCAACTGTAGCAGGGAAATGGAACTCTGAAGTCCTCGACTGAGGTTCTGACAGGTAAGTACAGAAAGATTTAAAATAAAAAAATGAATGAAAAAACATCCCCAAACTTACTAGGCATACCCAGCTATTTAAGATATCAGTATTACTGTGTTATTGGTCACTTCTTTTTACATTTAAAATAAGTATTTCAAAAGAACATGGGAGTCTTGATTGACTAGATCTTCAGGGTTATTTTTGAGAATAAGCAGGATGTTATCTTCTGGTTTGTTACTAATATATAATACGTGGTTTCTGGTCTTGATTCTGCTGCTGATTTCAGTGGCTTTGGTCGCTTGACCTGTCTTCCTCCAATATTATCTGTCTCTGTATGGTGAGGTACTGCGATATGTGGACAGAAGATAAAATGTGTTTAAGGATTTGGTGTGTGTGTTGTGTTGTTTGGTTTTTTTCTTCTTCTTCTTTGTTTTGTTTTTCTTGAGTTTGGGTGGTTTTTTGCGTGTGAGTCTGGTTTTTGGGAGTCTTTTTTGTTTGGGTTTTTTTTTGTTTTGTTTTTATTATTACTGTTAATTCCATGCCTTGCCCAATTAGAGTGGTCTGTGTTGGGTATCACTATATGGACGCAGGCTCAATGTCGCAAAATGATAGTCATGAGTTTTCAGAGATTTGATAGGAGCTTTTTGCAGGTAAAGTTGCGTGTGGGGCTGTGGAAGGAGGCATAGTACAGAAAACAGGTGAAAGTAAAACCCTAATACACTGCAACCAAATTTTACTGGAATGTTTGCCGTTTTTATTCTGACTCACTGGCTTGAACTGAAATACCTGTTAAGTACTGGGAAAACTGATAAGCAGGTATGTTTTGCCCAGCTGCATTTCAAAGTAATAGAGAGCTTTCAAGAAGAGAATCTTGTTGATGGTAAATTGCACTGTGGTACCAAGATCTTCCAGAGCTGCTATGGTTATACATATGTTATACATACCTATTAAGAATTACTGTAACACCTCCTAAATAAACACACTTTAAATGTTTTTTAAAATCTACTCAAGTACTGAAGTTAACTATTGTTGGCATTTATAACACAATTCTTATTCAAGCTATACTTGCTAAAAACTTAAGATGTTTAAGTTCTTAAGCAGTCCTTCATTCTTAGTGTGCACACTTTTTTCCCTTTTTTTTTTTTTTGTGGCAATGATATTGGTGGTGGGAGGGTTTAGGAGGTTGGAAGGGAGGAGGCTCTTTGGGATTCTTCCCCAGCATTGACTGATGGAGGAGAGAATACAAAGACAATATGAACTGCGTTTACACATTTTCCTTGAGTACTGTGGCACAGCAGCATGTTCATAGAAATAGTTTGGATTTTTTGCGGCTAGTTAATTTAGGTCTGTCATATCAGAAGACAAGTAAGGACTTAAGTGGTACATTTGCCTTATTATTTTTTTTCTAGAAACAAAGGTGTTTCCTGCTTACAAACTTTCTAGAGAACATGATTCTCAAATTGATTTACACATAAATTAGATATCTACATGGTCAAAATTACTAAGGGAATCTGTTGAACCCTGTTATATAACATATTCTATTCATTATTCAGGTGTGTTAGGGTTTTTTTGTTTGTTTGTATTAGTTTTGTTTTTTAAGATTTGAGGCCTATCAGTGGTCTCTGTTCAAAAGGTTTGGAAACCACTGGTATTTTGTTCTGAGGTAGATTACCTTTTGGATGCTTTTGGTCTGTTAAGGAAAACCTCATAAAATCAGTATGAATTTAAAGACTGTGTGATGGTAACTAAAGTGCAGAGTGTTTCTGTTAAGTATATATGCTTTCATCATTTGCATTTTATTACAGATTTTTCATATTTTGGAATAAAGGATAAATTAAGTAGAAAACCCCATGAAATTACTGACAAATCTTTAGCTTTTGGAGACCCACAGAATTGCTGTTGGGGGAGATTTGAACACTGTGAAGACAGCCTTTTGACTGCAGACTAGGTTGATTTTTAATCAGAATGCCTTGCTCTTAGTTTCCTAATGTTAAACCAACTAGGTGCTTTTAAAATTTCTGATTGTTATTTAAATGTTAATTAAAAGTATATTTGTAGATACACGTGTTCTCAAACCAGTTTGTGATACAGTAAATATTGCCTTAAGATAGTATAATCTGTGTGAAGCGGAAGGCATTGCCTTAAAATGTATTTTGTGTGAAACATTATTTCATTGATCTTTATTTGTACAGTATTAAAATCAGTGTTCTGTGTTGTATGTTTTATATAATATTTGTAAGCATAGCTGTTTCTGAATATAACAAGTTCTTTTTTTTTCTTTTTTTTTTTT
>VYXH01001734.1:139921-152219 GCA_013397275.1 Burhinus bistriatus
TTTTTTTGTAATTGATTCAGAGTATTCTAAGAGATTATAACACAAGAATTCTGTGTGAGGACTCTTTTATTCACTGCTCTGTAGTGGTTTATGGGTGGTATTTGATTTTGTGCAGAAAGTGCAACGTCCTCCATTTAGGGTATATCAAATATGTACTAGTGCTGATAAATATTATTGTTTACGTGAGGATTTTAAACTTCAAAATTTTATGTGGAATAGCTGTAATCCATGCTGTTTGCTAATCTTGTAAAATCTGAGGCTAAAAAGTTAGAGAGTTTGTCTAGGAAAAAAAAATTCAAAAACTCAACTTTTCAACATTTATTTTCCTATAAAGCTTAAAATGGCTGTGTGAAGCCCTGCCAGCCAGGTGTGACTGAAAACCATATGTTCAGAAACAAATACTCTGTGTATTGTCTAAAGGGGTGGAAAGGAGGAGAGGATTCTATTGAATCTCTGTCCTCAGTCGCTGCACCCTACAAGATGAGCCGTGTTGTTCCCAGAGCGCACGACCAATGTGCTCACTCTGGAAGGAGGGATGAGACCGTGGTATACACAGCTCTGTGGTGGGTGCCTGAGAGAGAATTCCATTTAGCCTCCCTTCCCCCATTTAAAAAATTGGGTATTTGTCGCAAGGATTAAATCTTTGAACATTGAAGTGTCAAAGCCTGTAGCCAAGGTCAAATATCTTTCAAATTATGTGTGTGGACAACTGAAAGAAATGCTTTATAAATTGCTGTAAGCATGAAGATTCTTACTGCTCTGCTGGCAGACTGCTAGCATATACGGCTAGTAAAGCTACTCTTGCAGAAGTTAGCTTTACGGTACCAGTACAAAGCAAAGCTTTGTTGGTGTAGATAAAACAAAGTCCTTCAATGTATAGCATTTTGATAATGTTTTCCTAGTGTAGATGTTGCCTTAATCAGCTTTCCTCCTAAAAACAGAATAAACGAAGTTAACCCAGTGCACATTTGCTGGTGTGCCTGGATTTTCATTTTGAGTAATGTATTGCACGTGGGTATGTATTTCTTCATTCGTAATTGTGCCCACATGGATGAGCAGGACAGGCTTTGGAAGCTGGTGGGGAGTAGGTGGGTCTCGTCAGTTTTGTATACTTTCACGTGAATACTGGGAAGAGTTAGAGTACTCTACAGCCTCTACGTGTATAAAGAAATCTAAACTACAATTTTGGGAAAGACTTACAAATTTATTTTAAAAAAATGGAGTGTAGGTGTGCAGAGTCTATTGAACCTATTTTCTGAGAATTTTATTTTTCTTTTTTTTTTTCCTGTTATTTCTTTGTTAGTCCTTCTAATAACAATGGTAGCCTGTTCAAATTTCTTGCTTTAAACGAACCACTGGCATCTTGCACAAGTATAACGAAAAACAGAGTGACTGGTAGCTTTTTTTCTGTCAGAACTAAATCCATTTCTCCAGTTTTGGTGATCAAATAAGTCTTTAAGAAATAAATTCAACAAATTGCTCTGCTCTTTCCTGAAGGACTCCGTCATGTACAATCATGAACAGCAGCCACTTCAATGGCTGCTTCTGAAGGTGATTGGTCCCTCTCCACCCCCTTTTTTCCCCCTTCTTACTCTGTGATTGCGCAGAGACAGCTAGTTTCACTGACAACTTGGTTTTACTTCATTTTGAAGACATGAGGAATTGAGAGTTTTTTTAAATGAGGGTAGGCCTTAGCCTGGATTTCGTTAGAAGCAATAACAGGGATGTTGAAAAGGTTGAGTCAGATACGTTGAAAAGCATCAGGTGTTCGTGGATCTCTCTGAAGAAGATGGTTTAGACCAGCGTACATTAAAAGACGTTAAAGATTATTTTTCTGGTAGCCAAAATATTTCTTTAATGAGATGAACACAGGAAATCACGTGTATGTATGTGAATGGACAGCAAAGAATAAGCAAGTCTGATAATAAATTTTGTAAATTCTGAAAAGTGATATAAAATGTATGCTGTCTATCTTCAGATGGTTACATGTAATGCAATAGCATTCTTCTTTGATTTTACTGTTCTTAATTAAATGTTCTTGCATGTATGGGAAGTCAATCCCCCTCTTCCTCCCCCCCGGCAGTGTTTTAATTTTCTTCTGAAACTAGTTCAGGTTCATTTTAAGATAGGCACTGCTACCTCTAGTTGTAATGATGTTCATTGTGAGACCGAGTTGAAGGCTTTGGGATCTAATGTTGCATTTTCTTCTTTTGGCTTGTTTAGCTTTCTCTTAAGTTTGATCCTAACTCTGAACTACTTGCTTTTCATCCTTACTATTTCAGAGATCAGTGAAACTCTCTAACATATTTTGTGTAAATTACAATAATACCTTCAACCATAAGTTGGCCATAAAATGAGCTTTATGGATGTGCTTTGCAATTGGAAAATATTGCAATGAAGTGCGAGTAGCCTCCATGTCCTGTGAAAAATATATGTGCTTTTCGGAATAGTAAGGGCAAGTTTTCTGTAATCAAACTAATCTTTAATGTGGCAAAAAGTAGTTTTTAGTAGATAGAATGAGGTGGTTTTTATTTTGAACAGTACGTTATTTGTAGTCCTGTTCTGCTATAGTACTGAGATATTAATGTATTTTAAATAATGTAATTTCTTTATTTCAATTTTAGGAGAATGACATCTTCCTGGGCTGGGAAAAGGGAGCTTACAAGAAATGGGGAAAGAGTAAGAAAAAGTGCTCTGATCTAACACTAGAGGAAATGAAAAAACAGGCTGCTGTCCAGTGTCTTCGCTCTGCTTCTGATGAAGTAAGTTTGGACTATTTAATACATTCTTAAGATTTTACGCCTTTCTTTGTGCTAGATGTATTTAGCTTGTGATGCTTATCTTTTAATTCTTAAAAGGCAAGTTCCCCAAGAGTTCTCTGAGAGGTCTTTATTTTTCTTTAGGAAATTATGAAATCTGTGTATGGCTGCAAGATTTCACAAAAGATTCTGTACTATGTAGTGTCATGCTTTCCTTTCTGTAAGCCCTCACCTATTGCTGTCAGGGACAGTTGCAATGCACCAGTTTGTGTTGAAATTACCACAAAGCTTTGCATAAAGATACTTCTTAAAATTCTAAATTTACTTTGTGTTGCGTGTGAGCAGCAAGGAGTGGAATATCTGGGCAGAAAGCCATCTTGCTTTGTGCATGCTGTACGTGTAATCCGTAATTGCTAAACACAATGCAATGCATAGTAGCAAGTGTTCGCTTTCCAGATTACATCACTGAATAGAGGTGGAGTTGAAGTGCACTGACTGGAGAAGGTGAGGAGAGGTGAAGGCAACAGGTTGAAGGAAGATACGTACTAGAGGCAGCAGATACCATGTAGCTCAATGGAAAAGTGGAGAAAGGGTGAGACCGTCGAAGGAAATGTTTAAGAAGAAAAAATAATCTGTAGCACAGGTCAATGGAAGCTCTCAAGGGAGATTTTTCAGACAGCAGAAATGAGAAAGTCTATCTTTTACTTTACAGAACTACAAATATTCTGATCTGTCACTACTGTAAGGAGAAACTACCCCACCTATGCAGCCTGGTTGCATTGTTGCTTCATACGGCTTCCTAGTCACAGTTTGTGTTTGCGCAAGCATTTGTGTGGAGAACTGGATTGGGAAAGTGAATCAGTTTCCTGAGATTAACCTGGTTGGGGTGGAGGAAATGTTAACCCAGAGAGGTTTCCTGGTCAGATTTGTAGCACAGACACTTGTGCCAGCAAGAGTGGGGAAGGTATATGGCCAAGAGTAATGAAGGAAGTGCGGTTGATTTGTGTGGTTATTCCCACCACCACCACCTTCAGCAGCATTGCCATCATATACTGGCTTATCGTTTGTGAAGCTACTTGAGCATTTGTTCAGTTACTAAAGTGCTAACTGATTAATTGGAAGTTTTCTGAACTCTCGTTTTCCCATTAGTTAGTATCTTAACAAAATGATGCAAAATACAATTTTGTTGGTAATTTGCTCTACTCTCATAGTTACAGAATATGAGGTCAGCACTCTGACTACCATAAAAGTTAATTTAAATATGAAGCAAATATGAAGTAATAATTGCAAGAAGTAATGTCTTTCTTGAGGATATGACTACATTTGTATACTCATTTTATGAACAACATAAAGTGGTAGTCTCATGTAAACCACAGGAATACTGATCATTAATTTTTAGCTTTAGAAATTACTCTCTTGATGCATCTTCACACAGCTGAAAATCAAGGAGCATCACTTAGAACTAAATTTATAGCATATAGAGAAATCCAGTTGAAAAGAAAAAGGAAGGAGGTAAATTTATTAATAATCCCTGGTCTACCTCCACTTGAAAGTTTGTGTAATATCTAAAACAGAAGAAGAAGAAGAAGGGAAGAAACCCTTCAGCTAGAGTTCCGAAAGAATAAAAAGATGTGTGATCTGAAATGTTGAACAAGTAACTTCCTCCTTTGACTCCTGCCACCTTGTCAGATTTTTATTGTTCAACATTAACCTGTAATCTACAGCCTATAGACTTGTGTTATTTACAGGCTATTTTGACTTCTCTCGTATGCCTAGACAGTTGTTGTCTTTAATGAAATTGTAGGTTTTTGGGTTTTGGATTTTTTTTAATGTATTTTCAAACACAGGGTGGAACCTTTAAACCTTTTTTTCAAAAAACGTTGTTACTTAAAGCTGTTCTGTAGGTAGTTTAACACTTGTATTGCATAAGAGAGAAATACAGATTTATTTCCCCCCACCCCTGGAGTTGGGGGGAAGGGTGATCCTGCTTTGATGCTAGTGATGTTTTACAGTAACTTGTAAAGTATCTTTTCTTTCTGCTTTTCAAACGCATTTCCTGTGTTGGCTGGTTTCTGTACTTATGTTTGTGTGCTAATCTGATGGGAACGATCAGCAGTTTTTGGACTGTGAAACATAACGTTACAATACTATTTCTACTGAGGCATTCAAGCTGCCCCATGCAATGTTCATGATTTCATCTCTACTAAAAGATAAAAATACACAATTAACGGTAGCCAAAATTGACAATTAGTGGTGTGTGAGTGAGGAGCGCTTATAAAAACTGTTGAGATACAAATAAATACTTTTTTTCTAATGCCACTTGATTTTTTTAAATTGTTTTCTGAATCACCTGAAAATGTTTACCTATAGAGATTTTTTTTTTTTTTTTTTGGTCAAATAAGTAGAAGTTTTATATGTTCATGAGGATCTGCATAAATATGTCAACTAGCATCTTTGTTCTCACAGGTTTTTCTTCTTGCAAGGGGTCTGGCAATAGTCCATGTGGGCAGTTCTGGAGCTTGCTTATAGTCTTGCTATTCTTCTGTGATCCTTTTGTCAAAGTAGGTGGATATGGAAATACCAATATCCTCATGTGGATATGGAACATTTGCTCTTCCAGCCTAACCTCTTCTTTCAACCTTAGCATTGGAGCAAAGCAAGCGAGGTTGAGGTAGCTCCATTATTGGGAGTAATCAAGAGAAGTCTTAGTGTATTTAAACTTAAGTTATGTTTAAATAAAATTGTATTTAAGTGAAATGGTTAAAATATTTACCCTGTATCTGTCTGTAGAGAGAGTATATATATACACACAGGTATATGTACACACATATGAACAAAAAAAACCCAAACAACCCAACAACAAAAAAAGGAGACAATTAAATGAAGGTTTTAGTATTCTGCAGCCTGATCTATTTGAGGGTGGAAAAATGTGCAGAGGCTGAAAGGGTATTGAGGGTTAATAATAACTTTCTAAACTCCTACAGGACATGACACAGATCCAGGTACCATGATTTTGATGTTTATATTTAATTACTTACACCAGTAACGTGTTGAGTAATTGAAGGCATTCTGCCTCCTCCCCCCTACCAGCAATCAAAGGCCCTAAAATTAGGTGATCACTTCAGAAAGATGCTTGATGGGGAGAGGAAGTCTATAGATTAGATGAAAATTGACTTGATAACAGTAAACACTGTTTTGTCAGTCTTTCATTTGGTGGTTGAAATAAATATTTTGAAATCTTGTCTCTTGTGGATTTTCATTTACATAGTATTCATTCTTAGGGAGTACTTGATTTGGTAGCTTAGTTTTGTTTGAATTCAGTTTTTTGTCTCTTATTAGAAAGAGTAATGCTGTAAAACACAAGGCTGAGACAGAAATCCAAGATTCTAGTTATAATTTTATGGTGCAGAAAACAAACATTTGACTTCAAAAAGCCTACAGTTTAGTGTTAATTTCTAAAACATTTCCCAAGTTACGGAGTATGACAAATCAGGGAAGCTGCAGTCTTTTGACCGCCCTGCATCACTGTGTCTTGCGGTGGCAAAGCATGTTGTGGACCAAGTGCTTTTGTGAGAGGAGGCCTTATGTTGACAGATACTATCTGGTATACGTAAGAATGGAAATTGTTGATGTATGTATGTTCTGAGGACAGTATTTTTTGTGTGACAAGCATGTTGGTGTCTCAAGTTGGCTATATTTGTATGAATCTTTGGCTGCAGATGCTCCTGATGCAGTCAGAAGCAGAGAAAATGTAAGTACATTGCAACTTGCCAAAAAATGAAGACGGAATGATGATGAGAAGAACTCTTAAGACAAGTACTTTAATGTAGTAATCAATTACTATTCTTACTGCAGTTCTAAAGTTTTTTTTTTTCCAAAACACTTGGGAGTATGAATAGCAGTTCAAAGATGTGCTGAAGAATTGTTCAGATTTTAAAAAGCTTGTTAATACTGACCTTGAATAGAGACTATATCTTAATTCTTATCCTGCTGAATTGTAGAAGAAATTATAAAATGTTAGTTTGCAATTAACTAGCAAAGTAAAGGTGTCCATGGTAATGACATGTTGGGTAAAAAACTGCAAATGTCTAGGACTGGGGAGTATTTATGTAAAAGTCCTTTGAGGAAAATAAGACATTTTATCCCGAAATTACTGCATCAAATTTTAAGTAAAAGCAGCTGTTTCTGTCAGCATTAAATGATTTTTTTTGGTTAGTGTTTTTTGTTGTTGTTACTGGTTTTTTTTTAAATTCCTGTCTGGTACACCTAAAACTGAGGTCAGTTTGTTCATGTGTAGGTTCTGAGATGCCTTTTTTTTTTGTAAGCCTCCTAATTCTGAAAGTCTGTAAATTATTTTGGATTTGAATAATGAAACTTCTCAGTAACAAGGCAGAAAGCAGTGTCTTTGAGACTCAGAAGATTAGGGGAAAAAAAAAAGAGTTTAGAAATTCATCTGTGTTGTATCTTTGCAAGGTGGATACTGTCTGAGCAAGATTGGAAGTAGAGGTTACTTGTTGAGACTGACACATGTAAGACTTTTCAGCAGGTATATTTCCTACCAATAATATTGAAAATACTTGTGTTGCCTGTCCATTGGTCATTAATCCAACCCTAATTACCTTTTAACTGACTAGTTTTCTGCTAAAGGTTACATTGCTCAATAGAGCAAGCAGATTTTCAGCTGTGTTACTGCAGTTCCTATATAATAGACATAGTTCATTCACCAAACACTTGCAGTGTTACATGTGACATTCCACACCAAGATGGTGCTAGAGTTTCAGTTAAAGCAATCGGTGTATTGTTATTTTGCTGAACTGTATGAGGACATTTTAAGAATGCGCAAAGGAGACTACATCATGTACATCTGCACTGATGAAACCAGATCTCCCAGACTCTTTCCTTCTCTGCCTATGGGTGGCCACTTCACCTAAGCGATTCCACAGCCCATGCTGAGGAGTTGCTTGTGTCTGACACCGCTGATCTCTCAAGGCATGTCCTAATGGGGTTCAGGCAGTGTGGTCCGTTTCTGAACTAACTAGGCTCTCAGAGTCTACTGACTGCCACGTGAAACAGCGTACATCATGTTAAAGTAAGAATTAGTCTTGGTTGATAGATTCCGTAATGAATTTTGAAAGAGCACTGCTGTAATATATTTGACAAAAGCAAACAGTGCCTTCCATTCCCACTGTTCTAAGAGGTTACTGCTTGGAGGTAACACTGAAACATAAGTGGTGAAACTTCATTCATAATGGTAATTTCTTTGAAATGTAGTCAGGTGGGGGCATGCTGTTATTTGGAGCATTGGCTTTGCTTGTTTTGAATTATGAGGAGGGAATATGACCCTTCTGATAGCTGTATTATCATATGTGAGCGCTTGCAGGAACAAGTATGGCTGTAGTGAACAGTGTTGTTAAAAATTTGGAACGGTAATCTTCTTCTCAAATGTACCTTGCTTTCAGCACAAATTTGAGATGTGTCTAAAATAAGATTCTATTGAAAATTTCTTGGCATTTGTCATCTTTTTTGCTCTAAGTGCAGAACTGTCAAACTTTCCACTCAGTTGCTACAGTTCTGCACGTAAACCGTATTTGAAGAAATAAGCTCCTGATCAGGCCAAATTAATCAGTTGGTTATGATTCCGTGTCTGAGCATATTTTTATTAATGGGTTACTCCAGCCAGCTGTTGTAGTCTCCAAAGATTACGGTATCTGTGTGCTAGTGAGACCAAGGCACTATTGCATAGTCTGTCTTGCACTTGGCAATAGTGATATGTGAGAACTCAGGCAAAAGGACTTGTGGAGCCCATAGCACAGGGGCTGTGTTTCGTTTCTTCCTATGTAGGATGCCAGATTAACTAGATTGTTTAAAATTCATTTTAATCACGGCTTATTTCTGCTGTTCTCTACTTCTCTGATGTAAGCCAGTATCAATTAGGTAATACAGTCTGACCACTACACTGGGGTACCAGGGAATCAGCTAGTAAATATTAGATGGTTTGCTAAGTGATTTAACTTGCATATCTTCATATAACTAGAAGTGATGTGAACAAGACGTGTAAAGGAAGTGCCCAATATTTTTTTTTTATTTTTTTAAAAATAACGGGAAAGTGTTAGTCAAAAAGACCTGTAAAGAGGGTAACCAAGTGCTGGGATGAACGCTGTTAATGTAAAGATAAAGGGCATCATAAGAATGAAGCAAGCTGTGTAAAAGCCATCTTAAATCAGAAAGATGAAATGCTGAAGTTGCTTTTGAAAAGTCCATGTTTATTAAAGCAAAAAAATTGAGTTAAGGTTCTGAAACAACCATAACGCTTCTTGAAGCATGTATCCTGACTAGCTGTCGTAAGCATTTCTGTGTGTCTGAGGATGATTGTTCAGAATTTTTTTCCAGGAAATGCCAAAACACTTCACAAAATCAGTGAATATTATCATCCTTCTGGGCTGTATGCAGTTGGCCTTCTGGAAAGGCATATACTCTCTCTCTCTAGAACACAAAACGTTGTTTAGGAAAGGATTTTAAAATTAATCAGGAGCTAAGAAGAATTTTAGACAAGATGTGTGTTTTGAAAAATAAAATTGAGCTAGGACTGATGTCACTCAGCTGCTTCTGTGAGAAGGCACTGTAGAGTTTTATTATTTCCAACCAGTCATTGTTTTTCTACGGTAATTTAATTTAATTTGTATTGGTTCAAGAGAATTTGTATTGGCTCTGTATTATCAAATCCATTGGCTTCAAGTTTCCTTCTTTCTCCATTCATATACGAAGTAAGCTATGTTCTGTTGAATTTGGCAAGCTATATTAGCCTGTGTTTTATACCTTCAGATACCATACAGAAAATTGAAATTAATTTGTCTTGCCAAGGTAACCATCAGAGAGTAAAATAATTACAATAAATCAATTCATTTTTCCTTATGACTTCAGCATTTAAATAGATATTCATAGTACAACATACCTGATTTGTCAGGTTACTGAAGCTGCTGCCCTGAGTATAATAGTGACTTTAGTGGAAGTTGACAAAATTTTTAATTATTCCAATTTTTGTATGAGTTTTCTTGATAGAGAAAAAGTATATGTTGAACTGGAGAAGTTCTTTGTGGGAGCTTAGTCTACACAGAAGTTGCTTTCTAACGTTTTTTTGGGGGCATTTGTTTCTCAGTTCACATCAAGCCAGCAAAAGTAAGTATGTGCTTGTCTTGTATTTCTGTATTTAAGTATCTCCCATAGTATAGATCATCTTGTCTTGGAGGCTGAAAGTAGGTGTTCCGTAAGAAAGTTATGTCATCTTGTGTGTGCTTCCAATGATAATGGGAGCAAAATGGGGCACGGCAATTCATAATTGGTGGGAACACACTTTTAAAAGTTTCTCCCATGAGAAAAGTTTCTCTCTTCTGTATTGCTTGAGATTGGATTTTTGTGACACTAAGTCAGTTTGTCTGCTTGGAAATCGGTGTTCTAAGGTCACATATCTATTGAAGGTTACTTGGATCAAGTGTTGGTGTGCCCCAAAAGAGAAGTTAATGAGTAGAATTTGTTTTTCTGACTGGTCCAATGTTTGTTGTAAATCATTATGCATTCAAGTGAAAAGATACAGATTTAATTATGTTCTCGCTACTGAAGGGTCAAAAAGGTGTTGTACAAATACATACTCTAAATGTTTCTTAGTGTCATCCACCTGATACTGGAGGAAAATCCCATAATGCAAATGGGAACCATGTTTTATTCCTTTGAACTCTACCTGGATTGAATACCCCAGGGAGGCTGCTGTTTTGGTGGATTTATTTATTTATCCATCCATTCATTTATTTATTTAGTGACGATCTTGGGGTTGGGGGGGGTTGAGTCCTTTTTTTTGGTCCTTTTATCTCTTGAGCACTTCTTTTGAGAGTACTTGTAACCAGATGAATTATACAGTATCAGAATGTTAGAAAATGAAAACCTAGACTTTTATCTAGCTCTCATCATCCTACAAAATACAGAAATAGATGTGTGGTTGCAATGAATCACATTTGGTGCCTTACTCGGTTCACGTGGCATAACAGCTGATTCATACAGAACAGCTACCTAATCTTGTTCTTGGTGACAGGCTACATGCCAAGAAAACAGTCCTGGGACACTACAGTCAGAGTTCCATCTCTGTTTGGAGAGTCCTATGACCTGTTAAAAGAATGATTTGAAACTATGAATATATTGATTTACTTTAATTTCCAGATTGTTTGAAAGTGTACTCTGTGAAAGGAACATCTGTATTCTGCTCCAGCTGATCGTGCTTCAGCAGGAGTTTGGACTAGATGATCTCCAGAAGTACTTTCCAACCTAAACAATTCTGTGCGCCTGGGAAGGTGAAATGAGGATTTGTTTTAAAAGTGTAAGCTAGTAAGCTCTCAAAAACCGAAAAGCAAACGAGTGATCGTTTTAGTTGTTAAAGTAAAATGAAGTGTAATGCTTTTGTCTTTCCAAAACGCTTAAAGAAGAACAAGGAACTTTTCCTCATACCTTACAGGCCTGAAGTAACAAGCCATATTTAGTAAATACTTACAGTACACAGTTCAAGCCTTCTGGAGGAAAGCTATTAACTTACGTTAGGTTAGAAGCAAAAAGAAAAAGAAACTCCCAAAAACCCAAACCAAAACAAAACCCCCTAAAAACAACCCTTCCCTTTGAGCTGTATAATCTGATGGAGTGTTTCAATTTCTGTGTATATATTTATCGTACGTTAGATGTGGAAAGCTCATTCTAAATACTGGCTATCACTACTTTATTTTCCTTTTTTTGTCTGGAATTTTTGGCTATTGCGTATGTGCAGATCTGCAGAACAAAGTATACATTTGCATGGCAGTTTTTGGATGGAAGTACGTAACAGCTGTAACTAGACATCATTACTGGGTGACGGGAAGGGGTGAAAGATCAGTGAAAACAAAAAATTTTGCTGATCAGTGCTATCCTCCGTTCAATGGAATAATGTGAAATCATAGTGGTGCATGAACATTTGTGATCAAATTCAGGAAAAAACTTGTTATATCTCCTGGATGGTGACTGTGCAGTGCTTGTTTGCAACATTCAGAAGTAACCTACTAGCAGAGATGAATGTCAACAGGAATTAAAGTGATTTGTCAAGAATCTGAGAGGAGCTAATGTTTCACAGCTTCTTACTAAAAACTCAGAACATAGAAGCCAGTGCCCACTGTTAACATAGGCAACAGTTTTTAGTGGATTTGAATTTGGTATACTTCAATATTGTTTTGTTTCCATGGTTCACAATTGATTGAACTGATTATTTTCAATTTATAAAAATATTTCAGGAGTAACTAAATTTATAGATTTAATATCTTTTGGGAACATTTTCTGCACCTATACAGGGGTGTGAACGTACGTACAAAAGCAATTGGATTGCTTTAAGCTGATGAGTTACCACTTGTCATCTCTGACTGCTCTACTTCCAAAGTAGAGCATGTTAAAAAACATCTTTGATTTACACATATATATGTGTGTGTTTAAAAAAAAAAAAAAAAAAAAAAAAAAAACCCCAGAAAAAAAAAAAA
>VYXH01001734.1:152248-224525 GCA_013397275.1 Burhinus bistriatus
TTTACAAAAATATATTTGTTTGTTTAAAAAAAAAAAAAAAAAAAAGACATAAAACCCCAGGAAACATTTTACATATATATAAAAATGTGTGTGAGCTTTGCTGTTTTTTTAATTGCCGTCATTCCTTGTTATGCAGAACTACATTAATTTGGCTCTGAATAGAGTCGTGTTGGTCAGTAAGCAAGATACTGGCTATTAGAGTCCTACAACTCCAGCAGTCAGATTGACTGTTCTTGTTCATGTTGGGTGAGTTCAGAAGCTTAATTTATCTTTTAGCACGGTCACTTTTATGCCAGTAACATAACACCTATCCTTTATGTAATCCTTCCCTTGCTTCAGCCAGCTGATGAAAAGCCAAAAAGAACAACTTCTGATGGAACTGAATGTAAGTTAAAGCAGGGGAAGGAAGTAGAAACATGTTGGAAACAGTAGAACAGAATAAAATGTGTTTTCGTTGTGGAGGAAGTTTTGTTATGCAAAATGGAAAATATTAATTAAAAAAATGACGTGCTGCCCTTTGTAGTTTGAATGAGAGAAAAGGGTTAGTAGGAATCTGGGTCAGTAGTTTGAATAATCTTACAGATAATCATGAGTTTTAAGCCTTTCGTGTTGGAATGACAAAAGCAATCATAATTAGGCACGCCCGTGTTGAAAAACGTTTTTAAGGTACTCCAGTATTTGTACTATTTGGGGACTGTCTTTAAATTTAAACATAAGCAAAGCAGTTCAGGCAGATCACCTAATGTTGTTAGCTGATTGTGTCCTGTTAAACCAAGCCAGTGCCTGGAATATCTTACTTTCTGGCAATGGGGTTGCTGCAACTACAATGTATTAACTTAAACAATGACAAAATACAGTAACTAAATCTCATATTCAGAGAACAACACTGTCATATACGCAATAATTGCTGAAGCATTTGTTACATTAGGTCTGCAGCTAGTTTTCATATGCCGCAGTAAGAGGTTGAGCAAGTGGTCTGTAGAGACTTGGCATTCTGCACAGTGGCTTCCCCCCCCCCCGGCTTTTATTTTTTATTTTTTTAAAAGCTAGCGCTAGCTCCCTCAGCATGCTCCACAGGACAGCGTGCAGCCTGTCAGCTGACTCAAGTATTAGTTTCATGGTAGAGGAGGAAATGAAGTGTTTGATTCCAAGGTTTTCCCTTCTTCGGTGTAATGGTGAGCATATTGTTGCTGGTTTGGGGGATATATATATTTTTTTTTTTACATGATGTTATAATTAAGTTAAGGAAGTGAATCTGTATTTCTTAGATTTTGATTATTTGCTACAGGTGTCCTTTTGATGAGAAAGTTCAGAGAGCTAAGCAAAAACAAGGCCAGCTCCTCCTCTGTTGCCCTTTTGCGGGGAGAAGGGGAGAGTCTGGAGTGGTACAGGCATAAAGTGACGATTATTACAACTACATAGGTTTGTCCATATTACTGTGCTACTTGGTTCTTTCTGAACAATTTAATTTATGCTGGTAAATTTACTGATATAGAAGATGACTTCTAAAGTTTAATATTGCTAAGTCATCCTCAGTTAAGTATGTGGCATAAAGGTTTATATTTAGCACTTCAGTGCAGCAATGCAGTTAGGAATAGAAAATTGCTTTCTCACTTGACTGCAACTAATTAAAATTTAGAAGTTAGCATATAAGTCATTGCTTCAGTATATGGTTTTTCAAGTGTGTGTTTCTGACAGAGAATTAAACAAACTAGTTTCACTGTATAAATTACTATTCCCTTTTCCATAATATTTTCTTGTGCTTTAGCATCATATATTCACATTTCTCAGCAATTTCTAGCCAGTAATCAGGAAAGAGGAGAAACTCTTAGATCTTGGAAAAATGAAATCTTTATACCACCATGGTGACACAGCAAATCAAACTCCTTTTTTATGCATTTCTGTAACTTGATATTTGATCTGCATTACTGTTAGAGAGAATGCATTTTCCATGACTGTATGCACACAAGATCATGTCAAATTGTAGGAGGTTTGTATGTCTCAGTCTCCAAGTATGATGGGGACAAGATGCTGGAGCTGATACTGAGGAAACTGCGCACAGGGTACAAGAAGCTGCGCAGTTCTCCCTGCTTACCGTTCCCGGCTGTATGGTAATGTGCAGGGGACTTCTTGCATCCTCCTCCCTTGTTTCGGATTGCTGTGTTTTGCTGTGATTCCAGCCTTCTGTTTGCAGTTACGGAAAGTGCAAAGTGTTATCTCCGAACATGATCCTTGAGCATTGAAATAATATGAATGCTACTATCTACACAGTACCCACCTCAGCTAGTTTTTCCTCTAAAAGGAAAGGCTGTAGGCTGGTATTTCACTGACTGGCATGCAACTTTTATTCCATTAGAATAGCACGGGGTTTTCTCCTATGGAACAGTTGGTAGTATATTGTGCCACTTTGTGTGTGTGTGTTTATCTTTCAGCATTTTGCTGATCTGGTGCTGCTGCTTTGGAACTGCTCGCAAGTCTAGGCAGATAGTAA
The DNA here is from genome assembly GCA_013397275.1 of Burhinus bistriatus. Lineage (NCBI taxonomy): Eukaryota > Metazoa > Chordata > Aves > Charadriiformes > Burhinidae > Burhinus > Burhinus bistriatus. The sequence goes on from VYXH01001734.1 coordinate 154,740, forward strand.
AAGCAGAAGAAAATACCTATGAAGATAACATTGAAATTGGATTTAAAAGGAGGCTTGAGAGTATGGAAGGTTTATGTGGGGGAATAAAGGAGGAAAATAGAGAGTTACAGGGAAGATGAATAAACTGTTTTATTTTTCCCTCTGCTCTCCTGAGCAAACAACACAATGCTTAAAAAGAAGAAAAACTGGGCATTGCAAACAGGCAAAACTATGGGATAAGTTTTGCATGAAGATACTGTGGAAGCCTTTCTTCTTCCTCTATGCCACCTATACATATATGTCTTCATGCTGTTCTCCTTTTCATCTTCACTCCTGATTTTCTGTATCCTTTTAACAGTCCTGTTCTCCCAGGTATAAATTGTGCGACCAAAAGAGTCAGGCTTAGCTTTTTAAAGTGCATCTTAGTGATCAGTTGATTCTTGAACTTTCATCCTGAGACTCTTGGCTAAATCCTAAGTGATATAGTGCAGTAAACGTGACAGTGCATAGTTTGCAAAACCTTGGATATACAATAATGCTTGTGACTTGGAGTTTGAAACCTGTGTGAATGTATCTATGTGTTTAGTGGAATCATTTTGACATCTAATTAATGTATTTGTAGTAATGGATTTATACCTAGTAATAATTTTTGTTGCTTTTTAATGTGTAGTTACCAAGCAAAAAGAAAAATAGATGTCTGCCAAGATATGTTTACTGTATTGATGTTGTTGTATAAAATGAATATGCTTTTTAGTAAGTTGTGTTTTCTTTTTTCTTTTTTTTTTTTCCCCCCTCCCCGGACCCCGTGGTTTCGTTGTGCAGAGCTCTGGGATTGAAACGTTAGTGGAGGAGCTTTGCTCCAGACTGAAAGACCTTCAGAGTAAGCAAGGTGAGGAATAAATCTTTTAAACTTTTGAGGCCATATATTGTATTTATCAACTGTGTAACTTTCTGAGGGGTGGGGAAGCAGGCTCTTAATTCAGTATTCTGAATTCTTTAATACAGTCCATGCAATTTTAAAATACATTTGAATAATTTCATTCACATGGTTTGAGCAATTCTGTACTAGTATGCTTTGTTTACCTAAGAATTAGCCATTCACAAATGGAGTTTTCCTCAAGAAAATATATAACTGTTCATGGCCAGCTATGCCTGCTTTTTTAGTAAATACACCATATTCAGGATCCCCCCTTCCCACCAAAAGAAGTCAAAGTAAAGTAGGCTTGTTTCTGTTCCCTTTGTGTATTGATATTTGCAAAGAACAGATTGGCCTCAAAATTGTTATATACTAGCTATTCCTGTGAGAAGCAACCAGGCAGCCGTGGCAGAGAGGTGTGCTTAAAGTTTCAGGGCTTTAGCGGAGTGATAATGGGGACTTCTGTGTTCTCAAGCTTAGGGCCTGGAGCATAATGTAAAATTGTGGTGTCTCCAATGAAAGTTCATCGCATGTAAATGTTTGTTGAGGCATATAGCAGTAGCCTTTGACACTTATAGTAAAATTAGTATATTTATGGTGTAGTATAAATATCAATAAATAAAGGATAAATATTTACCTGCTTAAAGCATGATTTTAGCTGTTTCGATTCCCTTTTTCTGTTTTTTGAACAGTAATTACTAGTCAGCTCTTAGGATTCCATAGTGCTATGCTGTGACACTTAACTGAGCCAAGATGATGCTGACCATTTATTTGGAAAAAAAAGGAAAATCAGTGTAAATCTCACAGAATTTCTTTGGTATTTTACAGATTTTAATACAAAGGATTACAAAAGAGAGCCACCTCTCACATAGGAAATAGGCCCTTACATCCACACAAAGCACAGCAACTACTGCAGGGCTACTTCCTTTTAGTGAAATACATGAGAAATTTGATGCAACCATTTGTAAAAATGTTTAGTTAAATAGTTGATTTTTTAAAATCTTTCTTTATATCTAGCAATGTAAGAAAGAGATAAAGATTTGCATATGAAATAGCTAAAAATTCAAAAGAAGGTCTCCTAGCGGGGACATTGCTAACCATGAAGTTGCAGGTAGCTGCTAGCCAGTCATGTTTGGTGAGATTTGTAGGGCTTAATAAGACAAATGTGGAAAACTTGAATCTTGGGTGATAATTTATAATTTCTTTATGTATAATAATCAGACTGTAAAGTGTTCTGTTATTTACAGTGTTTTATGGAAATTTACTACTATTACACGTATATATCCTGGTGCTTTTTGTTAAATAATGTTATAAAATACACTGGCTTTTTGAATTTTTCTGTTAAGCATTTGGAATTTTCTTCCAAAACAGAGGAGAAGATTCACAAAAAGTTAGAAGGCTCTTTGTCTCCCGAGACTGATTTATCTCCCACAGCAAAGGATCAAGTAGAAATGTATGCATTTTTTTATTATTATTATTATCTGAGATGCTTTTCTCCTTTTGTTCCTGTATTTTAAAACAGTGACGTTAATTTAGTGGGGAATCTGGAGTTTTGTGGGTATTAAGAAATAATTATTTTTTCCTGCCATCTTCTTTTGTTCATCTTACATATTTAAATATGACCATTTGATACTGTGGGTTAGTTTAATTTCTGTCAAATCCTGACTGCTTTCTTCTGACTATATGCAGAACTCAACTTTCCTTAAGACCAAGTCAGCTAGACAAATTAAAAGCCTTTAAAACAGCGTTAATTGACACATTGGACTTGCAGGGAGAGAATCAGTTTTCTTTCTCCAGAACTGTTTGTCTTCTGTTGCAGAAGTGGGAAACTGAAACTCTTTATAACCTTTAAACTCTTTATAACCAAAGCATTCTACTAGTTACCAAGTACCTGAGCCCGGTGTTACTGAAGTACCCAGGAGTTTTATCATTGACTTCTCTTGGAGATGTGATTGCTTCTGTATCTCTTGGTAATAGCCATTGCTACCAACAGCCTACTATAAGGGTTGCTAAATGGATGGTACTTCTTCAAGGAACTGATTGTGCTAATGTGCACTTAACTGACTTCTGAAGATTTTTTAATAGGTTTTCATTGAAATGTATGCAATTTAGTATAAATCTCTTTAGTGTCGAACACATGCTACTTTAAAGATTTCAGAAAACCACATTTTAGTCTTGTCACTCTTGGACAAACCTGTTAGCATCTCAGACTACTATACAACTACACTTTTTTTGCAGTAACTTAAGATATTTTGTTAGAAGTCGAGGCTTGTTGACTATCTTTGCAAAACCATGTTGATGATGTTTGATTTCTGCAATTGCTATAGCTTTATCTTCATAGCTGGATGATCAGACTATGTAGAACTTAACAGATAGTATCTCATTTCACAAAGGAGAATTAAAATAACCTGAAATTCAGGACTGAACTGACTGAAATTCAGGACTTCCTCATTTATACTGTAAATCAAACACATTTAACAAGACTGTAGTGAATTGCTACATTATCTAATAAATCTGGAGTCAGGCCTTCACTGTTTTAAGCATCCAGAATTTCTGTCTACAGTGAAGTTTATTGCTCCCTAAAAATGGGGTTTTACTTGGCAGTATATTTTTAACCATATATTAATATAAGCACTTCTGAAGCTTATCTTAATCTCCCCTTTGTTATCATTCAGATAATCAGTCCAGTGAGTGGCACGTGCATATGTAGAACAAACTAGATTTTGTGGCAATTAGAATGGTAGTAATGGTAGTGTTTTGATGTGGTTTTGGTAATACTTTCTAATCTCAATGCCTGTCTGAAGTTCTGTGATTTGAATGTCACCTTTTTGTTTTGCTTTCAGGTACTATGAAGCATTTCCTCCTCTTTCTGAAAAGCCAGTTTGCCTGCAGGAAATTATGACTGTATGGAATAAATCCAAAGTATGCTCTTACTCTAGCTCCTCATCTTCATCCACTGCTCCACCAACTAGCACGGATACATCTTCTCCAAAAGACTGCAATAGTGAAGGTGAAGTAACTAAAGACAGAAGTAATAACATATCTGCCACTGTACAGGAAAGAACCCAGCAAAAGAAAAGTAAAAATGAGAAAGAAAACAAGTTTAGTAACAACACTGTTGAAGAGAAGCCTGTTTTGTACAAAAAGCAAGTCCGACATAAGTCTGAGGGAAAGATGCGTCCTCGCTCCTGGTCATCTGGATCTAGTGAGGCTGGCTCAAGTTCTAGTGGTAATCAAGGTGAATACAAGGCATCAATGAAATGTATTAAAGTAAGACACAAAACAAGAGAGGTTCGAAATAAAAAAGGGCGTAATGGGCAAAGCAGGCTTTCAGTGAAATCTGGTGAAAAGGCTGATAGAAAAGTCCTCAGCGGAAGCAGTAGCAGCAGTAGCAGCGGGTCCGTCAAACAGCTGTGCAAAAGAGGTAAAAGGCCATTAAAAGAAATTGGAAGAAAAGAAGCTGGCGGTAGCGATGGAAAAGATTTGTATTTAGACAGCAGAAATGAAAAGGAATATAAAGAAGAACCCTTGTGGTATACTGAGCCGATTACAGAGTACTTTGTTCCTCTTAGCAGAAAAAGTAAGCTGGAGACTACATACCGCAACAGAGAAGATATATGTGGCATAACATCAGAGGCTGTAGAAGAGTTGTCTGAATCAGTGCATGGTCTTTGTATTAGCAACAATAATATTCATAAAACATACCTCGCAGCAGGTACTTTCATCGATGGTCACTTTGTAGAAATGCCTGCAGTTCTAAATGAGGATATTGACCTCGCTGGGACCTCAATATGTTCTCAACCAGAGGACGACAAATATTTAGATGATGTTCATCTGTCAGAACTAACACACTTCTATGAAGTGGATATTGATCAATCCATGTTGGATCCTGGTGCCTCAGATACGATGCAAGGGGAGAGTCGGATTTTAAATATGATTCGACAAAAGAGTAAAGAAAAAACTGATTTTGAGGCAGAATGTTGCATAGTGTTAGATGGAATGGAGTTGCAAGGGGAAAGTGCAATATGGACAGATTCGACCAGCTCTGTTGGTGCTGAAGGGTGGTTCTTGCAAGACCTTAGTAATTTAGCGCAATTTTGGGAGTGCTGTTCATCTTCTAGTTCTGGTGATGCAGATGGGGAAAGTTTTGGAGGAGATTCTCCAATCAGATTCTCCCCCATCTTAGACAGCACAATGCTTAATTCACACATGCTTGCTGGCAATCAAGAGCTCTTTTCAGATATTAATGAAGGGTCTGGTATAAACTCTTGTTTTTCAGTGTTTGAAGTGCAATGCAGTAACTCTGTTTTACCATTTTCTTTTGAAACACTCAACTTGGGAAATGAAAATGCAGATTCTAGTAGCACTGCTAATATTCTTGGGAAAACACAGTCTAGATTGCTAATATGGACCAAAAATAGTGCCTTTGATGAAAATGAACACTGTTCCAATCTTTCAACAAGAACCTGTAGTCCATGGTCACACTCGGAAGAAACACGTTCAGATAATGAGACTTTAAATATTCCATATGAAGAATCCACGCAATTTAATGCAGAAGATATTAATTATGTAGTTCCTAGAGTGTCTTCGAGTTACGTAGATGAAGAAATTCTAGATTTTTTGCCCGAAGAAACCTGCCAGCAACAAGCTAGAACTTTAGGAGAAATGCCCACTTTGGTTTTCAAAAAAAAATCTAAGCTAGAATCTGTCTGTGGTATTCAGCTAGAACAAAAAGCAGAAAGTAAAGACTATAAAACTACACAAGGGTGTAGTGAAAGCAGTCCACGTGGAGATGGCTACAGCTCAGGGGTTATTAAAGATATTTGGACAAATATGACAGACAGAAATTCAGCAGCGATGGTAGAAATAGAAGGAATAGAAGATGAATTGTTTTCAACTGATGTAAATAACTATTGCTGCTGTTTGGATACAGAAGCAAAAGTTGAAACCCTCCAGGAGCCCAATAAAGCAGTGCAGAGATCAGAGTATCATCTTTGGGAAGGTCAAAAGGAGAATTTAGAGAAGAGAGCCTTTGTCTCAAATGATTTATCAAAAGTAGATGGTGGTGACTATACTACACCATCAAAACCTTGGGATGTTAACCAGGATAAAGAAAACTCATTTATACTTGGTGGTGTGTATGGGGAGCTCAAAACATTTAACAGTGATGGAGAATGGGCGGTGGTGCCACCTGGTCACTCAAAAGGGAGCTTATTACAATGTGCAGCTTCTGATGTAGTGACAATAGCTGGTACGGATGTTTTTATGACTCCAGGTAACAGCTTTGCCCCTGGTCATAGGCAATTATGGAGGCCATTTGTATCATTTGAACAGAATGAACAATCAAAGAGTGGAGATAACGGATTAAATAAGGGTTTTTCTTTTATCTTCCATGAAGACTTACTAGGAGCTTGTGGTAACTTTCAGGTTGAAGAACCAGGGCTTGAATACTCATTCTCTTCCTTTGACCTGAACAACCCATTTTCACAAGTTCTTCATGTAGAGTGTTCGTTTGAGCCAGAAGGAATTGCATCTTTCAGCCCTAGTTTTAAACCTAAGTCAATTCTGTGCTCCGATTCAGACAGTGAGGTTTTACACCCCAGGATATGTGGTGTTGATCGAACGCAGTACAGGGCTATACGGATTTCTCCAAGGACTCATTTTCGCCCAATTTCTGCATCTGAACTTTCTCCAGGTGGTGGAAGTGAGTCAGAATTTGAGTCAGAAAAAGATGAGGGAGGTATTGCTGTCCCTTCTCAAGTAGATGTATTTGAGGATCCACAAGCAGATCTCAAACCTCTGGAAGAAGATGCAGAAAAAGAAGGGCATTATTATGGAAAATCAGAGCTTGAATCTGGAAAATTCCTTCCCAGATTAAAAAAATCTGGAATGGAGAAGAGTGCACAAACATCATTGGATTCCCAAGAAGAGTCAGCTGGAATGTTGCCAGTAGGAAACCAAGATCCCTGTTTAGAATGCAGTATGAAAGAATCTCTAGATGGGAGGGCGATGGAGAGCTCTAAAGTAAACTGCAGAATAGTGGAGCCACGTGAGGAGACTAGCAGGTTTTGCAGTTGTAAAGCAGGGTGCCATTTCCCCACGTATGAGGATAATCCTGTTTCTTCAGGAGAGCTCGAAGAGGTATGTGGATATATAAAATTACAGAATTTGCAGCTGGCAACTAATAACCAGCAATTTGTCATGTGACAGTTCAATTTCAATGTTTGTAATTGTATAGTTCTTTAGAAAAATACAGTTTTGTAGAAACACTGGAGGTTCCATCTGAACATATGGAAAAACTTTTTTACTGTAAGGGTGACCTAGCGCTGGCACGGGTTGCCCACGAAGGTGGTAAGAGTCTCCATCCTCGGAAATATTCAAAAGACATCTATACGTGGTCCTGGGCAACCTGCTCTAGGTAGCCCAGCTTGAGCAGGGGGAGTTGGACATGATGACCTCCAGAGTTCCCTTGTGATTTTGTAAAAAATTAACAATCTTCAGGCATTACAGTGTCATCTTGCATACTTTTAGAAATATATGTATGTGTACACTCAAGTGACTTTAAAATCTGTTTACCTTAGGTTTTTAGCTTATCTGATTTACATATAATATGTTAAAATGTCCATAAAGTTTGAGTAATGAGATACTACTGATTTTGATTCAAACCTATTTAAAATTTTGAAGAGGATGATCTGAAGTCAGTCTTGGCAATATGAATTATGGTTACTTCCAAGTAGAAGAATTTGGAGTTGAATTATTGGATGTAAATTTCAGGAAAGAAAGGTTTGTAGAAAGGCTTAATTGTCTGGAAATTAAAATGTTCTCTTGTCAGCGTAGACACAAAAAGAAATAAAACGTGGATGCAAAATATCCATCACTACCACAGTACTGTAAGGAGGCCTAACTATTAACTATGGGTTAAGCTCAGAGTTTTCTTTCAGGTCATTGTAGCCATAGGTTAAGTAATGATCAGGAGCAAAAATCCCTTCCAGCCAAAAATACCGAAGTTGTTCTTGCTGTGAACTCCCTCTTCTCTTCAGAATAAATATTTGACCAGCAAAATGAAGGTCCTTAAATGTGTCCAGAGGAGGGCAACCAAGCTGGTGACAGGGCTGGAAGGCATGTCCTAGGATGAGTGGCTGAGGACTTTGGCTTGTCTAGTTTGGAGAAAAGGAGGCTGAGGGGCGACCTCATTGCTCTCTCCAGCTTCCTGAGGAGGGGAATTGGAGAGGGAGGTGCTGGTCTCTTCTCCCTGGTATCCAGTGATAGGACGCATGGGAATGGTTCCAAGCTGTGCCAGGAGAGGTTTAGACTGGATATTAGGAAGCATATCTTTACCGAGAGGGCAGTCAAACCCTGGAACAGGCTTCCTAGGGAGGTGGTTGATGCCCCAAGCCTGTCAGTGTTTAAGAGGCATTTGGACAATGCCCTTAATAATGGGCTTTAACTTTTACTCAGCCCTGAAGTGGTTGGGCAGTTGGACTAGGTGATCATTGTAGGTCCCTTCCAACTGAAATAGTCTAGTCTAGTCTAGTCTAAAATAATTTAGTTGTGTGGCCAGCCCAGAGATGTTGTCTGGAGAGTTACAAGTTGCATCTTACATTTTCTTTTCCTCTTCAGCCTCCTCTTCCACATACTCAGCAGTTGTAGTATCTACATTAGGAGGGAATTTTTTTCTTTTTCAACTGAAGAGTTGCACCCAGCTTGTGTTGTGCAATTGTAGACTCCTCAATTATAAGTTTGAAACACTAATTAATGTATGGGAAAGCTAACGTTTTTCTTGCTAAAATTAAAGCTAACCTTTGTGTTGAACAAAATCAGAGTTCCTTATTTTTCTTTTTCCCCATTTGTTTCTTCTCTCATCCTCCTTTAAATTAATTGCTATTGCAGCTTCTTTTCCTAATGTCAATAAGTTATGTCTGCTGCTTGCACATGAGAATCAAATTTGTGACTTTTAGAGGCTTAACTGTTAACAGTGATGAAGTGGCTCCAAAAATCTTTTCTGGAGTCTGGGAAGTTTCTGGGTGTGTGCCAGGCCTTGCAAAAAGAGTCACCAAAAAATTAATAAACTTAGACTGTAAGTCAGAACAGATTCCAGAACTACCTTTTACCAGGAGTAAGCAGAATCCAACTTCATCATTCAGTAGAACATAATGAATGAACAAATGGTATAATACAGTTATTTGTGACAGCAAGAGTCTAAAGTTCCTTCCAGCCCTTTCCAGATCTCCTTTCTGGATGCTTCGTGCTCCATGAGGATGCTTGAGCTCATCTTTGCTTCAACCACTTACCCATTCAAGAAAGTAGTAAGTGTCTGGTATAAGAGAAGTTTAGAGTGGTTCCATAGTTTATGGTAGCTATGAGGCTTGGAAAAAACCTTTGGTACTGAATAGGGCTCAAAAAGCTCTGGTATTATATTTTCTTTAAGTTCCTTCATGAAAGAGGAAAACTAACTACTTCCCTTGGTCAGGTCGCATGATTTTGTAGGCTTTTTCATAGCTTCAAAATTATAAAGTACAAAGGGCCAACAAGAGTCTCAGCAGTCTAGGCTCCAATTTGGTTTGCAATTAAGCTCTTCCTAGGGGGCTTGAGGAGTCTGATTACAACCAAACTCGGAAAGACTGGGTTAACTAGCCCTCCCGTATCTAGCATGTCTCAAGAGGATGTCTGCAGACTCTGGGCTTTTCTAAGAGCCGTTAGTGTGCATCTGAAGATAATAGGCTTTTTGGCTTGAGAACATTTATCTAAATTTATTAATGTAGTTAAGCCTATCTGTAAAAGAAGAGGATTTTTAAACATTAAAACAATTTTAATATGTTGGTTATGAAGTAAACCTTAATCAGTAAAGGTGATGACTATATCATGTGCAGGAAGGGGTGCAAATGTCATGCAAGTATGTCTTCTGTGTGCAAACTTCTCTTTTTCAGAGTACTATTATTTATTTTCATGAGCATTAAACAAAATCAATATAAAATACCTAGAATTAGAATGGTTTAGGAGAAGTGTTCTTCCTGGACACCCCACACATACATGCATGGGAAAAAGAGTTTTAACTTGAGCAGAGACTACGGAATTGACTGATTAGCATAGATCAGTATTTGTAAAGGATTTTTTTAAAATGAAAATTCTGTGCTTCCTTTTATTTACTTATGATAAAAGTTAAAATTATTGTTTAACTTACTGTTATTTAACATAAAGTTTAAGTTGTGTTCTGAGGTACCTCCAATATTTTTACAGAAATAATGGATGTGAAAATACTAATGTAGACCACAGTGTAATAGTAAAACATTGTTTTGCATCACATAAACTTGAATTATATATGTGCTGTGCAAACACACATCTTTGGATACCTCCTATTTATAAGACTGTAGGAGAATCCAGTTCAGTTTCCTCCCTTTTAACCTTCTATATTAGAGCACTTTTAAAATTACAGCATATTTTGCAGCAACAATTTGCTGATAGCTCCCGCAGAAGTTCGTCAAAAGTGAATGGTAATTATATGCCAAGCTTTAAGATTAAAAAAAAAAAACAAACAACCAAACCCACAAAAAAATGCCCAAAACAAAAAAAGCCCCCATCCCTCCAAACAACACCCCCCCAAAAAAAAAACCAAAACCAAAAAAACCCCACAAACAAACAAAACACCTGAAATATAGTCCTTTTTCTTCCAAGTAAATGCTTTTACCATTTAGCTGTGAAGTCATGGGTAAGTACACAATCTAGTCCACTTAATGGTCTCTGAATATAACAACGCTGAATCTCTTGCCGACAAAGCTGATACAGGCTCTGTTCGAGTAGGTGTGCCCTAAGAATGCTTATACTGTTGAGTTCTTGTCATAGATAAAGAGACTTGTGGGGTTTATTGGGATCAGTACCAAGCTTTTGAGGTCTGAACATGCCTAGGACAACACATTTGGGGATGAGGAAATTTTACTGGCAAAAACCTTAAGTGTTTATGGATCTCATGACTTAATTGGCCTATTAGATGTGGTGAGGTACTTTGCTTGACTGGAATAATGCCATGTAAGTGTATGACTCCTTTAGGAAGGGCTGCCAAGAGAGGAAGGGGAGTGCCTCACATACAGTGGTTCTGAGGTCAATAGTGTAGACGATAACCTGCCATAAACCTAGGTAGTGGTAAGAGGGAGACAAAATTCAGAGGCGTCTGCTTTCTGCCTTAAAATCAGGAGAATCAAGTGGCGAAAAACATCCACATAGAAAACAAAGGACTTCATTGTGAAAAAGAGAGTAATTTTGGGGCTATTTAAGAAAGGATTGGTCTAGATAGTCCTTGATATGTGCTGATCATGGCAGATGATGAAGACATGTACAAAGGCTCTGAGCTCTTTCTAATTAATAAGACATTAATTTGCTGAGATTTTGAAGGGTGAAAGTATCTTGTATGAAAGGGACCTTAAAAAGATAGAGTTCACAACAACAGTATAAAAATCATGAGGAAAAAAACAAGGTTTAAAGTAAGCCAATAAAATAAAGATTTGGTACACCTGAAAGTCCTAGAAGTAAATCAGAAACAGAAGAATGAATGAAGGATATTTCTGAGAGACAGAACAAACAAGCTTGGAAAGTTATGAAAAGATAATGGCAAAAAGGTATTGTTTATTGTGGATTTTGTCATTGTTTGAATTGTTGGTGAAAAGACAATTAAGCAAAGGAGTAGTACAGATAAATTACACTGTTTCAGCTGTCATGGGAATATTCAGCTGGATATCATGAGGAGCAGCAACTAATTTGAAAAAAAGCCTAGTAGAACACTTGTTTGAGAACACACAGAAGATAGAAAATATATAAAGGGCAAACACATATCCATCTTTTAAAGACAAAAATGGAACTTGGGGTATTACCAATGATTCTCTTAAATTCCCTAACAAAATGTTTTAAACTGTAAATGGCATGGATGCATGAGAAACTGAGAAAGTTTCTAAGTATTGGTTTGGCAAAAAGATTGCACTCTCAAAATAACAGTTAGTGGCTTGCTAGAGGACAAAGGAGATGATTAATTTTTCTAGTCTGGGGCGTAAAATACAGGTTCATGAAAATCCCTGATGATGTCAAACTGGGAAAGTCTGCAGTTACACTGGAAGACAGGATTAGAATCAAAAGGTTGCTAAATTGGAGAAACAGTCTGAAAAATAAAATGCAATCCAGCAGGGACAAATACAAACTTCTAAAGAAAATAATAATCCTCTTCACAAACACAGTGTGAAGAGTGACAGGCAAGGAAATTATGTGAAACAGAAAAGCATTTTCAGGTAGATCATAAGCTGAGCATAAATCAGCAATGACACACTGCAAAAGACACCAGCCTTGTGATATATAAATAGGAAAGCCCTCTGTAAGAGGGGAAGTAATTGCTCCTCTGTAGCTGGAGCGGGAAAGCCTTCTGCTGGAGTACTGGACTGGGCTCCCATTACCTTGTATCAAGAAAGATGTCCTGAGGAGGGCAATACAAAGATCACTACTTCTGAAAACAGAGTGAAGGAACTGGGGTTGCTTTATCTGGAAAAAAAAAAAAAAGAAACTTGAAGAAGAACCCAGCAGTTTTGCAGAAGTTGTGTTCATAGTTAGAGGAGATAAGGAGAAAGCTGTGCTTGTCCTCTAGGCTCTGGTAAACACAAAGGAGGTGGATGTGATGACCTTAAATCACAGCAAGGGAAACTGAAGAAAAAGAATTCTAACCAGAAAATCGGCTCAGTATTATACTTGTAACTGAGTAAGGCTCAATTATTTTTAGGGAAGCAGTGGAAATTCTGTCTTGAAGAGATTTAGAGTGTAGGAATAGTGCATTTTGATACTGCCTTTGTGCAAGAGACTAGATGATCTCATAGGATCCCTTACACATATATTTTCAGTGAAATTTGAGAATTAGGTGACTGCCAAATAGGTTTTAAGAATATAAATCATACAATCGTAGAATCGTAGAATGGTTTGGGTTGGAAGGGATCTTTAAAGGTCGTCTAGTCCAACCTCCTCTGCAGTGAGCAGGGACATCTTCAACTAAATGAGGTTGCTCAGAGGCCTGTCTGACCTGGCCTTGAATGTTTCCAGGGATGGTGTGTGTACCACCTCTCTGGGCAACCTGTGGCAGTGTTTCACCACCCGCATCGTAAAAAATTTCTTCCTTATATCTAGTCTAAATCTTCCCTTTTTTAGTTTAAAAACATTACCCCTTGTCCTATTGCAGCAGGCTCTGCTAAGAAGTTTGTCCCCATCTTTCTTATAAGCCCCCTTTAAGTACTGAAAGGCTGCAAAAAAGGTCTCCCTGGAGCTTTCTCTTCTCAAGGCTAAACAACCCCAACTCTCTCAGCCTGTCCTCATAGGACAGGTGCTTCATCGCTCTGATTGTTTTTGTGGCCCTCCTCTGGACCTGCTCCAACAGGTCCATGTCTTTCCTGTGCTGAGGGCTCCAGAACTGACCACAGTACTCCAAGGTGGGGTCTCACCGGAGCAGAGTAGGGGGGCAGAATTACCTCCTTCAGCCTGCTGGCCATGCTTCTTTTGATGCAGCCCAGGTTATGGTTGGCCTTCCGGGCTGCAAACACATGTTGTTGGCTCATGTCCAGCTTTTCATCCACCAGTATCCCCAAGTCCTTCTCAACAGGGCTGCTCTCAATCCCTTCATCCCCCAGCCTGTATGGATACCGGGGATTGCCCCGACCCAGGTGCAGGACCCTGCCCTTGGCCATGTTGAACCTCATGAGGTTCACATGGGCCCACTTCTCGAGCCTGTTCAGGTCCCTCTGGATGGCATCCCATCCCTCAGGCATGTCAACCGCACCACTCAGCTTGGTGTCATCCGCAAACTTGCTGAGGGTGCACTAGATCCCACTGTCTATGTCATTGATGAAGACATTGAACAGTACTGGTCCCAATATGGGCCCCTGAGGGACACCGCTTTTCACTGATCTCCATCTGGACATTGAGCCGTTGACCACTGCCCTCTGGATGCGACCATCCAACAATTCCTCATCCACCAAACAGTCCTCCCATCAAATCCCTATCTCTTCAATTTAGAGAGAGGATGTTGTGGGGGAACCATGTCAAAGGCCTTACAGAAGTCCAGATAGACAATATAAGTAGCTCATCCCTTGTCCACTAATGTAGTCACTCCATCATAGAAGGCCACTAGGTTGGCCAGGCAGGACTTGCCCTTAGTGAAGCCATGCTGCTTTTCTCGAATCACTTCCCTGTCCTCCATGTGCCTTAGCATAGCTTCTAGGAGGATCTGTTCCATGATCTTCCCGGGCACAGAGGTGAGGCTGACAGGTTGGTAGTTCCCAGGGTCCTCCTTTCTACCCTTTTTAAAAATGGGTGCAATGTTTCCCTTTTTCCAGTCACCAGGGGCTTCACCTGGCTGCCATGACTTTTCAAATATTATGGAGAGTGGCGTGGCAACTACATCAGCCAATTCCCTCAGGACTCTGTGATACATCTTGTCAGGTCCCATATACTTCCGTATGTTCAGGTTCTTCAGGTGGTCACGAAACTGATCTTCTCTTACAGTGGGAGGGACTTTTCTCCCCTATCTCCCCAAGTCCCCGCCTTGCGGTCCATCCACTTGAGAGGTGTGAAGAGAGAGGTTGCCAGTGAAGACTGAGGCAAAAAAGTTGTTGAGTAAAACTTGAGCCTTTTCCTCGTCCATTGTTACCAGTTTGCCAGTCTTGCTTATCAGGGGGGTATGCTTTCTTTGACCTTCCTTTTCTGGCTGACATACCTGTAGAATTATTCTTTGTGTCCCTTACCAAGTTCAGCTCCAGCTGTGCCTTGGCCTTCCTCACTCCATCCCTACACAACTGGGCAGCATCCCTATACTCTTCTGAGGATACCTGTCCCTCCTTCCACTGCCTGTGCATCTCTTCCTTGCCCTTCAGTTTGACCAGCGGGTCTTGACTCAGCCATGCCGATCTCTTGTCTTCCTTTCCTGATTTCTTACACCTGATTTCTTACACACAAAGTCCCTTTGTTCATTTGTGACCAGCTTCTTGAGCCAGATGTATCTTCCCTGGGTAGCTGATGAACTTAAAATTAGGATCTGATCTTTGAATGGCACTCAATGTGGGTTCATTGCTGCTTTCACTTCTAAATCATTCATGTGTTGTTTCTTGTATTCTTTCTGATAGTAAGGGATTGCAGAGCAGGTTCAAGGAAATTTGTACTTACAGATTAGTATGACTTTTAATTTTTCTGTGGTTGGTTATGAAGCTGTCAGTCATCACACTTCAGATAATATCCAGATCATAATGAGGCTTTAGTTCTTAATCTGTTCATATTCTGCAAAACTCCTGTCGCTGCCTCGATCCTTGTCAGCATGCATTCTGAAAGAGTAGAAATATTCAATGCTGATGTTTTCAAATTAGTATCTAAAGCCCAAATAGTCTATCCTGAAAGGCATATCAATTTAGATGAAAAATAATAGCTATTTAGATGGCTAGCTGGAAAATCTAATAAAACTTTTCATAAAATACTGGAAGTGCCCTTTTTTCAAGACAGATGGTCGTTAACACTGTAGACCCCAGGTCTAAGAAAATGCTTTGCATAAATTTTGCTTGTAGAGTAAAGTTCTGACCAATGTAATTTTTCTAACTAGCAAATGACTAATCAGCTGTATGAACTTGCTATAGATTTTTGTCTGTAACTGTAGGGGGAAAACTTGTGATGGAAGCAAGGAAATCAACAAAAATGATTGCTACCTTATACAAAATTGTTAGTTAAAGAACAGCAAAAAAAATTGTGCTAATATTTCCCCCATGCAGATTGTTGATAAAATAAGATTGAAGTTAAACACATGCTATATGAGTTCCTGTTGGAGAAAAAAGATGTATTGCATATTCATAAATGCTCTCTAAGAAATTTGAGATTGCAGAATAAAACTGTTACTTTCTACCAAGAAGAAAGAATAAATTCCTAGTGAACTACTTGTTTGAGCAATCAAGCTCTTACCTGAGGAGAAATATTTTGATATATGTATATAAAAACCAAAATATAAATAAGATAAATAATTTGGGGGTTGTGGGTTTTTTTTCTAATTTATCAACACGAACTTCCCTTTTAATACAACTGTACACATACGGAGAGGGGGAAGTAACCACATCCCCCTGCCCCCTCCAGATTTCTCCTACCTTTTGTTCTTGGCTTTTCTGTCTGTGAATTTGTCATTCGGGTAATAAAACCTCATATTGCAGATGTGACAGTACGAGGTTTATCATTTTACCATATGATTGGGTCTTTTTTCTTGAATTCTGCTTTCCTGCTTCTGGACCTGGTCTTTTCCAACTTTGGTAGTCATTGTTTCCTCACCTACCTAAACACCCCTGTCAAAGATTTTCCTAAAAGTTGGCTTAGTATCCTGTCATACAGAAGCTACAGTTAAATTTTATCTTACGTCAGCAAACCAACAGTACCACTCAATTGTGCTGTTTATCAGGCTGCCTCCTGGTCACAGTTGAAAACCGTGGTGTTGGATATGTCCCTTGCTGTAGCGAGCATGGAAAAGTTCACACAAGCAAAACGAGCAGAAGAGTAAAATGCTCCTCCCTGGCATTTGTTCTGGTAGACCCAGTTCCACAGTCTGACATGTGTCCACCAAAGTGGCTTGTCCTCTTCCCCAGATCAATATAATACGATATTCTGCTGCATACTTGCGGTACAGCTTCATCAGCTAATGAATTACATACTGCTGTCCATAGCAGTCTGGCAAAGAAAGCAGCAATACAATAAAACTGTGTAGAACAGTAATCTTCCTTGGCTGCTTTATTTCAAATATGCGTGTGAGTGGAAAAGGTGAGGAAAAATCTCATTGGCTGTAGGAAATGGCATTCATGGTGCAGGAAACAATCTTTCACTTCTCTGCTTGTTTTCCCTTTTAGTCAATTGTATCCTTAAAATGAATTGTTTTTCCATTGTGATGCTGGAGATCAAATACACTCTTTAAAATGGTCATTATCCACTTAAGCTCTCAACATCTCTCCTTAGTGTTAGCTACATTACTCCAGCTAGGTTATGGAGTCGTTTCACTGTAATTTGATCTTTGAAGCAGCTCTAGATTTTTTTAAGTTGAAAAAACCCTAATACTTGCTTTTATTCCTTTAGAAAGTATTTGTACTGATGTTTGCAAAGAATGGTGGTTCTTTGTATACCAGAGGTTTCATTTGAAATTTTGGATGAAAAACCTAAGTGGACAGCCCTGCTGTTGTATGAAGTTCTTAAGAAGGTTCATTTTAGAGAAAAAGACATAAAATGATGTTGGAAGGAGCAGATGTGAGCTGGATGCCAATGAAAGACATAACAAGTCCTATTTAAAGTTTTGAAATTACTTTACTCTTTCAAACTCTTATACAAACAATAGCAAACACTAAAATTATTTTTTTCTGCTGTTGGCTTAATTCTTGGTATGGGAGAGGTATCAGGGGGACAGAAGCATAATTGGGAGTTTTAGTTTCTGCATGTAACTGCAGAATTCTGACCCAGATCTACTGAAATCAGCCAGGACTTGGGGCAGGAGACTCTTGCGTAACTGTAACATTACAGTAGTGTTTGTGCTTGTGAATGCTGAAGTCCTCAAGTGATTTTACGTCGTCTCAACCAGAGGCTCTAGGAGAAGCCTGAGTTACCATAGCTGTAGAACAAGAAAGGAAACCCGTCAGCCTTCTCTCGGACCTGCAGCAAGACTGGGAGCGAAACAGCATTGCACTTGGGTTTGCCTTGTTGTCTTTGAGCTCTGCTTAAGAAGAAGTAAAATAAATACGGATAGTTTCTGAGAGGAAAGACGTCCACTGGTACCATTGAGAATAATAGCTATTTAGATGGGTAGCTGGAAAATGTAATAAAACTTTTCATAGAACACTGGAAGTGTATGTGAGTATGTGTGAGAGAAGGAGGCAGCATAAATTGAAAATGCTGTTTTAAAAGGGAAAGAATGCCAACAAAGGAAAGCAGTTATGGTACTGTTCTGGAGTTGGTATTTCATATTTACTAATTGGGAGTATTTCTTTAATTCACAGAAATTTTTATAATGAAAGACCATGCAGTTACAGTAAACATCTAAGCAACTGTAGGAAAAAATGAGTTTCTTCAGTGAATGTATAAAATAGACATCAGCTCATGGCTTCCATCACCTCCCAGACAAAACCCCCAAATGGATTTAGTATGGACAGCGGGTCTTTCTCCATCCGTCCTTTTGCTTTACACATCTGACGTTAATGCTGGTTTGGAAATGAACACAAGTCATTGCACAAGGGTCAGTGTGGAGACAAGAGGGCCAGGTCTGAGCTCAAACTGAAGTCTTGCTGGGCTGATTCTGCATGCAGCCAGGAGATGTGTCTCTGCCATTCTCTAACTCTTCTGGTATCGAGGCAGTGACGGAAGGACATGGGAGCTGAGGCAGCCTGTGACCAGCATCAGTTCAGTCACCGAGCCATCCTCAAGCAGGGGCGCAGGCTCTGATGGTGCCTTAGCCCAGGAAGCAAGGCTGCTGTAGCTTGTTACACCCAGCTGCCAGACCCAAGCGGGCTTTGCTTGTGACCTGCTGTGGTTCATCCAGCTTAGCATGTGTGTAGATGTGCGTGCAGGTGTGACACCAGCGATGTGGGAAACTTGGCAGTTGATAATGCATTGTGCCTGTGGAGTTTAGATGCCTCTATCTATAGGCAGCAGCAGAGTGAGGCTCCCACGATTTAATTTATTTGTAAATGCACATCTTTCTAAGTCCTGCTTCAAATACCCCTGAGCTTGCCTTGGCTATTTTTCTTTCTTACTCTTTCCTTTTTTTTAAACTATGGTTTAACTTTCTAAGAATTCCCTTTTCTGGAGTTGGTGTTTGAGCTTGTGGAGGATGGTTCCAAAAGGACTGTTCCTCGGTGTTATGAGAGGAAACCAGCACAGATAATGTCAATATTTATTACAACAGAATTTCACAGGGAAAACATTTAATCTGGCAGACGCGTCTGAATAGAGCACTCTTGAGTTGCTCATAAGGGAAGGGCTCTGGTAAACTTAAATTACCATTAAAATATGGTGGTGAGGGGTAGTATTTAGGCATTTTTAGTGAGTAGATGGAGATTATTTTTAGCATAAAGACAAATTATTAATCATCCTCATAAGCAATTTTTCCTCATGTTGGCACATTAATTCTCTAGTTTAATTTTATGTTATCCCATTGAAGGTAATGGTACTACTTTAAACAATAAATTTTGCAACTTTTTGTTTGCTTTCTTTCCTGTTTTGTTTTACACTGAACTATTTGTCATACTGACTAACGTCGTTTCATTGTATTCTCATCTCTTGGGTAGCTGTCTGTTCTCTCTTGTTTTGTACTTAGACTGTACAGTGTAGGGCTGGAATTCATCTTTTTCTTCTGGATTTGTACGACTCTATACTGACAAAGTATGAGCCCCTGTGTGGAGTTCATATTGATTATATGAGTTCAGATAATGGTTGTTCTATTGTGGTTTGACAGTCCTTTCCCATTCGTATTAGAAATTAAACAGTGTGAGCTATAAAAAATGGGTTGTAACACCAGAGTTTCCTCCTTTACATGTAAGTATATTATTTATGGCATAATAAAGTGTGATTATTGTCTAAACACTTTCCTATATTGAATACTAATCTGCAGAGAATGAGTGGCAGCCAGGAAAAGCAATGCTGGTGGGAAAAGGCGCTCTATTCTCCCCTTTTTCCTGCATCACAGTGTGAAGGTAAGAAGCTATGCCTGTTTGAGCTAACTTGTTGTTGCACCTGTGTTCGAATGAAGTCCTACAATTGGAATTGTTGCAGATGAATTGGAACTGCCATCTGTATTTAAAAAAAAGAAAAACCCACAGTAAACTTCCATAATAAATTCTGTAATCTGAGAGAGAACTGGGATGCTTCAGTTGGATTTGTAATAAATCTCTAGCACGCTTCTAAATAGTTTTAAAATAAAAGTAGTTTTAAAGTAGCCTTAATATTTATGCAAATTTACTTAATTCCAGAGGCTGGAATTAAGTAAATAGAATATTAATCTCTGACTCTGAAAATATTTTACTACATTTTTGACTATGTTTCAACCTGAATAATAGTTATTAGGTACCTAATTTTATAAGAATGTGAAAACACGATAATTACCTTTTATGGGTTCGCATAAGTAACATGCCAGTCATTCAGTGTATGTGTGGAATTTCTCTCAAGCTGGGAAGGAGAGGGATTTGCCTCTTGGACACTCCTTTCACAGTGACAATCTGGGAATTTTTCTGTCCCGCACAGAGAGTAAGTCCAGTCTTGGTAGGCAGGCTGCTCGCAAGCGGAAGCAGGTGTGCTTCCAGCACTCTCTCTTGCCTCCCAAGAATTCATAGCATCTGACAGCTGGCCCCAGCTCAGGTTTTCAGTGGGCAGGCAAAAATCCAGACAGCTTTTTCTTGCCTGCATACCAATTTACCTTTTCTGGGGAGAAGGCAAGAAGCTGAATAAGAACATTCTATATACTGAATTGACTGGCTATCTGATGCTTTCTCTTGCCTGAGGCTCAGTGCAATAAACTTTTGATCAGAGACCTGGTTCCTTAATAATCTGGAAGTAGATTAGCCAGTAATTATTACTGAACTCTTTTTGGAGAGCACCTTAAAGTGCAACCAACTAAACTGTGTTCTCAGTGCCTAAATGCCCTTACTTTGGTATTTAGGACGGTTTGGGTTACTTCCAAGAACATCTTAATTTACTTCACTCCCAGCTAGAGGTGTGTTTGCAGCGTGAGAGAGAATAGATTGATGCCTACAGGACTTTGATTTGCCTCCTGGACTGGTCACAGAACCTCCCGTATTAGAAAAATAGTCAGTATTTACGAAGTAAAGATATTTCGTGTCCTTTTATAAAGTTGTGGGGGTTTTTTTCACGGTGACAATTACAGAGGTATTATTGGTCTAATAGCAAATGCAGTGACTCGCACTCTTGAGTACGTATTTTACACAGAGTAATCAATCCTTGAATTCCTGAGAGTGAATTGTGTCATCTTTTTGCTGACATCTGCTGGTGAACCTGCATAACAATGCAAGTGTTTCACCACCTTACTTTGTCAGAGGAAGACAGAATATACAGTATAAAATACTGTGAAGTCCAGAACCTGCTTGATACAGTGTATCAAGTGTATTCACTGATACAGTGAATCAGTGAATAGTTCCAGAATTTCCTGGTTTAGACCAAGCTTAACAAAACCAGAGCTTTATCATCAGAGCTGATGTTATTCTTTTACAAATCTTTAGCTGTATCTGGTTTTCTGCATGGGTATTTTTTCTATATGAATATTGATGCATGTGATCCATATATATCTCTATGATATATGTTGATATTATATATGGAAATTTACTCTGGTAAGTAGAAACCACAGTCATTCATGTCAACTTTTTTTTTTCTGAGCTTCAATCAGTATCAGGCTGCTGTTGCAGTGTATTTTGTATGGGTATAGAAATAGGAATGATCTGGAACACCATGCAGTATCAGAATCGAAAAATGTACTGAACCATTTATATCAAAATGTTTATACCTTACTATTTTAGGTGTTTTCATTGACTAAGTAGCTTCTTCTTTTAAATTATTATTATTTGGTTATCCAGGAAAGATTTGATGGAGCTTCCGTAAGGTACTATGCTTATCTCTTTAAGGATGACAAACTATAAAATCCCCCACAAACACAGAGTTTACATGGCTTAGAGTGTGAATTTTAAGAATACTTGTCTAGATGCTTTCATTTCGGCTAAATGTAAATAACAGTGTTCCTCAATTCTGTTTTTTCTTCCTTTTTCCTCTGAAACACCCCCACAAACACAATGTAAGAGTGTTACACAAATGCCAAGGGAGAGAATGGTGTAGGAGAATTTGCAGATGTAAAGGAAATATCCAATGATGATGAACATCTTTTAGATTTTAATATGGTAAGTTTGTCATTGGTTTGGGGGAGGAGTTTTTTTGTTTGTTTTATAAGGGTGTGCTACCACATCTTTCTTTTCATCCCAGTTTTCAGTCTGGCCTCCAATGAACTTCCTACAAAAACCTTCAAAAGCTTTTCTTTCCTTACTTTCTTTTTTAGTCTCCTCTGTGTCTCGAGCAGTCTTCTGAAAACTCCTCAGTATTGTACTTTGGGTAGTACAACCCTTTGTACAAACAGTTGTACTTCTAGTAGTTAAGCAAAATCAGTTTCGCTTGGGAACACTTGGCTTTTGCTTGTTGTGTGTGTTAAACATGAGTCTTTTTTTCCTCAGCTTCTAATTTCAGTAAGCATAGAGTGGGCCGATGTGCACTGTGAAGGCAGAAAGGACCAGTAAAGGCGTAAACATAATGTATGCTGAATTCTGTCCTGCTTACAAACAAAAACCCAATTTTTTGCTGGAGGGAAAATCTTTGTGTATACATCCACTTAATGATATACTTTTGAACTTTATAGTGGTGGTAGCACTTAAATTTACACTGTGACATGCTTGCTATAGCTTTACTGATTGGGCTGAAATTACATTGGTTTTGCTTGAAGTTTAGTCAGATCTGTGCTGTGTTTTCTTGATATTTAATACTTACTACCAAATTTTGGAGATAACTTTTACAGTAATTTTCTAACATGACTTGTGATAGTGATGCATTCTAACTGAGGTCACTTTTGATTCGCTTGCTGTTTTGTGCAAATCCTAAAATTAAGGAATAGGGAAAAATAATAAAAGCTTAACTTTTTTTTCCTGCTGTTCTGCAGTCCTTTCTACATAGTGGACTAAGTCAGGAAAGAGGAGGACTTGCCCTGTAACCGTGACATCTCTCTTGAACAACTACAAAACTATATAACCTCCCAGCTCAGAAAAAAGCAAGCATGTTCTTTCTTGTTCCCCATCAACAATGTCAGTTTAAATCCTTAGGTTTCTTCTGTTTATGAAGCAAGATGTGCAGATGATATAAATGCTGAGGCAAAACCAAATGGCTTCAGGAAGAAGATCTACTCCAGTGATAGCTCCAGCTCTGAAGACACAGCTTCAGAAGGTGGAAGTGAATGGGCTGATCCGTGTGAGGAGGAGCTTTTTTCTCGAACTCAACTATAAAAAAACCTGCAGAGTAGAACAGATGATTTAAAAGTAACATGAGATGGAAAACTATCCTTCTTGAGGGTCTGTAGCTCTAAAACAACAACTTGAGTTTCCTCTTCAGTTAATGGATTCAGATGTGTATTTATCTTTCTCTTCTTGCTTATTTTATAGATGAGGACACAGCTGTCCCGTTGAAGATTTTTTTTCCCCCCAAAAAAACTGTTAAATTCTTGGCTATTTGAACTAGACTAGATTGTGTTGTCAAATCAAGAATGGATGTGCATGTGCTTGTCTTAGTAGTACCACTGCTTTTTTGCATCTTAATTGCAATTATTTTCATTCGTAACTGTAGCCCTACCACTATAACTATCTTCTTAGCATTGCAGTGTCTACAACTACTTCTGCTATTCAGAGACTTC
This sequence comes from Burhinus bistriatus, assembly GCA_013397275.1. Classification (NCBI taxonomy): domain Eukaryota; kingdom Metazoa; phylum Chordata; class Aves; order Charadriiformes; family Burhinidae; genus Burhinus; species Burhinus bistriatus. The sequence continues at coordinate 178,103 of VYXH01001734.1, forward strand.
AGCTTTCTGCACATTAGGCTTTGTTCTTTAAGAACTGGGAGATAAATACTTAACACTGTAATCTATCAGTGCCTTTCTGAATGCAGGAGAAAAGCATGAATGACTTGTCCAGTCTTCATTCAGTAAATCTCGTAACTTTGAAGTAGGAACAACAGGGTTGTGCTTTAGAGACTTACAGAAACTGTGTTTTCTATCCTATGATTCCCCCTCCCGCAAACCAACACTGAGGATACCATGGTTTGTATTTTTGCTAACTGGAGAAGCCAAGGATTTTTTGTAGGTATGGAGGCAATGTGGGGTTTTTTCCTTTTTTTCTTTTTTTTTTGTCCTTTTCAGCAACTTGCCAATGTGGGGCAGAAGTTTAAAAAGTAACACCAAAAATAATAAACCACTGGGGTGATGTGTGGATTGTTGTGAATTTTGTAACAAGTAATGAGAATGTTGTCTTGTTGCAGATGATGGCATTCACGTAAGCTGCAAAAGCATCCTGTACTGAACTTGAGCCTGAATGACTGAAACTATCTAAAATGCTCAGAGTGTTCAATGTTTTAAAGGCAAAGGGTCAGTGCTTCACTTGAAAGAAATCCTGTGGCTGCTGCAGTTGGCTGCTGTTGTGGCTGTAATTTAGTAAATCTTGTAGTTCATTTTGTGTTTCTGAGAGAATGTGTGGGGCAAGTTATGTGTGTGGTGGGTGGGGGTAGGGAAGGTGATGACTTACAGCATACATGTGTGATTGCAGTAGTGATTGTTGCTTTATGTGACTTGCTTTAAATTTTATTTTGTTAACTTAGTCAATACATTGTCAAGTTGCATCTGTACAAGATTATCAACTCCTTGTGCTTTTAACACATTATGCAAAATGTATAAGCCAGGAGGAGCAATATTTGCAGAACTAAACATTCTAAGTTTTTACCAACTCATAGTTTATAAAACAACAACAACTAACTAGTCTATACAATAGCAGCATGTCTATAACATCAGGAAGTGCAGAAAGTCCAATACTGACTTGAAAAGCTTAACCGTTAATTTTGACAGGCAATAAACCTCATGAGAACTATAGCTGTTTGAAATGTGAGCTGAACTGCCTTTGAAATATGTTCTGTGCTAGAAAGGTTTTCTGAGTAACTGGGTTTTGTTGCCTTTATTCAATTGATAATGTAAGAGTTGAAATACGTGGTTGGAAAACCATGCCACTCTTTATGCAACGCTTTTGTTGAGACCCTTAATTAAAATTGGCTTGGTTTGTCCTTACCCAGGGACTTCCTTTCGGTCCTCCTCTTAGACTATGTTTTAGGGTTTGTATTCTTACAACAAATCTTTTGACACTTTACAGTTTCTTTTCTTAATTTATTTGCAGACTTTGGATAGATTTTTATATATTTTACTTTCTTCTGGAGCTTCCTTGAGAGGTTGTTTAGCACCTGCACTGAGAACTAGTTAACTGTAACATGAAAGTAAAAGAGAACTTTACACACAAATTCTTCAAAATCACTACAGTAAAGAATGGAACAGAACTTCATTTGAGAACAAGAAATGACCAAAAGGACATATTTCAAACACAAACTTCAGCTCAGTTAATTTTGGCTAGAGCTGCTTCTTTGGTAAGAAAGGGCTCAAAAACAACAAAGGTGTTGCTTATAGTTACATTGTGGCATGTAATAATTCCAGCACCTTTGGGGAAAATAAAATCGTATATTGAGCTTGGGCAATAACAAATTGTCTTTACTTGTTTTCATAGTTTAATGGCTAAAGCTCTGAAGCTTTCAGTGAGAGTTGAAGTGTGGTTTTTAGTTTTTCTGTATGGATAGAAACACAACAACAACAACAACAAAAGCATTAAAGGTTGGCATACGCTGAACCGCACCGTGGTATGAAGCGCATTGCATATCCATAGCACTGAAGTATCAGTTTTCCATTCCTGGGCTGAAATTTGTTTCTACTTTTTGCTTCAAGTGGTTGTATTGTTCTGATTTCACGTACACCAGAGTAACTGATTTTGTTTTCTTGTGGAGTTACTTAACACCGAATAAAAATATAAAAGGACAATTGGATGGTGTGTGCGTGTGTTCATTTTCTTTGGCTAATGTATATACCTTACATACCATACAACATGGCAGGTAAGCATTAAACATTCTGTAGAGAGAGCATGAGGTACCTAATTTGGGAGTCCTTTTCATTGCTGTAATTTTTTTAATCTATTTTTTTATTCTCTTTCAATACAATGCAGGAATATTAAATACACTCCATATGTTCTTTAAAAAAAAGGACAAGCAAACAAAATAAAATGTCATAATCTCATTCCAAAAATTAATTTGTAATGACAACTTCACATTTAGAGAACACGAGACTTCATTCCAAAAAAAATTAAAACCCAAGCAAACCCAGACCCTCTCTCACGTAACAGTCAAAGAGCTTTTATATAGCACAGGATCTAAAATAGCAGACTTTATTTCTGCTTTCAACTTGTGCTCAGCCATCAAATGGTCGGTATCTCACTTCTACTTCTAGAAAAACTGCATCTGTGACAAGAAAATGCATACTCCTAACTCCATGGCTGGAAAAGTAAAAAAGACAGACCCCGTTTTCAACAGTGCACATTCAGCTTGGTGGAGATGTGCATTATGTTGTTGTAAGTTTACAGCCATAATGACGGGTTTCTGTGCAGAGTGACTGCACCTCCCCTGAATTAGAAGTGTAATGAAGATAACACATAAATACGCGCTTGGGAAATAATGGAAAATAGTTGCTGTGTAAGGTCCTCAGGTGAACACTTTTATTCATTAGTATCTAGCATGCTTTAAACTTAGTAGTTAAAACTTTCAAAGGCATAAATTATTTTTAATTATTTCTTCAATATGGCAGGAGTATATTTTCATTGTTTTATAGAAGACGCTTGATAAAAGAATTAAATGTAATCAGCCAGGCCTTTCAATTATTGTATCTGAATTAATATTAACTCGATATGTCCTAAAGAATTAGTTTCCAATGTAAAGAATGCTTTTATCATGCAAAAACTACTTGGTAGTCCTTGGCAGCAATTGCATCTGTTGGTGGTAGGGGAGGCTTCAAATGCATGTCAAACTACGACTTCATGGGACTGAAGGTGCTGTCCGGAGTGAAAATACATGGAAAGGTACTGCAGTTCTGGGAGAGCCAGTCTTCCCAGGATTCCTTGACAGTAACTCATGCCTTTCCTGCCTGGACCAGCATATTTAAGCATTATCCCCAATGAATTTGTCATCTACCTTTCACATACGTCACCTCACCTAATTTTCTTTTATGACCTGTGAAACTAGTAGCAGCAAGGCTCCAGAGGTTTGGGACAAATGAGACGGAACTGATACGGTTTAGCTTTTTACAGTAAGATCCCTTTTCCATTGTTCAAGTTGCTCTTAAAATGTACTGTAATATGCAAGTGCTTATAAATTTTATGAGCTACCTCTATGCTCCAATGTGATGATAACGGGATTAAAAGGAAAAAACAAAGCTGGCAGAGCTGGTAGTGGGTCAGCATGCTGCCGAGAAAAAGTGACTGGGTGGCAAAACATTGTTTTCCCTGCCCTACTTCATCATTGCATACAGCTTCCCCTACAAAGAATGCACCAAGGAGAGAGACTGAGATGAGAGACTTCCATGTACGCGACCTTCTCCTACCTACCTACAGCCTTCCTGCAGGGCAAGTGCTTCTAGGAGAACTGTGTCTGTTACTGTGATGTATTTGCAACTGTAAAACCCAGTTAATCCAAGAACATGAGGAGGTGCAAAAGCAGTAGTAAGTCTCTATTCCCCTCTCACTACAAGGCATGGTCACTTTTATAAACAGCAGTAACAGCTACATAATATTGCTATGATTGCTTTTCACATAAAGATTTTAGAAATTTTTAATGAAGAAGGCTTAGCTGCCATCATTTCTGCATAGACCTTATCTTACTCGCTACAAGGAAACAGACGCAGTGAGATGTAGCAACTCTCCTTATATCACAGAATTGAGCAGTCTCAGATTCTTGAATTTCTTCTAAAAATCAATCTAACAATCAAGCCTTTTAAAAAGTACAGATGAGTATATTTTCACATTCATTTCAGTGCTTTTCTTGTTCATAGCCACGGAAATGCCTGAGCAAATGGCACTACAGGACAGTAGCAGTACCAAAAGCAAATACATAAGCACTAGAATAGACTGCCTAAAAAAGGGATGCCACTTCCACCATTACAGACTTGGGAACAGATTAGATAAATGTGTCAGCAATGATGTAGGTATGTATACATATATCCTGCCTTGGGGTAAAACAAGGAACTAGGTAATCTCCAGGTTTCTCTGAATCCTGTTTTCCATACAGAACGGCTTATATCTAGAAGGGCTGTTAAAGTGATTCATAGCTTACAGAGAAAAAGGAAACATTAGATTGCTTATTAAAACTTGTGCAGTTTTTCCTTTACTGCTCTCAAACTTGTGTTTGAAAAAAGTACAACTTGTGTGTGCTTTAAGCCCGTTGTCCAAAGAGTAATTTGCCTCATTAATCCCTACCTGCTATGGTAGGCCACCATGATCCCTTCCAGATGCAGGACAAAAAGTGCAATTGAATTTTTCTTTTTTGCACGGTTACTTTATTCATGCAATAATGAATGTTAATGACTGTTAGCATGCTTTTTGTTCCTAATACCCTTTCAGTAGGATTTTTCCCTTTTACATTTTTTTTTTTTTACATTTCATAACTTCTAATTTTTTTATTGATGTTTGGCTTTTGTCTTCACTTTGAGATGGGGTTTTAGCACATATTCTTTTGACTCTGGAACTCTTATCTATTTGACAACAAAGTCTTCTTCAAGAAATCTCAATTGTCATTCATGCTTTTTAAATATTTTTCCTCCATTTTTCCTATAATTTTATTCAATACAAAAATATTATTTGAGGCACTGCAGATCCAGAGAGACATAATAGTTGGATCTGTTATCTGCCCCAAATTGAATGTTACTTGGTTTCATTCATCATTACTAATTTTTAATCCAGGATTACTTTTCTTTCCTAGTGAGTTCCAGTAGAAAGTTACCACATGTTGGGTGTAATGCCTTTTGTGTTACAGAATTAATCTCATTGCTTTTGGAAATGTAATTTAAATTGTGCTTGCTTAAGAGAAGAAATCTGCTATGGCATCCCCACTTTTCATTATGCAGCTGTGCATAATAAAAACCTCATTTCCTTCTCTGCTACAATTTAGTGATGAGTTAAGATCCATAACAGAAGTACCATGGAGGTACTTTGTTAGCAGTTATTTATGGGCACTTAAGATTCTGCAATTCTGAGATATTAATACAAGTAGCAATGTTTTTAGTTGGATAGTCTTACTCCTTCACACGTTATTACTCATTTTGTTTTCCCAGAACAGCTTGTAGACAGCGATAGAAACATTCCAGTCACCTGCATCATGTTTCAATAATATCAATCCAAATGTGCAGGAAAGTCTCGCACTATCTTCCCCTACCCTTCCGGCTCTTCATTTAATTGCTGTCTCATGGAGGGGAACTTTAAACCATGTAAGTTCTTACCCAGCGATAAGAGAAGGGTTAAGAGTAATCATAGTTACAGACCGGGCTTCATTTTCCTTATCCTTTATCAGGTTTAAGTTCCTATAGGAGGAGGCAGCCTTTTGGAAGAATGAAATGGCACATTCTCCAGCTGTTCCTGATTCATCCCAAACCAGTTAAAATGGTTTGGTGCACAGACATTCCACTGCCAGTAGGAATGCCTGTGCAGATGGTGGCTGTGCTGGAAATGGACTGCTATCAAACACAGATGTACAAAAGGCAAATACTAGTTTTGTGAGAACAAAATTAATTTGTGATGAATCTGAAGTAGAAGAGCATAACACTCTCCATTTGTCAACAACATCACCATTTGCTTGTGAGGTATTGATATTTTTGATCAAATCATCATCCTGCTCATTGCTACGTATCAGTCAAAACCAGAATTTATTCATTGTTCCCTTTTCCTGTGCCATAAAAAACATGCATTAGTTACTCTACCATACATACAAATAATTCTGTAAAGCAAGGAAGAAAAAGCTCAATGTCCCATCTCTGTTCCAACACTTACCTTTAAGAGCGAACTTTTCTGTCTCTTAGCATGATGGACTATAACAGAGATTATCCATCACTTCTTACAGTTAGTACACTTGAACTCTTGCTTGCATGAGCTAAAACTACCTTAAATGACAGTGCCGGGAAATGGAGGCAGGACCTGTTGATCAGCTAGTATTCAATGATGTGCAAATGCTGTACCTTCACAATATGCAAATCTTTGGTTAACTAGAGAAACAAAGATTATATTGAAATGTCTTCCAGTTCATGCCAGAGACTTACTGACCTCAGGGTGGATAGGGAGCTGCACAGCTGATTCAAATGAAGCTCAGCTCGGCCATCTCTGAAACTGCTTGCATCGTACTTGGCTTCTGATGAATGACAATTCAATCTAGATCTTCCCACCTAGTTCTTAAAAAAAAATTAAATTAAAAGTTGTATCAATTGCAAAATTGCTGAAGCTTCAAAACATAACCGAAAGCCTAAGTTGAGAATGATTTCCCACATCTACAGGCATAAGAAGCATAAGAAAAGCTTGTGTTTCTGTTCCTTAACTCTACCTTGTTCTTAAGGAACAAAGGAAGGACTATTACTTTGCATACTTTTTTCATACTGTCCTGGTTTGAAGTAAAACAGGACCAATTTTGTTCAGTAACTTTACTTTTTAGCTAGGCCTCTTCTAACTGCTGAAATTAACAGCATGTTGTGCAGAAAACTGTTCACTCTCAGAGTGTNTATTAAAGTAGTTTAGTTCCTTCTAAACTCTTAAGTTTGTTGGTTTTTTTCTCTCTCTTTCTCCTTCTTCCCTTTGAAGTGGAGCAGGAGAGAGCGAGCATCTGTTGTTCTGCCTGATTGGGCCAATCTGGCCCAAACCAGGACACGTACCTCGTGTATTTTGGAGAAATCAGTGAGACGCAACAGAACACAAACCCGTCCAGCTTTTTTGCAGAGTAACCACGAAACTGGCATATTGAATTCTGCTGGCATGAGTATGAGTTTGTGTGACAGAGCTTTTGAATTGAATGTTTTCAAAAATATAAATTCTCTAGCACTGAGGTACTATTAGACCAGTTAGATGTTTTTTGCCCACTAGGTGAACATCAGTTGCCAGTTTGAGGCTGCTCTGTGTAGCACTTCATTTCTCCACAATAGCCACAGGCAAGACACTTTTAAACAGAACGTCAGGATTTTGTCCCAAGAATTTTTACAAAAATAAGTCTTTTACAGGAGCAGACTCTGAATCAATGGCAGAGCACTTACGATAACCACACTGAGTAAGCACCACAACTAACTTCTTATTGTCCTGTTGAGTATTTACTTACAACCCATCTGTTAAAACAGGAAGACTTGATTTCTCAGCATGTCCTTCTGGATGAACTTTAAATTTTGCACAGCTGAAGAATAAAGGTGCAAAAGGTCTCCTTTGCACTTAGTTATGCATTTCTACTTTCCATACCTGGTAGTACCTGTTCTGTTTCCTTTTAATAATTAGGACATGCCACACTTCCATGAGAGCTAATAGTATGATGCTGCATTTAGTCACATGATGTCAGCCCTTCAGCTTTTACCAATACGGAGGGATAGTAATACACAATACTTGCAGACAGAAACTACATTATGGAGGTGGCTTTAACAGAACTGATGCTAACTGCTAATGCAAAATGTCAACTTTTGCTAACAGCTCACAAGAACCAGAAATGCTATTTAGCCTTTTCCACGAGTTATACAGTCATTCACAGGCAATGAAGAGTATTTTTTTTTTATATTGACTAGGCTGTGATTTTCTGTAAACATTTCGAGGCCGACCGTGGTATTTTTACACTGCCTAGCCATCAGGATCCTGGTTGTTCTGTGCTTCTTCAGCACAAACAACAGTAAGAATTTTGTCGTGAGTGGGCATCAAAAAATCTACCAGCTGAATAGGAAGAGTCATCTGTGGGTTGGAAAAGGAAAATATCCACTAAAATAAATCACTTAGAATGGGATCTCAAAGGTATTATGATTGTTAGGCAAAATTCTATCCTTAAGTAAGTGCTGACTCAGAAAGTGTTTAAGCGCCTAACTCCTTGTGTGATTTGAAACTTTTAGCTGTGCTCTACACTCTGCTACTGCTGAAAGATTTCCTGCGGCAGATCTTTCTAATAGTTTCTTGAGCCTAAATAATATTACGAAGATGGGAGCATCACTATTTTCTTTGGAGACACTCTGCAGACTTACAGAATTCATGACTGTTTTCTTTATCTACCCTAGGAACCTAAGAACTTTGATGACAATACACTCTGGTTGCTCCCACAGAAGAATTGATGCCCACTCTCAAAAGCAGAAGGAAAATGTTAATACTGGAAAAGGAATTAGTGACAGCATATGCTCCAAAACAGTACATCTCTTGCATAGAAACAATTTTATAGTGCTTCAAAGCTGTTTTGCTTTTATTTACCTTCTTTTAATAGTAATATGCAAGCTGTCTTGCAAAGGTAGCAGTGATTGTCAAAGAAAGATATGGAGAAATCAGTGCCAATCTTAATTATGTTGATACCCATCTTAGAAATCCAGCAGCATAAGCACTGAAATTTATCAGTCTCTGACCCAGTCACAGAAAGTATCTACAGAGGTATGATTTTTTGGTTGACAGTAGGTTTTCAGTGCCTACTTCTCATCTTGATAATGACCTAATTCTCATCTTGATAGCATGGAACTGGTGTCAATGGGGTCATGGTGGCAAATACTTCCACACGTTTACCTCAGCCTCTCACAATTTATTCAGATGAAACTTGCCCACATCAAAGCTTGAACAATGACAGCTTTGCTCTTCTTGATATTGTACTAATTACCGTAATGCAAGTTCAGATATTTCTGCATTTGCTGCACTCACACTTCCAGCTTCGGGGTAGACATAAGAGGTGTGAAGTGATGAGAGCCTGGTACTGACACTCTCAGTTAGGATGGGGGACAACTTTATCTTACTACAATTCTAGAGACATGATCACCAAGTCTAGGTGCAAAACCTGTATGACCTTTGCAGAAAAAAACGAGTTTCAAACCTGGTAAGGAAACAAGAGGGCTCTGCTTCTGTAAGGTACCAACTGTTCGCAACTCCTTTGATTTTAACGTCGGGGTGGAGAGAAGGGGTGTGGAAGATAGGTTGACTTTGTAAACGCCAAAAGGGAGCGCTTTGAGTTGGGAGGTAAAGATAAGATAATGGAAAGATAATCAAACATGCTAGAATAGCAATCACCATACTAGAGCCTCCACTTTTGGCATTACAGTTCAGTTCCACTGAGCTACGGTTACACCTTCACTTGATGCCCCAGACTGAGACCTTCCACAGCCCAAACATGCAAAACCCACCAAGTTTTGTTTTCCTATTAAATGCAACTAGGAACACAAGCTGATCCCCTCCGCAGACCTGCTTCCCCCCGGCGGCCACCAGGGCGCAGGTCCGGCCGCCCCGGCCCCCCCGCACTGCCGCTGGCGGTAGCGCAAGACGGGCTGCAGCCGCCCGGTAACTGAAGAGCGGCTCCCCTCCAGCATGGGACGCGGAACTCCTCTGAACGACCGCCCTCCCTTAAAGCCCTCCGCTCATTCAACCCGCTCTGCATTCCGGGGCCACCCCGCCGCGGCTAAGCCGGCCGCACGCAGCCCGCCCGTCCTCAGCGCTCTCCCCACCCTCGGCTGCGCTGAGGCGATTCAAAATGGCGGCCAGCACGCAGCCCCGGCGCCCAGCGGCCGCCTCCCCGCCCCCTACCCGCGCAGGCGTTTCCTTCCCCGGCGGGCGGTGCTTCTCACCGCCGTGCTGGGGAGGGGGAGCAGCGGCGAGGCGGGAGGAGGAGGAGGAGGAGGCCGAGCCGCGGGGACCGGAGCGTCCCGGGAGGAGCCCGGCACCTGTCCCGCTGGCAGAGCCCGCCGCTGCGCCCGCAGCCAGGTGTGCGCCGAGCCCGCCGCGGGGGCGGGCGCCATGGGAGGCCCTGCGCCGCGCGGAGAGGGCGCCTGGCGGGCGGGGGCTGCGCCGCCTCACCCCCGCTGAGCCCGCCGCTCCTCCGCGGGGACCGGAGAGCGACATGGAGCGCCCGCCGCAGCCGCCAGCCGCCTGCTAGTCCCGCAGCAGCAGCAGCTGTGGGGCGGGTTGGGCATGGCCCAGCATGAGGAGAGCGACGGAGGGCAGCGCTACCCCGGTGAGGCGTCAAACTTTCTGCCTGGTTCTTCCTCCTCGGGCGGCAGAGCCAGCCGGGCGGCGGCTTGCAGCCCTGCCGGGGCTCGGCCCGCGCTTGAGGCCGGGGGGGTGTTCGGTGGCACCTGCTGGGGCGAGGGGTAGAGCCCAGGGGGGCGAGCGGCGGCCGCCGGGCTGGGCCGGCGGGAGCAGCCCCCGGCGGTGAGGGGCTCGCCTGGGGCGGGCCAGGCGGCGGGGCGAGGGGCGGCTGCTCGCTTTGCCCGCCCCTGGATACCTTAAAAAGTTAAGAGGAGCAGCTCGGCGCCGCCTGAGTCTTCGCCGAGTGGTTTAGAGACCATAGAGGAGAGTGAGCGTTACTTCCTCAAGGCTTTGGGGAAAGGCATTGGTTGGGTGTTTTGGGGTTGGGGTTTTTTGTTTTGTTTTTTTTAAATGAAGGCCACCAGCTAGAAGTAAACCTTCGCAGTGTCGGGTCAGCCTGAAAGCCCGTGAAAAGGCAGCAACTTTCGTCTCTCTCTTCCTCTCTTTCTAGTTGAAGTCTCCCAGGCGATTCCCAAAGATCAAACAAAACTACAACTAACAGTAGCTGAAGTTCTTATGACGCTGCTGCTAATTTAATGTGGCGTCAGATTTTTCAGTAATATTGGTGGGGGGAGGAAAAAAAGCCCTGTAAACTGCTTCTGGAGCAGAAGCTTTAGAAGAACACTGTGACTCATTTATGTTGCCTGCCTGACGTAGCAAAAAAGTGGAAAAGCGGTGAATGGTTTACTTATAATTGCTCTCCAAGCACTCTGCTCAGAAATCAGGTTTGTAAAGCTCACACTCTGGGAAGGACACCGGCTGGGAGTTAGATAAAAGACTTCTTAATAAAAAATAAAAAAATATCCCATTTCTTTTTGCTATTAAAGTTTTGGCAGTGCTTACGTATGTAGCCTCAGTCACTGTATCTCATTCTCATGCTTTGTTGAAAGCTAGGCTGTTCTGTAGGCTCAGGAATTCTTCACTGTTGGCAGTGCTGTGGCTGTTAGAATGTGAACGTAAACAGTCTGAACCGAGAAATGTTTAGTAAATAAAACTAATTTTGATGCTGCTGTTATGCACTGAGGTCACCTGCAGTTGCATTTGATAGCAGCAATGTGTTTCTTGGTACATTGAATAAAAATATTGTCAAATGCATGGAGAGTTTAAACCCTTCACTTTTTTTTTGGTATGTTTTTCCTTTAAGAAGAAAAAAAAAACAATTGCAACTTTGTAATTGAGGCAATTCCTCTTAAAATCTTTTTAAAAAAACTATGCTGGCAGAGATAAGTGTTGAAGACACAAGGTAATAAAAATTGAGATGTTAACTCTTTGAGAACTGAGCAGTATATATAAACCATCCTTTTCATTCCCGTGAGGCAAGAAGATATAAAGCCTGTTTTGTAGATAGTTGTCTTACCCTTCCTTCTGAGAAAGTTCATTGCCTAAATTGCTTTGCAAGTCACAGCAAACTTGGAAGAACCTGGTTTAAGTTGGCATCTTTCTGATCATTGTTTTACTCTAACAGTTTGGTATTGCTGTTAACTTTATTTAAATTTTACATTAAAATGGATTAAAAAGACATTTTATTCCAGATCTTAGAAATTATAAACAATTATAGCTTGTTCCCTCTGTGTGGTTGGGTGATATGTAAAGTCAAAATCTGTTTTAAAGTGTCTGGTTATTGTCAGAGCCTTCTTGCATGCCCTGGTCAGAATCTGGGGAATGTCTGTAATGATGATGTAACAATAATGTTATGTTACTAAATTATTTATGGGAAGAAGTTAGTATTGGAGCACATGACACTTAGAATGTTTGACATAAGTTGTCAGATTTTGCACTTACCCGTGAGGCAGCAAAAATAAAGAGTGTAAATACCACTTCACTACATCCTTAAAAACAATCCTACAACAACATAGTGCAAAATGAATCAAGGAGTTCTCATGTATGTTTTTGACAGCTGATTACATCTCAAGTTTTCCTTTAAAGCCCTTGATGGGTATACTTCAAAGCTTCCCACAGTTTCACTGAACTGTGTAAAACCTTTGTAGCTTGTTATTGCATAATTTGCTCCGCAAGCTATAGCTGTTACATACTTCTGCATTTGCTGGTTGCCCATTTAAAGGACCTCTTCCTGTTAAATGTCTTTCTTAAAAAAAATACCAGTGTAAGTTAAAATAGCTTCAGTACCCCATGTGGAAATTTATTTTCACCTCTCTTTGAACTCTCTTGTTTACAGAATAGTTTGGTGTCTTGAGCTGCTGTATTGACTGTCTCTTCCAAGGCTGCCTGAATGCTTACCATTTGTAAGCTTAGTTGAGAAGAGTCATACAATTAAACTAAGGACTGGCTGCTACTTGAGAAGATCACTGAGCAGGAGTGAAGGCAGTCACTGGAGGAATTTGTTGTGGGAACGTGCTTGTGCTGTTTACCCAAACAATATCAAAGGGTTTTTTTGGCTGATCACGTTTCTGTACTTTTTTTTCTGGACTGCATTTTCTGGATGCATTAATAAGTATGAATTGTGATAAAGCAAACACCTGTACCCTTGCTTATACAGTTCCATAGTATGTGTGTATATGCTTTAGAGAAACACTGGGGCTGGGTGGGCTGTTGATTTAAAGAGCAATATAATGTGTACAAAGGGGTGGGTGAGTATGGGGAAGAGAAAACAGTCAGACTTATGTTAGAAAAATAAGTGAATCCAAACAAGAATATCAAAGAGCAGGAGATCCAAGTATATGCAACAGTAATTATATCTAATGCTCCATGGTATGTCGTATTTATACATTTCAGCTATCACAGCTGACTTCATAAAGTAGAGTAGTTTGTTGCTTGTATTCAAGGATTGTTGTTTAGGGGTTTTTGGCTGATTGGTTGGTTTTTTTGCTGGCCCTTGCAATTTTAATTTAGTGAACAGAGAGGTTCATAATGTGTGCAGTTGGTATGCTAGCTATCTCGAGACATCACTTCTTTAAATTGCAGGGGATGTAAACTTTTCAAACCATGGTAATGTGAAAAAAGAAAAGTTGCTATAGCAACTCTGTAAGAAAGTGTATATCTTCACAAGCTTTTTAGTCAATAAATTTGAAACCATCTGTATCCAAAGGATTAGGCAATTAATGTATTGAGTGATTTGGAATGGTAGTAGTACATAGTTGGCTGTTAACAGTTCTGAAAAGGTCTAGAAGATGAAATATCCAGGGTTGTTTCTACTTGACTTTTCCTTACACTTAGGAGCACTGGAGCGTCGGATCAGCTATTGAATAGCATTTGTGTAGTAAGCTAAAGAGTTGGTATAGTATATGAAGTAGGTTTGGATTCATGAACTTTTCATGTGACTGAAAGCTTGTGGAAAAAATTGTTGCAGTTTGAACCAGTGGAATATGTTTGAAATGTGTTTTCTGTCACTGACTGCCTGTCAGTATCACAAAGCCAAAGTGTATTGATGGGCTCAGATCAGAGAATGTATGGTGTATCAAACCCTGGTGATTGGCAGGGCTTAGGTGCCATTAGCTAGTGGTTTAGAACTGTTGGAGGAACCAGTTTTCCCATGAGATGTTTGGGGTTTGTTTGTTTGTTTTTCTTTTTTTTTTTGGGGGGGGGGGGGGGGGATTGGTTGTTTTTTAAAAGCAGAATGTGGGGACAACCTCCTAGAGGACAACCGTCACCATTAATTAAGTGCTGCGCTTGAGAGAGAACAGGAGACCAGGCTTCAGAAACTGGAGAAAAATGCATCTAGAAAGCAAGCTGTTTGCAAGATGGGAGGAGTATTCTTCACTCCTTCGCACTTAGTGCGGAGTGTTTAAGAGTGAAGAAACTGAAGCAATATGCACATATTTGTTCTGCCAACTGCCGCAGAGTATCTACATTGCAAACTTCAGCAGAGCTGTAGGTAATTTAACTATTCATATAGAAAGACAAGATGTATGTAATATCACAATAGTGGTTTAAAGGGTCAGTAGCAGTTGTGGGAGCCAGGGCAGCAGTCCTGAAAGATGTTCCAGGTTTATGAAAGGCTGCAGTTGCCTGCAAGGATAGTGCATCTAACCTGCAGCTCATTCTTGACTGCCCGTTCTTTGAGGGTCGCTCAGATTTTGACCAGAATTGGGGCATTGACTGGATTAACTGCCCTGCTGGCAGCCCCTGAGGAGACAGTGTGAATATATATTGCAAGTATGAAGGATAGCGATCCCTGAGTGCAGTAAATACAATATATTCGCAAGTGTCAGTTTTACTGTATGTGCGTGGATGAAGTACACTGTGTGTATTGTCAAAACGTTGACTACGTGGATAGCTTTATAGCTATTCAGATTTTGCATCTCTTGCTTAATGCAAAACTAATACATTATGCATTCTATTTCAGTGACAAATTTATTATCAGTTTTATGGTTTCTAGTAGAATGCTAAAAAATTCTTTTTAAATGAACACTTCAGAATTTGGTCTAAGTGTATGCAAACAAGTTTTGTAGCCCCGCAACATCAGTAAATGTGCAGTTGTGACTGTATAAAAATAAATTACAAATATTTCTCTTAATATTGACATGGACCATTAAAGTACTGCAGTTTATATAGTATGTAATTTCACTCTCAGGAAATGTATACAAAGCAAACACTGGCACACAAACTGCTTATGAAAAGGTTTTCATGCTTGACGTTTTCTAGAAGCCTAATTTAAGTTGCCATTGTCCTGCTTGTTCAAGCACAGGGAAGGGATAGTAATTATGTGCAAGCGAAGATGAATAACTTTTAATTAAAAGCCTAAATTATAACAGGACTGAGTGTATTTAAAAAAAAAATCCAACAATCAGCCAAGAACAAAATACAGCTTTCCTGCAAACTCATAATTTTGTCTTTTCTTTTTTTTTAAGCAGTTACCAGTGGGGCCAAGACAACTGATGTAAATTTATCCAACTCCCTAAATGGTTTGAGCTTCATGGGAATTCTGGATGCAAGAGTGGGCAGCAGTATCCAGAGCCTTCAAGACTTGAACTCTGGGACCCTGAGATCTCTCTCATTGCCTGAATATGAGCCTGGCCAGCTGACCAATGCTTTAGAAGATTGTCATAGCCTTAAATCAGTGGATTCTGGTATTCCAACTCTAGAAATAGGAAATCCAGAGCCTGTTCACTGCAGTGTGTTAAATGTGAAGAGAAAGCAGTCAGAACCTGAAATTGTGCCTGATAGGGCTTTTCAGAGTGCATGCACTCTGCCGTCTTATGTGCCTCCACATTCTCTGACTTCTGAACATGACCATGCTGTACGAAAATCCTCTACTTTCCCAAGAACTGGGTATGACACTGTCAAACTTTATAGTCCAACTTCAAAAACTTTAAATCGAAGTGATGATATCTCTGTCTGTAGTGTTTCTAGTCTTAGCACAGAACTGTCAACAACTTTATCAGTTAGCAATGAAGACATTTTGGACTTTGTGGTCACAAGCAGTTCAAGTGCAATTGTGAATCTTGAGACTGATGAGGCACACTTCTCGGATGTTACCCTGAATTCCACTAAAGAGACCAATGATCAGAGCCAGCAGGAGTGTTGTCAAGAGACAGACGTCGACAGTAAACGAAAAATATTGGGACCTTTTACGAACTTCTTTGCCAGGTAATGTTTCCGTAAAATCTATTTGTATTTTAACCATGAGATAAGGTAAGATCATAGGAGAAAGGTCTTGTATCATATTTTACTTTGAAAGAGGTAATAGCTTGCTATTTTAATTTAAATTGGTATTAACAACTTATTTTTTCTGTTCTGAGTAAGTCAGCAAATATTGCTAGAGACTAAGGCTCTGAATCATACTCTCTATTGTCTTTACGATATATGGAAACATCTTAAATCTTGTTAAAAGATTCCTTCTACATTACAGTAAAAGGACTTCTGAAAAAGTTTTTTTTTTTCCCTGAACAATGGTTTTCTTCCTGGCTTCTACAGTGATGCCTTTTGTGATTTTGGCCAAGGTCCTTCATCTCATGTCCCATAAATAGGTAAATATAGGGAGGATCCATACCTGTACTGAAGAGCTTTGACATCTAAGGATTCATAAGTGGTCTAGTAGTGATGGAGTATTTTACTGATCAACATAAGTCTGTGAAGCTTAACATATAAATACTTGGCAAACACTTGTGTGACTACTATCATTTTTCCAAATCTCAGTTACAGTTTAATACCTTTGTTCCCTTCATTTTTGTATGGAATGAGAACATCTGACATTTTGTTGCTCAGTTGTTAAAATGAAAGCATTGGCCACTGAAAGCAGTTGCATGACCTCTTCTAAATGTGGCCCTTGTATGAACGATGAGGTATTCGAAATGCAGATACACAGGACACCAGTGAAAGTGGTGAATAAGGAAAAGGACTAGTCTACTTTTTGGGGTTTGGGTTGTTTGTTGGTGTTTTTTTGGTTTTTATTTAAGGCCTTCATAATGTCTCTTATTTTTAGGATATAATGTCTGTAGTATGATATATTTTGAAGAAACGGTTCTAAAATAAACTTTAGACATGAAGCAGCGTTGGCTGTATCTAACCTGTTTTGAACATGTGATTGCTTCAGCTAATCTCTCTTTCCTCATGTAATTTTTTTTTTTTTGCATGAGATGAATAGGCTGATATGAATAGACTGATAAAATACTTAGAGAATTGGCAAACATCATTCTTTGAAAGGCTGCCTTATTTGCAAAACTTAAGTGAAGCAATTTATTTAGATCTACTAAACTGGCTGAAGCCTGCACTGATTTTTATTCTTAGGTGAAAGTTGAAGTACAATACTGTGCAGCAGAACTCCAGTCATCAGTCATGTTTGAGGTGCTGAAGCTTTTGTGGACCTTTCTGTGTTTGTTGCCATGGAACCAGACTTAATTCTGAAGCAGGAGGCTTCTCAGCACTTCAAAGCATGAACTTTTGTTACCCATTCTGGTAGCACAACTGCTAACTCAAACAAATGCTGTCCTTCAGCCTGGAGGGAGCACAGTGGAACAGGCGTATTTAGACCCTGCTCAAAGTAGGATGCTTAACCGCTTCTCAACTTTTCTCATCCAACAAAATAAAGCCATCTGTCCAAATTCTATTCTAGTGTAGTCTCTAGTGGTTTTGCCAGTGTTACAGAAACGGTGGTATTCACTAGACTGAGCTTTTTAACCTGAATCTTTTCAGGCACATTGAATTCCAGACAACAAAGGCCGTCCTTACTACCTTTTAAATGAGTAACAGGTAATCTTGGTCACCATGTGATGTCATCATGAGAATGTGAGGATTAAGGTCAAACTAGGTGATCGGCTTTGAAGTGCCAGGTGCTGTATCTGCTCTGTCTGTAACCTGGCCTTTAATATCCTTTCTTTTAACATCCGCTTTCTGCTCTGTTTTGAAAACAAGAGTTGCTCACTTCTTGTCTGTACTTGCACACCACACCCCCATATTTTACTCATCCGTTCTCTTATGTCATGCGACCTGGTGGTGAATTTTACAGGTATTGAACAAGCAGGGAGCTTCTGAGGGTCCTTCTGTGCCGCAGGGGATACTATCTATATTGATGCTGTCAACATTGTTAAGGACTGTGATGGGTTGACCCTGACTGGACACCAGGTGCCCACCAAAGCTGCTGTGTCGCTCCCCCTCCTCAACTGGACAGGGGAGAGACAATATAACGAAAGGCTTCTGGGTCGAGCTAAGGACAGGGAGAGATCATTCAGCAATTACTGTCATGGGAAAACAGACTCGACTTGGGGAAAATTAATGTAGTTCATTACCAATCAAATCAGAGGAGGATAATAAGAAATAAAAACTGCATCTTAAAACACCTTCCCCCCTCCCCTTCTTCCTGGGCTCAACTTCACTCCCACTTTTCTCTACCTCCTCCCCCTGAGCAGTGCAGGCGGATGGGGAATGGGGGTTGCAGTCAGTTCATCACACATTGTTTCTGCCGCTCCTTCCTCCTCAGGGGGAGGACTCCTCACACTCTTCCCCTGCTCCAGTGTGGGGTCCCTCCCACAGAAGACAGCCCTCCACAAACTTCTCCAATGTGAGTCCTTCCCATGTGCTGCAGTTCTTCATGAGCTGCTCCAGCCTGGGTCCTTCCCATGGGGTGCAGTCTTTCAGGAACAGACTGCTGCAGCGTGGGTCCCCCGTGGGGTCACAAGTCCCACCAACCAACCTGCTGCAGTGTGGGCTCCTCTCTCCATAGGTCCACAGGTTCTGCCAGGAGCCTGCTCCAGCATGGGCTACCCACAGAGTCACAGCCTCCTTTGGGTATCCACCTGCTCCAGCGTGGGGTCCTCCATGGGCTGCAGATGGATATCTGCTCCACTGTGGACCTCCGTGTGCTGCAGGGAGACAGCCTGCCTCACCATGGCCTTCACCACGGGCTGCAGGGGAGTCTCTGCTCCGGCACCTGGGGTACCTCCTCCCCCTCCTTCTTCACCCATCTTAGTCTGCAAAGTTGTTGCTCTCACATATTCTCACTCCTTCGCTGACTGCAGTTATGCAGTTATCTCAGAGGTGGTACCACCTACGCTGGTGGGCTTGGCCTTGGCCAGCAGTGGGTCCATCTTGGAGCCTGCTGGTGTTGGCTCTATCATACGTAGGGGAAGCTTCTAATGATGCTTCCCCTATGCTTCCTCTAATGATCTCATACAGTCCCTGTTCCCTGCAGTCCCTGTGGGCTCCTTGGATTCTCAGGGCTTAAACAAGTACTTGGGCCTTGCACTGTTTTGTTTGAACATAAGTGACTTCTAGGGGCCTTCCTACCTAGCTCACCCTGTGCTGAGCCACAGCTGAAAATTTGACAGTTATCAGGCAATAGAAAATGTTACTTGTTTAGGCAATTTACAGATTGAAAAGTTGAATCAGCAGTAAATTTTGCATACACTAATATGTTAGCAACAGTTGTAGCAATATCTGTGGTGTGTTATGAAATGTTGGTGTTGGCTTGGGGCTGTGGTTGAAAATGGAGTTGTAGAGGAGATGGAAGAAAGGAGAACCCCATTGGCTTGTTGCCTGTCAATCCTGGCACTTTCAAGGGCGCTTGGGAATGAAGTGCTCCTGCCCCACTTTCTTGAGCGCTATGGTGAAGAAAGTTTCCTGGACTGCTTCTCTGGCTCAGTTGCTGTCTCTTTAGCAGTTTGAGTCTCTGAAAGGTCTGTTTGTCCCCTCAGGCTGTTACATGCCTCTCTGGGTGTGGCAGGAAGATCCAAACTGAGAGAGAGACCTCTTTCCTGCTTGTTCCCACATAGCTTTCCTTTTGGAAGAGCTTAAGGCATCACAGGTACAGTGCTAGGTGGAGTATTAGTGCTCTCATTAGGCTCTGGGTTTGCACATGAAAAGGGATTATTGCTTCTGAAAGCAGCTGTAATGCTGACAAACCTGACTTGTTGGTTGTTCTCAAGTGTCACATGTACTTGTATCAGCTCTAAAAGGCCAGAGGTCTTTCACATAAAGCATGAGTTTGAATTAATTTCCTTCATTTGAATATATGCAGGAACTTAGTTTGAGAAATACTGTGAGCAAATAATTGGCTGGGAGACTAAAGAGTCAGTGGCTTGTCTGTCCTTTTGCCCTAGTGACCCAGAGTAGCTAGCATAGGTTAATGAGTTTTACCTTTGGACTTTGCTTCTGTACAGTACTGCTGAAATGCAGACTTTTTAAATGCTCAGGTTTTTAAACAGCTTTGCTGAATCAGGACCATTGTGATCTTACTGTAGAAGTACTTTTCATTTCTAGTTTTCATTTGTCATTTTGGAGAGTGAGGATGAGGCTTTTCATGGTTACATGCAGAGTGACCATAAAAAGGACTAGGACTATGTTGAGTTAAATAATAAGCTGTGCAGTTCCCTTCCTTTTGAATGGACTACAAGAATCCTAAGTCTTTACTTAGTCCACTTCTGTGGATATTGTATATTTTTCCAGGAATCTGGGTCCTCTCTCTTTTCAGGCTGCTCCTAGAAGTTTTTGATCCCAGTGTTCTAAGTAGCAGGATTTCAGGAAACCCCTACAGAGAATAGGGACTACACGTGAAATAAAGGGCTTTAAGAAGAATACTACATTTTACTATTTCCAAAGAATCTCTGTATTTCTGGGAGAAAGCTTCTGAAGCAGGATTGGCATCCTATACCATACATAGAAGCACCAACCTAGTCTAGACTGTGGTCTTACTTGTAGTCTGAGAAGAAACAAGGCTTAAGATTCATAATAATAACTACTGGTTTCAGCATTAAGTCTGAAATCATGTAACTCATACATCTATATCACATACACACACGTTTTGAGTTGACTGCTCACACTTAATTGGGAGTTCTGAACTTAAGGAATTAGGTCCATTGATACCATAGATAAGTCACCTGTGTTAATGAATAGGACTCTTTCATAATGCCATTTGTTGCTTTTAATGAGAGGACAGCTTATTGTACTTCTCTAATTTTGGTGTTAAAAGGAAAGTAGAATAACAAGGAGCATTGTACTGTTCATTTCCCATTTTCTTTTCTCCAAAAAGGAAGCTCACTGACCATAGAAGGGAAGAGAAAGGATAAAAATAATTATGATTGAGTAATCTGAGATATTAAACTTTATATATGATGTTGTTTCCTCTTCTGTGCATGTTTTATGTTAAATGAAGCCTATTAGATAGAGTATAGGCTGTTCAGGAGGAGACAGGCTGAGAACAGGACTGAAGTGTGTAGGAGGAGGGACAGAAAGAGCTGGATGTGCTGTGGGGGAGGATATGAGTACACTGCTTTTAACCACAAATGAACAAAAACTAGCGGAGCTGCAAGTGGAGTCCAGAAGCTGGGAGGAAGGACTCCAGAAACCCAGCCTCTGACAGAGAGAACCCGGACGGTCACCCAGCACAGGCTGCTTCACTGCCCTGCAGGCCGGCTGGGCTCCCCAGTCCTGTGGTTGCCTGACCCCTGGGATTCACTCTCCTGTTGGAGGGAAGAGAGGAATTTGGTGGAAGTTTTGTCCCTTCCCACTACTTTATCTGCGTGCATTTTGAGCTAATTGTTATCAGTAACAGGCATCTAAAAGGGTTGGGGAGAGAGGACGGCAAACAAGCTTATGTTTCAGTGGTGTGGGAAGCAGCATAGGCACCGAGGGTCTGTATTAACAGATGATGCTGGAAACAGTATTTCAGCAGCCCATGAGGCATTCAGGTATAGTCATCTGATGGGTGCTTCAGTCTTCACAATATGGTTTTGGATACTACTTATTTGAAAGCTACTTTCTGTCTACTTGAAACAAAAGACTAATGGTCCTCCCCTGATCTGTACTTAGTATCATGTCTCTGTGTAGAACAAAAGAAAAGTTGCAGAGTTTTTCCGAAATAAACATTCTCTCTCAAAGCAAATCTTCCGTAGGTGCCAAGTTGGAGTTCTACAAAGGTAACAGCCTTTTTTTTTTTTTGATAAAGGTTGAAAATTGTATGATACAGTTTTCAGAATTCCTGTCATCTAATTCACTGTATGAAGTTTTGAACTTTGTCATGTGGCCTCTTCCCTGCTAGGTGTTGAACTGAAACTGTCCACATTAATTTGAATCCCTATTTTCCCTTTATGCATGGAATAATGTAACTTTTGTTTAGAATTACCGTTCTGTTAGTTCTTCCTTAAATTTTGCACTAAATCTGAGATTTGGCTCTTTGGAGTAAAGGGAAGTTACTTTTGCAGAGAAAATTTGCTTTAGTTAAACTACTGTTTGTGCAAAACTGTTTTCAGTTACTCAACAGCAAAACTAAGAGGCTTGTTGAAGTTATTTGTTCATTATGGAAGTTAAATGAAAATCTGCTCAGCAGTACTTTGGGGATTTTTTTTTTTTCAGTAATGGTACAAAACTATGCAGTGAGTGAGGACTTAATGTGATCCAGTTATTATTTAAAATAAAGTCAAATGTGTATGTTTCTTTTCTAGTGTCTGGTGGTAAGCATTACAAAAGTCTTCTATGGGCTAGTGAATGAGATTTGTAGCATAGATGGGTGTTGTATGTCGCTTGCAGCATTTGGCTTTAACACTTTACGCCCCCACCCCATTCCTTCTCCTTCATCTCCTTTGTGAGGCTGCCTTTTGGAAAGCTTGTGGTTGTTCAGTTCTACGCATTCTACATGCTTGCTTTTGAACAGAAAGAGTAAGAATTACATACATTTTGATAGATGCATGCAAGACTTCAGGAACTAATTCAGATGAATGAAGTTAAGGTCTGTTTTCATTCTGATTCATTGTCTGTATGAAGGTTTAGTGAATTAGTGGGTTAGGTGGACTTCGTATCTTCAGTTAATTTGCAAGAACTTTCCTGATACTTCCTCTGTTAAAAGGACTGTGAGAAGAAGTGGAGGGGCACTGGAGAAGAGGGAGAATTATCAGCACAATCACTGCCATGTGACACTCTGTCTATCTAATCAAAATACCATTTAATGTTCAACTGACTTTTTGTTCTTTCCTTAGCAGCAATATCAACTGTTGTAGGTTATTGCAAGTATAGAAATGAGTAAAAAAAGAAATTACTCTGACTGTAAAGAGTACTTAATTCAGGGTCGACATTATGAGGGAATGTTATGTACGCTTACAGATTATGAAAAATGCAGTGAGTGAGGTGAAATTAGATGGTATAAACATCAATTCTTGCTCCTTGATTATTATTATTTTTTTAATACCGTCTCCCTTCCTTTCCCAGTGTTATGTAATCTGTGGGGAAATTGGAGTCAACATTAACTTTCTTTTTAAACCTCTTTATGAAGGCTCAAATAAAAAATGGACTGTTAATAAAATTTTATGTGTGGATGAATACTTGTTTAACAGAAATAGTATATGGAGACCATGGGTTTGCTGGAGCAGGAATATGTGTTTTTATGCCTTGCTCTGGGTATTCAGAGTTCTGCTAAATGTTGAGTTTGCTGGCAGGAAAGAAAATCCATGAATTCTTCTTTATGAACTGTTAATCTCAATTTAGGCATTAGTTAACATTGCTGTTTTAAGGAGCGATCCATATTAAGCCTCTCTTTGTAGTCATTAAGTGCTTCAAAAGCTTTCGAGCCATACTGTAAGAATAATAAATTAAAAACAACCTACAGTAAATAAGGAATCATCCACACTTTACATTGACAGCTGATAGAATAAACATGAGAACTTGGTAACAAATGTGATGTAAGACAAGGTATTTACTTAGTGCTTGGACTGCCCTTTGTGAGCTGCAGCCTTTCACAAGTACAGAATCACAAAACAGTTTAGGTCGGAAGGGACTTCTGGAGCCATCTGGTGTAACCTCCTGCTCAGTGCAGGGCTGACTCCAGCACTGCATCATGTTCCTCAAGACCTTGTATATCCAAGGATAGAGTTAACCACAACCTCTCTAGGCTACGTAGTCCAGGATTTATCCACTACTACTGTGATTTATTTTTTTTCTCCCCTTTTATCCATTTGGAACTTACCTTGCAGCAGCTTGCTCCTTTGCCTCTTGTTTTTTGTGTTTGCCTCTCTGAGAATGGTTGTCCAGGCTGAATGAAAGCACCCAGCCATCCTAGTGGTCATCCACTGGACTTCCAGTTTTTGATCTCTCTCTATTTTAGCCCAAACTGCATACAGATATAGTCTCATGGGTATCAGGGAGAGCTTTAATCATTTTTTCCTCTTGATCTTGCTAATACAACCCAGTCCATGTTTAATCTTTCTTGTTGCAAGGTCTTACTGCTGACTCAGGTTCACCTTTTTGCTTAGGGTGACATTTCATGTATTCATTCCATTTTTTATTTGTGTAGTAATAGTACTTCAGGACAATGAAGAAATCTCTTTTCAGGCTCTGGGAATAGAATTTTGGGTTATTCTGATAATGTTGGGATAACTGGGAATTTTGCCAGCTAGAAAAGAACCATTATGTATAGCTGGTTGACTCTAATAGTTTGAACTTGGACACAAATGTTGCTTTTGTATAAGAGTCCTAACTTGCTGAAATTCCTGTTTCTGAGAATTCTGCAGCATTAGCGTGGTAGGCTAGTATTGTGCATCATCCATGTGCACAATACTTCTTGGATTGCTACAACCAGTCCTAACTGTTAAACATGCAGGATTACTGTCTGATTTATCTTTTCATGTCTTTGACACTTCAGTGCAGGCAGCTCTGCTTTGTTCCCCTCTGAAATGAGGGCTACCCTCTAAGAAAGAAGGTAAATACAAAACTTAGTAGTCTTGATAAGTAGTTTATCAAACCCTGCTTTTTTTTCCAGAAACCTAGAGATTTCCAAGTTACCCTATTGCAAGCTATTGGGTATCCTGTACTGCTAACTTGTATTATATTACTGTCTCCCTCAACTGGGGAACTATTTTTTCAGATCTGCAGGTATCTGTTGCATTGTAAAGTGTATTGATTCTTGGTTCCTGTTGAGCATACTGGAGGTCAGTGGTTGGAAAACTTTGTTTATAAAATGTGACAAGGGTTTGTCATTAGTTACCCATTTTGTAGGTAGGTCAACTTCTAGGCTGTCTGGCTCTACTTCTGCTGGATTTGTTTATCCATAAACCAAGCATTGTTCTTCCTTCACCTTGACCTTTGGCAGTCTCTGTGAGATAAAATTCTGCTAACTCTGCTTTTGTATGTGATTTTTGGAATGTTATTGAAAGCATAACTGTTGATTTGTTGACGAGGGTTCTTCACCATAGCCAAAATATTTGGACATTTTTGATGGTGTCTTGTTCTCTTGATTTGTTTTGGGCTTTTTTGTTGTTGTTTTTTTTGTGGGGATTTTTTGTTTGTTTGTTTGGTTTTGTTTTTGGTTTTTTTAATATAAAAGTGTAGGTTGACAAAGAAGTGATCTGGGGTTGAGAGGGGAGAATGCAAGAACTGACAATCAGTGCATCTAGCAAATTATTTCTAGAAACCCATGTTATCTGGTCATGAGTACAAGCTATTGGCTTTCATCTGTGTAAAGTGTAGATTGAGGACTTCTCAGGAGACTTCTGGCAGGGCTTCTGAAAAGATTTTATTGCCTTCATTTCCCTAGTCATCATGATCTGTGTGTCAGAGTCTTATTCCTCCACTATCGGGTAAACAAAATTGCTGTGATACAATCCATTGCTGATATTTGAGGGTTTATTTTCTGTACCTTTGGAAATTATTTAAGTGAATTTGGAACATCTAGAGGTGAGAATCTTCCTTCTTTTTACTGATGGTAAGTTGTGAAGGATATGGTTAGTATAGAATACAAAAGGTCATTGAAGGATGAGAAAAAACCAAATGTTGTTACGCTTTCTGCCTAAATTCCATAATGGTGTAAGAATGTTTCCTAAATAGTGTTAATTGAATTTGTACCATGCTCGGTAAGAATGGCTGAACACTTTTGCTCATAATGCAGCAAATATTTAATAAAGTTTCTCTTAATATATTTTTTGCTTAATAGATGCCATACATGACTTAAAACATGATGTTTCCATGTAAGTTTCTGGATGCCTTGTGGAATAATGCCTGTGGAGACATCTCTTACACTGTGCTTATGTGCTTGACATAAGGGTTTACCCAGCTCTTATGATTAATATCTGCTTACTGTCTAACTCCTTATCTAAAAGTCCATTATATACTTCAGTATGACTGCCTTTGCATAGGCTGAGGGGCTCAACACCTGAGTGCTCTCTGCACATGTAATTTAGAGTTACCGGGAAATTTCAGGATCTTCCTCCAGAAGCAGCTGAAATAAACTTTGACTTGCCTCTGTTTCATTCCTGCTTCTTAAGAATACATGTGAGTCTGATAGTAACTTGAAATTGTTTTTCAAGATAATTTTGTTCTACAAAATCTGAACCTTTTGAACTTTCTCCGCTATCCTTATTTTTCATCTGCTCTACTCACAAGACTGGTGAGTCCTTCCAGTTGTTAATTCATGTGACTATTCCAATTATTTTATATTCTGAAAATAACCTTCTTAATTGAAAGACTAAGCAAAACTTGAATGTGAGCATGCATCTTGAGAGCAGGAAATGTTGTATGTGCTTCTAACACTTATAACAAAAATTTACTTGCAGTTGCAAATTAGTTTTGGGTAAATGCAGGTAAAATATTGCATCAGCCTGTGCATGAGTTGGGTCAGTTTCTAGTTAATTCTCATACTTGTTTCTTTACAGCAACTGTCTTTAAGAGTAAGGGACCCATTTATTTGCAAATATAATCTCTATGCTAGGTCAGTGTTACAGTACTCTACCACAGAGCAGCACGTGCCATCTCATTTTTGTTTTGGTCACGACTATCATTCCATGCTACATGCTGGTAGTTCACATACTGCAGTCATTGGAACTTCATCTAAGGAGCCATGTCAAAATAGGAATATCAAAATAGTTAAAAATCATCAATTTCAAATTTTGTGGAGAACCCAAATACTCTTATCATTAAAACTCCTAAGTCGTAAGCTCCTATATCCTTTTATTTCAGGCAACTGGTGTATCTTGGGAGGTCTGGGGGAAAAAATTGCTGTGCGTTGCATGGAAGTCCAGGTGTAGGGGCTGTGTGTGCACCAACAGGTGTTGGTGGGTGTATGCATGTCTGCCTCTCCCGACTCCACCCTCTGACAGCTAATGTGTTGGAGCCCATCTTTTTTTCCTGTTGTTGGAGTGACATGTGCCAGACAAACAGTTCCTTGACTCTGGTGATACTGAACTTCAGAGGTGTCTCAAGGGGCACAGTATTGAGCCTGCCTGGCTAGAGAGGACTTTGAGACTTTTCAAGGAGGAGATTTACAGCTGACTTTAAGATCTGGACTAAATTGGCAACAGAAACCGCGGCAGCACTGTCTCTGCTCCTTTTAGTGGACAGGTTTGTATACTGAACTGAGGGGAGAGGTGAGGAGGGATGGCCTTTTGAGAGATGGCTTCACATAAGTGGCTAACCTTGCCTGGGACAAACCACAGCTGAAATGTGGAAGAAGTGAATACTTGTGGAGCAGTGCTGTGAACTCGTCACGTGGCAGTAGTTGCTGGCAGTTGTGTTATAGACTTCCTGTCTTGCTAAAAAGAAAATTAGACTGAACTAGATAAACTTTCTGCTTCAGTGGTGATCTGGGACTTTGTTTAAAAGCATGAGCTGGAAAAGCTGTATTAGGTGCTATATGGAAAGGTTTGGCTTGATTACTTGTTGTTGATGTGGTTCTAATATTTTTTTTTTTTTTTCACTTGATTGAGGCTTCAGCCTGACCATGACAGCACGTAAGGCTGCATAAATACTGGCAATATATGAATGTGCAGTATATATATATGGCAAGTGTTCAGTAAGTTTGTCTTAGTAGTGCTTATAGAACCAAAATGAAGTAGTTCTTAAGTTTTATTGAAAAAAAACAAAAAGTTTTCGTGACACTGTTGAACTTATCTATTAGTATTAACTTCCTCCTTTCCCCACAAAAAAGGCAGCTGGGCAGATCAGTATACAATAATGGTGCAGTACGTGCATGTTCAAGCAAAAGGTTGTTTGATCGCTCTCCTGTATCACAGGATGCTATTTGTATATATGTAGACATTAACACTGGAGTTAGAATTAATTTCTCTTCAGGCAGGTAATTACTCTCCACAGCTCAATTAAAATAACAAGGTTAAACAGCTGTTTCGTACCAAATTTTACTTTTAGGGGACTGTGCAAAAGTAATTTCTATTTGAAACGTGATCCCAATTTAAGTTCTGTGATTGGTTTTCCTAAAATAAGCAGCTGCAGATGCTTACTGTAAAATAGTTACTAAGTTCAATGGGAATGCAAATGTAACCCATGACACTTTAATGGCTCCACACTAATGATACTGCAGACATGATGTATCATGTCAGATATGCCTGTTAATATCTCTGTTGTAAATGAGCATGATGTGCTCTAATGGTTGTGAAGAGGACAATGAGACTGAGATAATGATCAGCATGTGATCTTTTCTTTCCAGGCATGTCAACCCTTTTTACGTTCAAGATCTCAAATTAATTTTTATCTCTTAAAACACTTGTAGTTAAACTTTGAGATCTTTTACCCTAAGATTTCTGAGCTCGTCTTTGGAGTGAAAATCTGATTGTTTTTTTCAAATAGAGAATTTTTGCTCCTTCTTAACATCTATTTTCCATTAGGTACGATCTTCCTAAGTTACCTTCAGAGTGTATTTTTTTTGGTGAATTATATTTGCTCAGAAGTGAGACTGCTTAGTACTTTTTTTGAAAATCCGAGGGAGATGTGTAAGCATGGGAGGAAAGGAATTTCTTTTTTGTGCTGTGGCAGCAGAAAAATGAAAGCTCTTGCTATGAATTACTTGCTCTGATATATATATCGCAGAAATCAGTACTTCCTTCTGAGGGAGTTGCATATTTGAAGGGTCTGCTTTCAGTTCGGAAGTCTCAAGTAGTGACTTTATCAGGGCCCTGTGGTGTTGTCCTGGTTTATTGCAAAGCTCTGCAGAAATCGGACCAGAGAACATTCCATAGTATTTTGGGTTTTTTTTCCTAAAGTTTTCTAAAATTAGGTGCAAAGGGAGCAGGATCTCTTCTGCTCCTCCCGTGCCAGCCCAGCTGTCATGTGGTTTACCCTTGGCTTGTTCCAGTCTGGGGCAGATCAGGGTTTAACAATGTTGTGTGTCCTCAGTCAAAGCAAGAGTAGGTTGTAGTCTGCGGTTTTACATCTGATTGTGCCAATTTCTGGCTTCTGATAATGTTTCACCTTTTGGGAGTTTTGAGACGACTTAGAGTGCGTAAAGAGTATGGACATCAGCAAAGCAGCAGAACTTAGGCACAGACAGAGAGCAGGGAAAAAGAGGAAAAGGAGAGTAAGTTGCTCTATACAGAATGGGAATTGTATATTGACCATGCCTGGTGCTTTCAGTTCAATATATTTTTTAAATTAAAAAAGAAAAAAAGTGAACTGGAAATCCCTAACATCGCAGAGGAAGAACTCTCTGGTGCCCTAGGACGTACAGTGGAAATCATGCAGGCAGAGCTGAGCAAGTGCTGCGCCATCTGCTAGATAATCTGTAGAACAGATTACTTATTATGATGCTCCCTCTAAAGGGAAAACAGATAGGCTTGAGGAATTGCGTGAAAACAAGTATGTGAGATTGACTTTTCAGGTTTAGTTCATCTTATGCAGGCACTTGCAGCAGAGAGCTATTATACTGTATCATTCTAATTAATCTTTATTTTGCTCTGAGGATAAAGACCTACTGCTGCTCTTAAAATCCCTCAGAGGAGATTGGGGGGATTGTTGCTTGCCATATACCTGTGCTAGCAACCTCTAATGTGGATAGATAAGGAGAGAAAATTGCCTGTTAGTCCTTTAATTTTCATGTTATTGCAGCACTAACGAACTGTGGTGAAAGACTTTTACTTGCAAAAAAGGATCTGAATGTGCACAGAACTGTCACGCAGGTGTGCCTCCTTGTGGGGCTCTTTTCAGGTGTCCCTGATGCTAGAAGTTCTTGTTTTCTCTCAAGACATAATGTAGTATGGAATTTAGTTTGCTTGCTTCTGAAGTAGTAACAACCTGAAACAAAACCTTTGGCAAGAACAGCCAGCCTGTCTTACACTGTGTATCCTATTCACCTGCGTGGTTTTAGTGATGTTATTCCTGTTATGTTTTCCTTTTTATTCTTAGATATATTTTAGAACTTGCTTGATATTTCTCAATTTTAGATAAGCTAATCACATATATAAAAAATAATCTCATGTCTGTCTTTCTTTACCTTTTTTTATTTCTCTGGTAGCTGTCTCAAATCACCCTATAAATCCATCATCTCAGGCAGCCTTACATATATGTTATGAACTTAGAGCAGGGGTAAGAAGATAATTACATGCAGAAGCCCTTCAGGGTACTAAAGGCACAAACAGAATGGATTCTTTATATTGCCACAGTGAAGAAATTGCTAGTGAAAAAAAGGCAAATTCAACTGAAATACCTTTCTTGGAAGTTGTTTTTATGATTGTCTCTTTTTCCCAACACTAGCAGTGGTAGTGGTAGCAGTGTAGTCAAACTTGTTGATGAATGCTCTAGTTAGCTTATAAATCTCTAAGTAGCATCACAGCTGTAATGATGAGCTACAGGAGAGCTTTATAACACTGAAATGGAGTATGCTGGTTGTAGAGACGAAGCAAATCTCTGGTTTTGATCCAGTGGTTTACCTGTAGAATTATAAGTCCATGCTTTGAAAAAAGTGGAAAGAGGGAAAACACAGCAGTATGTTTCTACATTTTCCATGCTGTTCTTTAGTGTTTTCCGTACAATTGTTTCCCCTACATCTTTATACTATGTTTTACTTTGTGTGGGGCAGGGTAGGAGAAAGCTTAAAGGGGTTTGTAGAAGTATAGTTACTGCTTAGCTTTGACATCAGTTGTTGCTCACTTGTGTGATTTCTGTACCTAAACACCTTCTTCGTATCTTTTAATGTGATAATCTGTTCCTAGATTGAGTTTCAAGGTAACTGTACCCTTGTGATAAAGAAACATGTGATCACTTGTGTAAATACATGCATATTTAAGGATGGCAGTGCACCCTTACCTTATAATACATTCCAGTGCATGCTGAAGTTTGTGCCTTGATTTGTTTTCCTCTTACTAAACGTTTCTCCTGTATTCCAAGCAATATTATCTCTTTTGGTATATTTATGATAATCTTTGTGTTAGCTGATCCAAACTGACCAGGAAAAACAAGGTTGTTCCTCTTGCAAATGTGTATTCAGCCCTTTTAGAACATGAAGTTCAATATAGTTTTATTTCCCAAACTGCCACTCTTTATGAATAAGAAACAATCTGTACATGCTGGGTCAAGCCACTGGGCATTAAGGTAGTAACTGTAAGTAAGGAAAAGCAGTAATGCCAGATTGGAAGCATCCGTAGTATGAAGGTGCTATAGCTGCCTGCTGATGGAAGTAGCAAATATGCTTTTGTCTCAGTGGAATTGTTTTTTTTTCTTTTAAATGAGGGAGCAAAAGCCTATAGTCGAATTCCCAAAAGATCCTGCCAGAAGGTGTGTAAATAATTGAGCTAACCTGGACATATTTGAATATTCACTGAACTAGACAGTAGGACAAAAGAAAATCTGTTATTTTAATAATCCAGGCATGCCGTGGGTGTAGAATGTCTGTTGTGCTCTTGGAGGAGCTGAGTGTTACCAAAAGCATGAAGACTGGTCTGTACTGTATGTCCATTTTTGGAAAAACATAGTTGTGGTGAAAAGATGCAAGTCTGGCATATAGCTTTATGATTAAAAGCTAGCAAGATCAATAAAAATTATTTAACTTCAGTGGCTTTATGTCTAGCTTTGACTGTTGCTACAGTGTTTAAGCTGGTTAATTTGAGACATTTCAGAGAGACTTCAGAATTAATGTGTTTTGATAGCTTCTTTTAAGGTTATTCAGCAAAAATACTCTTTTATGAAAGCAGATCAAATACAGCAAAAGGCTACTATGTCTGCAACTTTTTTGTGATTTTTGGTAATAGTGTGTTAAAACAGGCGGGTGAAAAATGTTTATGCAGCAAGAGATGTAACGTCTTAGTCGTACTTTAAGAGGGTGAGCCTGAATGATCTAGAGGGAGGCTAAAAAAGGCTACTTCTAGAAAGTTACAAATGAACATTTTATTATCTACTACAAATTCTTACTTAACCAAGTCCATTGCCTTGTGCGGTGATAATACTGCATAACGTATCCATGAGGATGGGAAACAGTGCCTGCCAGCACAGCCACAAGAGGAGTTGGAGTATGTGATTGGGATACATAAGGTTAGCAAATTTTTCTTTATGTTTATTATAATTAATCAACCTTTTTTCTTAATAAAACTTTTTTTTTTTAATAGGAATTTGTTTACCAGAAAGCAAAGTGCAAGATTTGAAAAACCAAATGATGTGGGATGGAAGCTGTTTGGAAAAGTACCTCTGAGAGAAAACTCACAGAAAGATCCAAAGAAAATACAAAAGGTATTTGTTTAATTCTGTGTTAGGGTTAGTGGTGAATGTAGAAGCCAGTTAAGTTTATGATCTGTGTATAAGACTGTGAAGCCTGTTTGAGTTGCACACAATTTCTTGGACAGTATCAAGGAACGTTCTTCACTGAAATTTTTCTTTTTACTTCCATTATAACACTGCCGTTCAAAAGAATATATGTTCTACATGGTCATTACATTGAGTACTCCATGAAACCACATACCACTTTGGTATAAAGCATTTCATGTGAAGATTCAGACTATATGAATGTGTATTTGTTTTTTATGATCAAGCTTAGTAGGTATTTTGAAAATCTTTCAATCTCTTTATCTTGTTCTAGCTTTCACTGGTTTGTGGCCTTTGGGTCAGACCCATCCATAACATGCTGTTTGAAGGGAAATTGTGTTCTGCTGGGCCTTGGCTTATTTGTGTTTAAGTAGTAGTTAAAAATACGTAATTTCAAGATAGAGTGAATGTGGTAGAGTGCCAGAAATGTGTTGGAATGCTGGTTTCACCCATTCCTTGTTTTCTGAAGTATTTGCTGTTTGGAGTTGAAATTTTCCATGTGTGAGCCTTGATGAAAATTTGATTACTGACTTGAAATGTCAGAACAATATAATACAGTTAAGGATAAGTGAATAGAATAAAATTGATTATTTTTTTCATGTATGGTATATTCGAAAGGGGGTGTGTATTGAAATTGTATATTGAAGTGGTTCCATGAATAGAGAAAAAGTTTAAAAGCATCAGAAACACCAAAAAATTTAGATTTCTCCTTGTCTTCATTGCTGCTTAACTAGTTTTGACATTGCTTTTTACATGTATATCTGTTGCTTGTATTTGCCAGGAGTTAGATCCATGATTTGTCAAATTTTAGCAGCTTTTTTTGAGGGCAGGGGATGAAGATGTTATAGAAAAATCCTTTCAGGCCTTGCTTATTGTGCCATAAGAGAATAAAAAACACAGTGAAAACCCCTTTTCTCCTTCTTTGCATACCCCTTCTCAAGTTTTAGCATTATAATGTTGTTGAAAACATAACATTTCAGAGGACTGGTTCTACTGCAGATAAACGCAAGCACATTGCTAGTGAGCCAAATAACCTGCCTTCCCAAGAGGGAGAAATCTTGTGAAATCCAGCTATGTGGTCAGTAGTTTATGAGCTGCTCTTTCAGTGAGAAGAAAGCATCCTCTTTCAATCTGTCTCACTTGATCTGGGATTTTTGGATTGCATGTAGGCATTTTATGTGTTTGGGGCTTTTGTTGTATTTCATTTGGTTCTCACTTCCTTATTCAAACCACTGTGGGAATAGGAAGGTTTGCATGGAGAGAGACCATGCAGTTACAATCTCAAAACCAGCTGCTGTGTGTGAAATGAGAATGCTGATTTGAAGGACTGTGCTGCTTAATTTAGAGTAAAGTGCTCTGGAAATCCAGGTGTGTCATGTGACTGTTCTTAGCTGTAGCTACGTGTTAATTTAAGTGAAGTTCAAGCAGCTTTTTGAAGTTGTCACGATGATCAACCGTTCAGGCTTTATCTACAGCTTGTCTTGATACAATTAACAGTTCCGAAGCGTTCACCAAAGATTTTTGATGACACAATTGAAGAGCCTTAATCGCAGTACTCTGACAGTGTATTTTATCGTAGTCATCTGCTCTTTGATGAGAGAGTAAATCATTTATTAAGATTTTGTGGTTGTTGTTGGTTCTATGAATATTTTCTCCTTTAGACTCAAACTGTCTTGCATCGTGAGTACTTAGTGTTCCTAGAACGTTACAACTTTGGTTGTATTAAATTTGTTAGAAAAAAGTAGCTATTAAAGAATTGGGTGGTATGGCATCCAACCGTTAGTGAGTTTCTGACAAGGTTGCGAGTCTGAAACAATTGTCTCCAATGCCTCTTGGATAACAATAACTAACCTTTCCTAATTTATTTTGCGCTTTCATGAAGTTATTTTTGACACGTAGAATTTCTGAGACATGGGTAGTGCTGTAAATAACTAACCCAGCCTCACCAGCACTCAAAAGCACGTCTCAATTTAGGTTACCCCTGACAGGTTGCTTTGACAATGACAAAGTAGCACTTGTGTTGCAGAGTTTTTTGCCCATTTAGAGATACGCTTTTAGCCCCTTGATTGTGCCTAAAGAACTTGTATATATGTAAGTAGAGGAGGTGACAGCATATGGCTATTGGGATGATGCCTGTTGGCCAACCCCAGTTCCTTCTTTCTGGAAAAAAGGGTACTAGACCAGAAGAATAAATGCTCTGGGTCTATTTCTACCTTGAGGTATGTATTTTATTTCCAAGGCCAGAAGAGTAGGTGCTTGAAAGATTCTTATCTCGTGTATTGAAGAATTTGGAGGTATGCAATGAAATGTGGGAGTTGGGGAGGAAGATTGCTGTGATCAGGGTAAATGGTTAGAGTCCTAGTAAATTATTTCAGTATCTGCACTTTTTCCTATGGGGCATGAAACACGGTGCCTAAACTTTTTCTTTTATAGGTGACTGTTAATTGTCTGCACTTTATGTGTGCTTTACTTGAAATTTGGCTTGGTTTGGTGGTATTTTTTTTTTTCTTCTTTAGTTTATTTTTCTTTCCAGGTGTGCTGGGGCCTTTCTTAAAGTGCAATGGGAGTTACGCTTGCATTAGATGAAATCCACTATAGACACTAGGTGCCCTGAGAAGCTGGTTGTTTGGGGATGCACAGTTGGTGACTGTTTTGGAGCTTGAGACTCCGTATCTTGATCATCAGTGTTTCATGACTTGACTGCCACACTGTCTTACGCAAAGAGATGTGGAAAACATCGTGGAACACTCTTACATGAACGTGTCAGTATGGGAGCTGGGTCTTGAGGACTGTGCAGGGAGCTGCGAGGCCCTGAACAATGATGGCAATATCGTAATTGTTCATGGAACTCTGTCAGCTCTATGTATTGAGTGAAGTGTGTTGAGCACACAGTCTGAGTGGAAAATGCCACCTAGACAGAAGGGACTAATTCAAAATCTAAGTATTCTTTTAACAT
Source organism: Burhinus bistriatus (assembly GCA_013397275.1). NCBI lineage: Eukaryota > Metazoa > Chordata > Aves > Charadriiformes > Burhinidae > Burhinus > Burhinus bistriatus. The sequence continues at coordinate 213,274 of VYXH01001734.1, forward strand.
AGCGTTGTGTGTAACTTCTGTCCACTTCAAGAAAACTAAACTGGAAGGAGAGAAGGGAGAGTTAGTTTTTCTGACATCATGAGAAATCAGCAGGGTTTTGAACCCTGCTGTCTCTTGAGCTAACATAGCGATTTGTAGCAGCAGTCACCTGTCCATGCCAGGAATTTCTGATTATATTACACAACTGGGCTTGTGCAAACTTGATGAGAAATAGTTAGACATTGCCATGTGCTGCTAGCCATAGTTACCATGGGTATTGCTTCCTTCCTGTAGTACACTTTATTCCTTCCGTCTTCTGTATGTGCAGGATTAGTTGACTTCATTCATAGGATTCAGTTCTCCGACAGGCTTATTTCTAATGTTTTGTGCTGCTGACATGATGAACAAAAGAATTGTGTGTTGGCGTGCCCTTGTAACTAACTTTTCATCACTCTGCCTCTTGGGGATTCATCTGGATTTGTACTGAAGAGATACTTAGTGCCCTGTTGAAGGGTTTCATGCCTATTTCAGGGTGGCAGAAAACTGGCAGGCTTCTGAGAGGCTGTTACTTGAGGTGCCTCAAGTTTGGGAAAGGGTGGAGATGTTGACTGTGCCTTCCTCTTGAGCTTGACCCTGTCCCTCCTGTTCCAGTTCCTGCCTCTGTTGGCGCTGGTACTTCAAACAGTGGTTGTTTATTGGGCAAGAGCCTTGCCGTTCTCTGGCTGCTCAGGCTTGGCTTACTGATTCTTTTCAAGGAAAAAACCCAAACGTATTCATACCATGGAGTCCATGTCTTCCGACAAATTGTCTGTTCACAGTGATGTTATTGTCTATGTGGTAAAACACTCATTAGCCCATAGATTGTAGGAGTCTCAATCTGCCTGACTACAGAGACTCTTGAGTAGTGTTTCTATTAGCAAAATGTTGGTCTGAGTTAATTCTGAAAGGTGACAAATTCTTCAATGTGATTTTTACTTGATTGTGGTTTCCTGTCTTGTGGGGGGGGGAAGTTCAAGTTGCATGTAACTTGTTTAGACTATTGAAAGTCCTTTGGATTATCTAAGATGCCACAAAATAGCCTGACTGTAGTAGTAGCTACAGTTACCGATTTCTGTTTGTGTCTGTCCTCAAGTTTCGCATACCTAGGGAAAATCCATCTGATTGTACCTGCTTGGTATGAAGCTCTTTGCACAGGAACTAAGGTGACTGAGCCACCAAGCAATCCTTCCTCAAGTCAGCTTCTTTTGCTTCTGGACAGACATCAAAGAAATCCTTTGTGCCAGGTCACTAATTAGAGCCCTGTGACTATCCCATTAATTTGGCTGTAGACTCCTATAGTGAGTTCATTGGTATGTTCATGGTTCCATCTTTTGATACCTTTATATTTTTTTTTTCCAGAACAAGATGAACAAAGTTAACTGCAAACTTAGTCTTCTGAAAGATGAGGATGTTAGTGTACGCATTTATATGAAGGGAATAATCTTTAAGTACATTCATATTGTATGTTGTTCTGATAGTTTCCCCATAATAATCTCATCTGGGATTGAAAGAAATTTGCAAGAAAGAATGCAATTGCAAGGTATATGTTTATGTAAAGCATGAAAGAGGGGCGAAAAAAGTAGTTGAACTGTGAAGTGGCTAAAGATTGTTCTTAGAAATACCAGTTCTTATTTCCTTCCTGCCTGCTACTTAATAAATAAACAATGAAAACTCCAGATGCTCAAACATCTGTTGCAGTTCACAAGTTGAACGTTATTATACCACAGCTGAAGAAGTACATACACAAACAAATGAGGCCAGACACAATTTTTAAGGAGCAGTAGCATTTTTTCTGTCTGACCTCTGACCAAAAGAACGAGCAGACAGGTTTTTGAGCACATAAACCTTTTCTCAAATCCTATAGAAACTTCTAACAGCACTCACATGTTCAACAAGTATATGTAAGACATAGCATCATAATCTATTTTAACAATGTGAGAATTAAAGTCACTCCAGCTAAGTTGGTGTTTGGCCTACTTTTACTGCTGACAGTATACATGAATTTTTCTCTTTTGATAAAGAATCAGTATTGGCATAGGCTAAGGTTGGATTGATTTGCATCGTCACCAAGAGGTTTTATAGACAGTTTTTATCCAGTTAAATGTTTTAAAGCTTAAAAGCTGTCAGAACAAGTAATCTTGTCTGAGAAGCTGGAAGTACATTTACAGTGGAGGTTTGCATGATTAATTTTTTGTATCAATTATCTTTAGGAATCCTGCTTGAGCAGAACTGGTTATGTCAGTTGCTTTTGTAATTGATGTGTGAAAATGCACTAAAAGTCAGATGACAGTACTTCACTGAGAGTAATAACTGAAGTTAGATTCTCTTCCAGTAGACTGTAGAGCTCAGCTGGGCCACTGTTTCTTTTGGGATTGGCAGGAACGACAGATGTAAATGCCATATCTTTGCACCTTCTTTCCCCCACCCCCCAATGGTTTTGTTAGTGAATGCTCTTGAAAAATAAATTCCTTCAAGAATTCAAGAAGAGGTAACATTGTTCTCAGCATATCTTTTGGTTGTCTCCTCTCATGTGACCAGTTTTCACAGAACTTGTTTGCAACTGGCCGGTCAAGATTTTGCGTATTAAGAGAATAATGTGTATAGGGGAAAGTCAGATTTTAGCTATATCCTAGAGACATGTTACAGCTGTCTTCCTCAAAGGAGCAGTTTAAATGAAATTACTTTTTTCTATAATGTATGTCTGTTCTTTTTCTGTAATACAAAAATCCATTTTTTTTAATCAGTGTGTAATTTTTTTCCCTCCCAAATATGCTATGAACCTATGGAGACTGTTCCATTTAACTTTATGTATATGAATTCCAATAAGAGCTCAATGGAATGTCTTCATTTTCTTTGAGTTTTAATACCAGTAAAATTCAGCACATATAACACTTGAGGCCTTTCAATATCCATCTTTACTAATAAATTCAGGTCTAAATATTTTATGATCTCATTTGCTGACATTCCATATCAGAATATTTAGAATTTCTAATGGCAATTCCTTAATAATAAAAAGTAGCTATGATTTTTAACCTAGGGATTGTCATCTTCCCAAACTTAGAAGTATTTCTGTTCTGAAAGCTGTAGTGCACTCTCTTGGGGGGGTGGGGGAGACTTCTTTTTTCTTCCCTCCCCACCCCCCCCATAAGGATAAGGATTCACATAAATGAATTGCTGGGGAGTTGGATTCCAGCCATGAAGCCACCAGTAATGAAAACAGTCTGCTCACCTCAGATGCAGTGGAAAACTACAGGGGTTTACATGCAACTGTGGGTAACAAGTTTGTCTGTGTGAGGCCGTAAGAGCAGATGGCAGGCATGCAGTAGGTGGAGTGGCAGCATAAGAGTTTATAGCCAGGCTTTTCGCCTTGCTTGTTCTGCCTTACCACTACAGCAGAGTCATATTCTTCTATTGTACAAGCTGCCAGCAGTGTGTTCCCACCCCCTCCTACCAAACTGTTTTGATTTTTATTTTTTTTTTTCCCAATCATTCCTGTATTTCTTTCTTTCAAGGAGAGGGGGAGATGGAAAACTGTCATTCTTTCTTGGTACCAATGATAAAATTTCCCAACTGGGCTGTCTTCAGCTGGAGACACAACAGGCTTTCTTTTGGGAGTGATGCACTAACAGGAAATAAATCCATGTGATTTACCAGTTATGTTTTTCTGTAATAATTAGATCATTACTATATGTGGGATCAACATTCTAGTCAATTAAAATCAATTGTACTTAAGAAGCTTACTCTGCAGCATATGATAAAGTGAAAATGAGCTCTCGAAACAGCTAAGTACCTTGCTTGGCTCATAGGTGATGCTCCTTCATGGGATGGGTAGTTAAGCTTATAACAGTACTCGAGGAAAAACCTTTGCATTTGATTTGGGTCAGTTATCATTCAAGTTGATCTTCATTTTCCTTTTTTTTTTTAAGCTATAATCCTTATTGATTAATAAAATCACTTCAAGCCTGTTTTTTGGCTTGGACCTATTAGGTAGAAAAGAGCTGCAGAGCTGCAGGACCCAGCAAGAAATACTGAAAGAGATTACTAAAACCTATGCTTTAGGCAGACAGTGATAAGAGCTGCTGTTGACAGCAGTATGTTTTATCCAGGAAAACAAACGACTCAGAGAACAGTCCCCCAGCTTGCTGATGTGTGGAGGTTCTCGTGCAGCTCTGTGTGCAAGCACTCCAGGTGGAAGCTGTGCAGCATGGCTACCTGCCACCCTGTGTTCTGCTTCCTCTTGCCCTCTGCTGATGGGTGGCAGTTGTCTAAAAATACCGAGCTTTTCTAAGCATTTGTCTCAACCATGTGTTAACGCTGTATTCAGATAGGCGATTCAGGGCCTTTTGAAGAGGAAGTGGCTGGTTCAAGCTGGCTGCTGACTCTGGCAGGAGCTAGATCTACAATTTTGGATAAAGCATTGTCTTCTGCTGATACTGAGTTTGTCTTTGGATAGATCACTTGATTAAATCATTGTGACTAATGGCTGTAGCTCTTAATGGCGGGGTGGGTGTTTGCATGTAGACTTCATTCACACTTTAAAGTGTTCTAGGCTATAAACTGTCTAGTGCATGTTTTTTTCTGTTCTGCAGTAGAATTCCGAGGGTGTAAATGATTCACTTCCTGTGTTCTCCTTCTCTGGGTTCATTTCTATTTGTCAGCCTTCAAAAAGACAGAATTTAGATCTGTCATGGTGTTCCTTTTTTAAAAGAAGTTACTGTGGTTGGTCTAAAACTAACCTATGCTTATTCTTGTTGCAATCTCTAGAAATAAAGGTTTAACTCTAATTTTCCCACCTAAGAATTATAACACAAAACTTGCAAGTTGCCTTAAAGCAATGCTATTTCATGTCTTTCCTTCTGATCCAATTAAAAATATTTTTATTTTATTGTAATCATATGTAAAGGGCATCTAATTTTTGTGAAAGTAAATAAAAATAAGTAAAGAAAGGAAACCTGTTTTGTCACTGATGAAGTCCTAAAATATATTTTTTTTTCCCCAACAAGAAGAAATGTAGTAAATAGATTATTCAACAATTCCAATAGGTTGTATTACTCTACAAAGAGTGTGTTGCCCTTGCCCTGACTTGAAAATTACCTGCCTCAAACAAATCTACTATCATATTTAAACAGATAAAGCAAGAGTAATAGCTTCCATCTACAGTAAATGAAAGTGTAATTTAATACTATGGCAGAAGAATTGTTCCTTAGTATTTTAATAATAAAAGAACGTGATATGACCCACCCAGGTATCATGATCTAGCAAAGAGTCTAGTTGCCAAAGTGCTGCTTTTGATGCTCTTGAAACGTCTTCCCATATGTTATGAACACATGAAAGCACAGAAAAGGTTATGAGCATTAGGCTAACAGAAAATTATAGGCTTTGAGTATAACTTTTAACAGTTATGACAAGCTATAAAGTGTTCTTTGAAAGGAAGTGAGAGGGTTCCCCCCTCCTCCCCCCCGGCCTTTGCCAATTTTAAAACTTTTATTTTAGTTTTATCATGCTCTAAAGCTCCTTGTATATTGTCTTGGTCAAAAGCTGAAGGGATCCTAAATAGATGTAACAGGTGCTGTTTAAGTGTAGGTATCTCCTTTCTGGAATAAAGATAACTAAATAGGTAGAAGTATAAGCTTTTCTTTATTTGTTATTGCAGTAAAAATGTCAGCTGCTAGTCTCTACTGAAGGGTCTGTTTCAATGCTAGTGGTATGTTTTAGGGGGAAATGCAGTAAGTTTAAAGTTGTCCAGTGAGATCATGAGGTTTGTCTTAATTGAAACAATCACTTTGTAGCCCAAGTTGATGCTTAGCATTAGACGGAATATAAATTCACATGGCACAAAATTATTTTTAAGTGCAGGAAACCACAAATTTATGGAAAAATGCTTCACTTTTGAGGATGAAGTACACAGCCCTTCTTACCCCCAAAATTTCAAGGCTAGGCAAGACAACTTTTCAGAAGACCTGATACATTGGTGGAAGTTTGTTCTCACTTGCTGTTAAATAAGAATCCAACACGTAGCTGGCATGTGTGTGTCTGATAGTGCTTATAGATAGATACTTGAACACCTACATCTTTGTGTAGCCAGTAAGTTTTTTCAGTGTGGTAACCTTCCACTGTGTGTGCTGATAAGCAGCACACTGGGAGGCTTTTGGATTTTTTTCCTTCTCCCTACGGGTTTTGGAATGAAAATAGAAGTCTGTAGAGAGCAAGCCTGGAAATACTGGCGTATACTTTTGAATGTTGCATTGCACAAACACTTGGCAAAACATGAAGTGAAGCAAAACTGGAGATAAATCCTTAAAGGCAGGCATGTTAGCTTCTACAAATTGTGGTGGAACTGCCTATCCTAAGAGGAGACTAGAACTTGGACTGCTAAAATGTAAAATTAATTGAGAAACTCTGTTAGACTTCAGTATGTTAATTTTGTGTTAAACAGAAGCTAGCTCCCAAGAAACAAAACCCAAAGATTTTCTCTGTCTGTCTTCCAGTTTATACATCTCTAACTTAATCTAAAATTAAAGAATGGGACAGGAGAGCGAAGATTTTGAAAGGCTAACTCTTACTGGGCTCACTAGCAACAACAAAGGAAGCTGATGTTCTTTGGCTCTGCAAAATGAATGGAGTTACTGTATGTGTGTTACTAGAAACCCTGAGGATCCAGATCCAAGGATTTTAAAATACCAGACTGGTACTTTTTCCTTAAGTGTCTTTCTGAAGAAAGACTGGCAAAATATTTCTTCAAATTTTATGTTCTCATTCTCCCTCTCCCTCTCTGAGAACACTTGGATCTCATTTTTCAACATGATTTTATTACACATTTTTTGTGCCTGTTAGTAATTTCCACATAAAAATTTTATTTTGCTCTACTGAGAAGTCATCTCTTTAGCATGACAAAGTTCAGTGGAAACAATTTAATGACTATTAAATCCTGGAAATAGTCATTGCTTTAAGATAGACTATGAAGGTATGTTGCTTTCTTTCATATACTTTATATTTGTGTTAAAAAGCTATAATCTCTTCTCCTCAAGACTGAACCTTAAGTTGTAAAGATTATATTAAGGAAAATTTAAATGTTGATACAATTTTTTGTAAAATTAAACACAGAATGCACAAGAGTCTGCCAGTCTCAACAGATGATGAGAGATAATATGAAGCACAGCATCAGTAGGAGTACAAAAGAAGATTTTATTAGACATGTAAGAAATGGGGACCAGTAACTGCTCCAAGGGTAATTTCAGGGATCAGAGAAGCAACATGGATGTAGAAAACCACTCAAAAAGGCTTAGTGAAATAGACTTACTGCCTTGTTTTTCTATCATTTCTAAGGCCAGACAAGTATCAAAATTGAAAAGGTCGGAGATCCTCAGAGATGCACAAATTTTGATGAGGAAGCAGAATAGAAATTAGAGGAGGGATTTGAAAAGAGGGGAAGTGGCATATGGTTAAAAATACCAAGTGAAGTACCTTTTCTCACAATAGTTTGGTGTACATACTGAAGTCCCATAGCTAAATACAAGCCTGCACATACTTACCTACATAGACGTTTGCAAACAAAAATAGTAACTGCACGCTGTGGTGGGTATCTGAATGGCATAGTAATACAAGGTTTTGTGCATTGCAAAGTAGATGGCATTCCTGGGTGGCTTTTATGCTGTCTTGAAGATTGCAAGAATTTGAGGTCATATTTGCAACTAATTTGAGAACATGCAAGATAAAATGCCGTGTTCCTGTGACTCCTTTCCTGCATCCCAGAGTTAACCTGGTGCTTTGGCCATTTTCAGAATAGCGTCAGCATGAAGCTGACGTGGCATGGAGAGTCCTTGTATTTCTGGGTCTCACTCGGAATGAGGAGGACAGTTCTGACATGCTCTTCAGCCAGGCTGAAGAGCATGTTATTTGAGACTAGATAGGAAAGATAAGTTTTCTTCTGCAACGTCAGCGCTAATGTGAAATGTTGGAAGAAAAAGTGGCTGAGAGATTATTTGGAAGGGTATGGTGCTGAGGCTATACAGAAAATTGAGGTGGAGAGATCAGTGAGCAGACAGTTCATGTAAAATTATGTTTTTACATGAAGTCCATATCCAGTGTAATCCTGGTGGAAGTGATATTTAAGGAAAAGGCTGAAAGCAGGTGTTCATAGTATTTTATTCTGGCAGGTGTTCATAAAAAAAAAAAAAGTAAAATAACCTTTTAGCATGTATTCTCTTGCTCAAGCACTTATCAGATGCTTGCCATACCGGAAGCCTTTCTTGTAGATGTTTCCACTTGTTTGATACTATAGTGTATCAGATAGTATCAGTATATAGGGAAACTGCATATGTTTGTATATGCAGATTAAATTACATCCTTTTCAGTGTTCTAAGTAGTAGGGGTTTTTGTTTGTTACTGTGACTCATACTGGAGTCACTTGTAAGAGTATACTGCACAGTCTGATTACAGATCCCGCATTTGACAATAAAGAGCTGTTCTTAAGCTACATGGTTCATAGGTATGTTTTGTTTCTCAGAGTACTTCAAATATAGGAAACTACTCTAGGTTTGTCCACTGTTGTGTTTTGGTTTTTTTTTTCAATAAAGCATGTCACTCTATGTGAACCAACAAGCAGTTAAATTATTTACATATATCACAAATGAAACATGAACCCTGAGGGTGAGAACCATCTGATACATAGCATGTTGCATGATTAGAGGTGATAGACTCCAAAATAGCAAACTGTTATTCTTTCTTGGAAGACCTAACTTGGCCTTATCTAGACATAGGTTTTAAATGTTCCTTAATTTGATGACTCTGTTGCTCAAAATACGATGCTATAAAAATACATATATGTAAAAATTGTTAAAATAGTCCAGAGGCTGGAGCACGGGGCTGCAAAGCAGAGTATGTGGCTTCTAGTTCTCTCTTTACTGTTAACGTTTTGGAAGATGTGTGCATTATTTTATTCATTTAACTTCAGCATGACTGTGCAGGACAAAAGTTGCAAGCCCAAGTTCTGTATCACTTGTAATCAGAAGAGAGAAGTAGATGCTTTTCAGGGGAAAAGGGGGACACTCCAGAGCATTGGAAATGATGCCTAAAAATAGGTAGTGTGAGGTTTTCCTCATGTGAGCTGGCCATGGTCTCATACCCTTACATTGCTTAAGCATTGTTAATTTGTTAAGTATGGAATGGGAGAATACTGTGGTACTAAACGTAAGAAGGGTGTCCTGGTGGAAGAAAAACTTCATGCACATAATGTTGTTTCAGTCAAGTTCAGTCATCACAGTGCTATCTTCTGCTCTGGTATCCTTTCTGTAATGGAAGAGGATTAAATATATATATATATGGGTAAAGCAAGTAGGGCTGATGGTTCTTGAACCATTAATAAATTGTAGGACTTGCCAGATCACCAGCAAAGTGTGCAGGTTGAGTGTGCAACTCAGATTTCTCAGATCAGTAATAATGAATTGCATTTCAGAGTAGTTTTGTAGTGGTTTTGGAGTTATATAAAAAGTCCTCATATATATCCCTTAAGGAGTTGTTTGAAAGTTTAATGGCCAAGCTCAGCAGTTTGTATTCTCTTTCTGTTAAGTTTTGAAGGATATTCTCTATCTTTGCCTGAGGTGTCAGTCTCTTTTAAGTCGTACTGTATATGTAAGAGCCTCCATTAAAATTACTTTTTTATGGCTTGGAGCCATGTCACGAATCAGATCTTAGTTTCCCGACCCAAAGATTGTCACAAGTTTCATGACCTGCTGGTTTCAATTAAGCTGCTGAAAGAAACAGTCCTGCTGCTGGCTCCTTTTCCTTCCTTTTACTTCCACATTTACATTGCCCCACAGCAGACATTACCAGAGTAACCAAACTAATCCAACAAAACAAAAGATTAGTTTTTAGCAGTATCATTTCCACAGTCTAGTGTATTGTACAGTCACACAACTACTTATGTCGGCACAAAAAAAAAGGTGTGAGGGACCAGAAGGACAGTGTAGGGCAGTGAAGTGCTGGGTGTGTATCAGCTTAAATTTATTTGGTAAGCCACTTTCATAAATGAAAGGTAAGAGATTACAGATGGACATGCAGTAGAAAGCTATGGAGCAACAGAAGGGAACACTGAAGCAATATTTAGGTAGCAGTCAGACTCAAAAACCAGGAAAAAACAATTTTCTGTTTGCTTGTGCAATTCTGGTCCAGTTCCTATCTCATATGCTGAATGAGGTGGGAATTCCAGTGGAAAAAAAATCACGTAATTAAAGCTTGTGCATAACTTGTTTGAGTGGCCTCAGGTACTTTTATAATTGCAGCAGCCTAAAATTAGTGACTGCTACCAAACGTCTGTGTAATGTGTGGCTAGCTGTGGTTTGAGTTACAGAGCCTACTTAGCTTTTCACCCACAGAAGTATCTTCCCATGTCACCAGGCATCACTCTCTCCCAATCAGTGTTTTGCAGAACACGTAGTTGACTGAGCTCCTCTTTTTGTGGATCAACAAATGGCTATTTCCTATGTCCAGGAGAAATGCAGTATCGTTCTGTTTTCACAGAGATTTACCACAGGGATACTGTTGTCCACCTAAGGTTGCTCTTACTCGTGATCGGAAGTTTTTTCTGTAATTTTACATTTATTTTTTTTTTTTAATGTGTGTGATAATTCACTACTTCAGATAGCTTATAAGAAAAAGCATTGGCATTGGAGGCTGTAGTGCTTTTCATGAGCTGTATTGACTTGTCGCTGTGGTAATTATTAGTGCTCTGACACTAGATGCTTGGATGGCAGATGTCTGTAAGTAATTGGTGGTGGCGAGAATGAAGCTGAGATACTTCTGAACAATGAGTTGTTCCTTATTTGGTATAGTATTGCTGCATCCGTGAATTAGGTGAGAAGTCACAGGTTGAAAACAATAGCTGATATAACAGCTAGCAATTTTGAGAAAATAAATTACCTCAGCTTTTGCAAAGCCACCTCTTGAAAGCAGAATACTTAAATGACTTCAGCTGGTTTCGAGTCGGTCCTCGCTGCACGGTTGGTGATTCAGGATCAGGCCTTGATAAAGGCCGTAAGCAGTGCAGCCTGGCAGCTGCAAACCCCAGTCGGTGAGATTAAGGAATGTGGAATCCATAGTACCGTGCTGAGAAAAGGACAACTGGCGGTTGCACAGGAACAAATAATGGGATAAAATGCGGGTCGCCAAAGATGGTGCCAGAGAAACTTGGGTATCTCCCCTGATAACGGAGTTTTTGGACACAGGTCCACCTTGGA